>CM077664.1:289494587-289978297 GCA_039707655.1 Elymus sibiricus
TTGAGGGGTCCACATCTCTAGTCCATGCCATGCCAATCATTGAACATCCTGAAATCTTTAACTTGAATGGACATTAGTTCAATGAGATATATGTTGTTATGAATTACCAAAACCACCAAGGGAGCAAATGTGCTTTCAATCTCCCCCTTTTTGGTAATTGATGACAACATATAGATCAAAGCTTCGACAAATGATTAAATGATTGAAATACATCGTCGCTTTGAGAAGTATGTGATAAGCAAGAGCTCCCCCTAAATTTGTGCATTATTAAGAATTTGCGTTTGAATGCAAATGCACAATCGATTAGGATCATGAGTCACTCTTCCATGTCACATACAACTTGGTGGAGCGCGCAAAATGATATGAATAGAATAATAAACACGCATCACCAACACAAGTGAATGATCATACAAGATAATGATAAGCATTAAGCATAGCATGAGGCATAGTATGATCAATCACATAAAGTAGTAGCTCACAGACATAATGAACAAAGTAGCTAGCACACATCAAACAGAAGTACCAAAGAGCAAATAGAACAAAACAAGCAAAACACTCTCTCTCGAAGCCTATGATCTATACAAATTCTCCCCCTTTGGCACCAAGTACCAAAAAGCTCGAATAGGTATAGGACTATGCAGCACTCTAGGCACGATCCTTGGAAGCTCCTGAAGGCGATCCTTGGCTGGTAGCTCCGGTGTGCGTAGATGGCGTTGAGAGAAGTGCATCCGCGAAGACTTCTGCTGATGTCTGCTGGGCTGGTGGAGTGGAGACCGGAGGTGGCACTGTAGGAGCAGCAGGAGGTGCAGAGACTGTGGTCCTCGGATCCACAACTGGCACTGCAGCAGATCTGGCTGCCCTGGGCACTGTCTGGAATCTCTCTGTAGTAGGTCTGTCATCTCCACTGTCATCAGTAGCCGTCCTGACTCTGTCAACATCATCGCTAAGCTTCTCTACTGTAGTCTGGATCTCTGTGATCTTAATATCAAGATCATGTATCTTTGTCTCGACTATCCGCTCTAAGCTAGCCTGGTTCTTGGTGAGGTTGGCCAGACTTCGCTCAATCCTCAGGGTGGCTTCCAGCCGATAAGTCATTTGATCAGACTTCGACTTGAGGTTTGCAATAGGAGCATTGGGAGCAGATGCTTTCTGAGCTTCTTTTGCAGCTTGAGCTGCACGTATCCTTTCGCCTGCTTCGGCGGAAGTAGGGGGAGATGGATCCATCACCACTACATTGTCTTCGAACTCTGGACGCAAAGGAAGATGCTCACGATCAAGAAGATAAGTGCTCATTCCGACCTTGGAATTGATGAGCATCTCGATGTATGGAGCATATCCGCAAGATCTCTTCTGATCAGCAGCTGTCCTCTTGATGGTTTCAACTATCAAGCTCATCACCTTCAACTTCTGAGGTGTATCAAAGAGGTGCAGCAGGTTGATGGAGTGACCACATATCGTCTTATCATCTCCTGACTTGGGCAACTGAACACCCTGGATTTTGCCTTTTTCTTTTATTTGGATTTATTGAGTATTTTATTTGCATTTTGGGTTTTTCAGTCATTTCTTTTGGACTTACCACTTGGATTTATTTTTGATTTTCTTCCAAGTGGGTTCCTTCATCCTTAAACCCTCCCTAGACCTCATCCCTCCCTTAATAATGCCATTGGGTATTTTTATTTAATGGCATTATACCCTTTTTCTCTCTGAAAATGCCTCTTTTCTCACTAAGCTCTAAAGCAACCCCTATTTTTATTGCCCAGAAAATTCCAAGAAAATTCCCAAATATTCTTTGGGTTATGCCTCACCTTCCTATGCAAAAATATCCCATGGTCATTTGGAAAATTTCAGCCAAGGAAAATGTTTTTGCTTCTGGTCAGAAAGAGCACATTGTGAAGCAACTATATTTTTCCTTTATCCTTTTTAGCTGAAATTTTTACCACTTTATCACCCTCCTAAGTGATGCTTAAACGCCTAAAATCAGCCCTAGAATCTTAACCATTTGTCCTTAGCACTTGGAGCAAGTTTCTGTCCAGAAACTTTGCAGCTCTCTCTTGTCACCTCCAATGCACCATTTGGCAAGCCCAGCGCGTTTCTTGGCAAAGTGTTGAAGGGACAAGACCGTAGACATGCTTTGGCAGCGCCGAAAGCCACCCCCGTGCCAGTGCACGCGGTGACCGCGTGTGAGCAGGGTGCAATGCACGCGCTCTGCGTGCTCTGCCTGTCGGGTCCGATCGGCCACCGTCCATTCGCCCTCCTCGCGACACCTCTCCGTGCCCCAGCGCCGCAGCCAACCCCAGTGCACCACCCAGCCCTCTCCCTGTTCCTCCCCGACGCCGGTAGCTGCTCGCCAGAAGAGGCCGAGAGCTAGCGGCGGAAACAGTGCGCCCGCATGCCCGTATTCCGCGCGCAGTGCGCGCCACTGTGGCCTCACGCGTGCACCGCGTCGCCCTGTGCTCCTCTGCTCCTCCCCACGCCGCTGCCCGTGCTTATCCTCCCCTCTCCTCCTCTGCAGCTCCACTCCTTCGACGTGGCCGCTCGGTTAAATTCATTTAAATGGAAATTTTGACCAGATTCTATCCAACTTTGACCAGCTATAACTTTTAATCTATAAGTCCAAATGAGATGATTCTTTTTGCTACTGGTTTGTAAAATTCCAAAGTTTCTGTATGCCAAGTTTTAGAAATTTTCTTGCTGTTGAGAATTTCTGGTGCAATAAATAGTAGTATATGACATTTTCTTTTTGCATTTAATTTAATTTCAGAAGAACCTAGTTGTGTTGGAGAAGGCCAGGAGTACCGTGACACTCCTCTGAACCAAGGCAAGCCACAACATTCATATGCAAGGATGGCATTGCAATGACTTTGGTTTAATTGAATTTAATCCATCATATATTCACTATTTAAAATAACTTGCTATATAACTTTGATTACCTAGATCTTATTCTGTCATTTTGATATTATGCAGTAGGTTAAATGCTTACTTTTTAATGTAGACAGTAGGAATCATGTCATATGCACATATGGTAGTATGATGCATTCATCATTCATACTCCTGACCCATGCATCCATTCACACACTATGGCTCGAATCATTTTCTTTTCAAGTTAAACTTGATAATAATCCAACTTGAACATGCTGTTGATCGAGTAATGGTGCCACCGAATCGAGCTCACCAGTGCAACCACACTTGCCTGGATGGGGAGGCCCTAATGCAGTCTATTGTCATGCCTCTCACCGGTGCCTCCTACGAGGGAAGGTTGTGCTCTGGCGCTACCCTGGCCCGGTAGGCAGTCATAACCTTGAGGACCCGAGTTTTGATGGTACCAAGGTCCCCATTTGGGACAATGTTAATGTTTGGCCACGACGGTGGCAGCCACAGAGGTGGCGGATGTCACATGTTGACATCAGGGTCACCCAGGACATAGCCCAAAGGGGAGTTTGTCGGAGTGGCCGGGAGAGTGTCATGCAATAGATTAGTTTTGTCGGAATGTCGTTGGTCCACCCGAATGGGAGCACGAGGCCATGAGTTCCGTAGTGTGGGTACAGTGTACTAACCTCTGCAGAGTGTATAATCTATCGATAGCCGCGTCCTCGAATATGGACACAGTTCGTAGTAGGTCACACCGTGGGTCAACAGATAAAGTAACTTGCACACTAAGCTTCACAAGATGGCACATGCAGAAATGGTGATCGAGGATCACTATGAAAGGTATGAATGTGATCAAGTAAGGATCACGTTGGTAAAGTTATGAACAGTGGTTACGCGGTAACCCCGAGATGGTAAGTTGGTCCCGAGGACCATGGCAATGTTTCATGCACATCTCATGTTGAGTAGTATCATGCTCATGCATTAAATCTGTTAAATGCCTTGTTGTTCTTTGTCGCACTTGTTTTGTTTGCTGTGAGCTTGCGAGTACATTCAAAGTACTCACTTGGCTTATCATGCCAGATGCAGGAGAAGCCGTGCAAGGAGTTGATGTTGAGAAGTTTGTCGCGATCTAGGCCATGTCCCAGCAGTGTCCCTGTGGAGTGGAGTTCCGCTACCTCGTCGTTCCGCTGTCGCGTAGTAATTTCCCTTTCATCATCAAGGCCCTGAAGATGTCTACTAAATAATGTACATAAGTGCAGCCGCACCGTGTGTGCCACTTGGCCACGTTCATCATGTAAGATGTGAACCTATGTTTCCGCTATGAGATCAATAAAGCGGTTGTTTTCTATACCAAGTTGTTGTGTATTGCCAGAAGACTTGATCTCTGGGCTGGCAATGCAAGGTAAATCGGTTGCTCTGAGCCGGGGTGCCACAACGCTTGGTATCAGAGCCACGCTGACTGTAGGATGCCCTAGACAGCCGACGTGCTAGAAAATGATAGTATTAGTCCCGGTAGTGATTTGAGGTTGATTGTGCACTTGGGTGTTGCATCGCATGCATATAGTTTAATTCTAATGCTGACCAGCTAATGTTGTGAGTGTAGATGGCACCAGTCCCTTATCCATACCAACCTGAGCCGGCACCTTCCACCTTTCCACATCTACTTACCAATGTATGGAGTCGACTCTACCCCGATGGCGATGACCCCATATACCAGGTGTACCGGGAGCAGCTCGCTGATGGAGTTTACGAGTATCATGCGGAGGTCATCATGCACAACAGTACCATGGTGGGCACTTACACTCGCTCCACCAAGGGCAGGACCACTTCTACACCCGACCAGGTGGTCCAATTTGCAGCATTTGAGGCTCTCACTGACTTGCGCTATAACGAGATTCAGATGCAGACTCACCCAGGTTTCTACTTCTATCCGTCCCTGTATGAGTCAGGACAGATTCGCTTCCCTTACATTGATCCGGAGTGCGACCGGTCAGCCAGTCACCTGTCTCGCTACATAACGGTGGGATATTTTCTGATCACCAGCTTAGCCCAGGAGCTGGACCGCGTTCGAGGTGAGCTAGTTGCCGCTCGATCTGCCTTCACTCCACCTCTGCTTATCCACACATCACTCGTTCCTCCAGCTACTTTGCCTCCTCCCACCCCAGTGATCCCCACACCCTTCCAGAGTAGCTCAGGCACTTCGGTAGTGACTCCTCATGAGTCCCCAGCCCAGTGGGCTATGCTTCTTGCTACCCCAGCCGCTCCGATGCTACGGAGTCACCCTGCTCCAGAACTGGAGGGAGAGTCTTCCCGTCAGCGTCGTCGTGTTTCCTTTGCTCCGGACGTATCCGTGATCAGTTCCGATTCAGAGTCCGACAACGAGGAGACACCAGCAGGACCGTCAGTATGCCAGTGTGATCCCGGTCGTCGCATGTAGGGAAGTATGATGGGGTGTTTGGTTGTATGCATGTAGTAGTACTAGCCGTGCTATTGCCCTGTTATGTATGCTGGATGATGTATTGTATAATTATGTTGATTTTTGTCTTTCGCTTTGGCTTTTCTCGTTTTTCTTTTCCGGGTTTGTTGCTTCACCTCCCTATTTTGTTTGTTTTCCCCTAATGGATATTGCTCATCTCGATGCTTCGTATTGGGAAACATATATAGGATGACAAGGTGTGGCAGTAACTGTTATGGTGGCGACGATACTCCAGTTCGTCGATCCGCCAGACAAGCAGGACATTCTCCGGAACCATATCAGCCACCACCTCCTCCACCTCAAGCACCTACAACAGAGCAGATTATGCGGATGTTTGAAGAGAAGAGGAACCAAGATCTGATGGAGTTCCTGAGAAGCATGCAGACTGTGGTTGGGCAGAATAATCACAATGGTAATCACTCCAAGCTGTCAGACTTTCAGAGGACCAAACCGCCAAGTTTCAGTCAAGCAGTGGACCCGATGGAAGCCGATGATTGGTTGAGGACCATTGAGAAGAAGCTGGAAATTGCTCGCATTGAAGATGCTGACAAGGTGCCCTTCGCCACTCATTATCTAGAAGGACCAGCTGCTATATGGTGGGACAATGCCAAAGTTATGTGGCCTGCTGAAGACGAGGTTACTTGGGATAAATTCAAAGATAAATTCCGCAAGTATCACATTCCTGCCGGCATCATGAAGGTCAAGCAGCGAGAATTTCTCACTCTTACACAAGGGACCTCGACTGTAAGTGAATATTTAAACAAGTTCAATCATTTGGCACGCTACTCCACTCATGACGTGGCCATCGAAGAACGGAAGATCGATCGATTCCTCGCAGGACTCAACCTTACCCTCCGATGTGCACTCAGCATGCTAGATTTCCCCGACTTCCAAACTTTGGTGAACAAGGCACTCATTGCCGAAAGGGAGCACAAACTGGTTAATGATCATAAGACTGCCTATGAAGACCCCAAACGCAAGTTTGAACCCAAGAAGGAAGGGCAAGTTTTTCAGAAGGTTCGTACTTGGCAGCAACCCCAATTCGAGTTTAAGCCAACCTGGCAGCAGGGGAACATCAAGAATGAAAGTCAGATCAAGACCGTGGTTGCCAAGCCAAACAAGGAAGACTGTCAGCGTAACAATGCATGTTTCACATGTGGACAGACTGGGCATTACGCTAGGCAGTGTCCCAAGAACGGCAAGACACAAGCCAACCTGAAGCCTCAAGTCAATTATGTGGGGCAATTTCCCAAATGGAGGTATATTCAAGGGCAAGTTCATCATATCTCCGCTGAAGAAGCCACAGAAGTCCCCGAGGTGGTCATTGGTATGTTTCCTGTTAATGACATACCTGCAACAATTTTATTCGATTCCGGGGCTTCCCATTCTTTTATTTCGCGGAGTTTTGTTGCCCAACATCGCCTTTCCTATACTCTTTTGGACAAAGCTATGGTGGTACAGTCCCCCGGATCCATGTTCAAGACAAATATTGTATGCCGAGGATTGAAAATATCGATCTATGGAGTCATCTTCCCCGCATCACTGATATCCATTGAGTCTCCCACCTTGGATATTATTTTGGGGATGGATTGGCTGACAAGACATTAGGTCTGCATCAACTGTGCAACAAGAGAAGTCACGCTAATAAATCCCTCGGGCCAGTCCACTCGATTCTATGCGGGTCAAGCCATACCAAAGAAAGGGATGGTTTATGCTGCTATTGCAACGGAAATGAATCTAGTCCCAGTGGTCTGTGAATTCCCAGATGTGTTTCCAGATGAATTGCCTGGCATGCCACCTGATCGAGAGCTGGAATTTTCTATTGAGCTTGTACCCAGAACAGCACCAATTTACAAGAAATATTATCGAATGCCTTCGTCTGAACTAGTGGAGTTGAAGAAGCAATTGGATGAGATGCTCCAAAAAGGATATATCCGCCCCAGTTCATCTCCTTGGGTGCACCTGCAATATTCGTGGGCAAGAAAGACGGCAGTCTTCGGATGTGTGTTGACTACCGTGCTCTCAATGAGGTCACCATCAAGAATAAATACCCGCTGCCCAGGATTGATGATTTGTTCGATCAACTCAGCGGAGCTCAAGTGTTCTCCAAGATTGATTTGCGCACCGGGTATCACCAGTTGAAAATCAGGAAAGAAGATATTCCCAAGACAGCATTCACTACCCGGTACCGATTGTACGAGTACACGGTCATGTCATTTGGGCTGACCAACGCTCCTGCATTCTTCATGCACATGATGAACAAGGTGTTCATGGATTTCTTGGACAAGTTTGTAGTGGTCTTTATTGATGACATCCTTATATACTCCAAAAGTGAAGAAGAGCACAAGCAGCATCTCCGAGCAGTATTGGAACAATTACGCGCTCATCAACTCTACGCCAAATTCAGCAAATGCGAATTTTGGCTTAAAGAAGTGGGATTCCTTGGGCATACTCTTTCCGCTCAAGGAGTGGCCGTGGACCAAAGCAAAGTCACAGAAGTCCTGAAATGGAAGACCCCTATTTCAGTAACAGAAATCAGAAGTTTCTTGGGTCTGGCAGGTTATTACCGTCACTTCATCGAAGGCTTCTCAAAGATTGCCAAGCCAATGACCGAACTGCTTAAGAAGAATCAGAAATTCATATGGATGGAAGCATGTGAAGACAGTTTCAATGAGCTCAAGACCCGATTGAATACCGCTCCGGTGTTGACTCTTCCAAACATCTACCGAAGCGTCGACATCTATTGCGACGCATCCAGGCGTGGCATTGGGTGTGTACTTATGCAAGATGGAAAGGTCGTGGCCTACGCATCAAGACAGCTCCGACCCCACGAGGAGAACTACCCTACTCATGACCTAGAAATGGCAGCTGTGGTTCATGCTTTAAAGATTTGGAGGCATTACATCATCGGAAAGAGATGCCAAATCTACACCGACCACAAGAGTCTCAAGTATATATTCACGCAACCGGACTTGAACCTCCGACAAAGAAGATGGCTCGAATTGGTCAAAGATTATGACTTGGGTATTAACTATCACCCAGGAAAAGCCAATGTGGTCGCCGATGCCCTCAGTCGCAAACCAGCTACCGCAAACTCATTAATCGAGCGTCTGCACCCAACACTTCAAGAAGAAATAGCTCAACTCAATATGATCTTGTGTGATGCAATTTGCCTGGTTACCTTGGAAGTAACCCCTACTCTGGAAGACGAAATTCGAAAGGCTCAAACTGGTGACCCAATGTTACTCAAGATAATGACTCAAGTACGAGAAGGGAAGACGTCAGATTTCAACATTGATGATAAAGGTACACTCCGATTTCGGGATCGGGTCTGTGTACCGGACCTCGGGGAATTAAAGCAGCAAATTCTGAAGGAAGCCCACGAGTTCGCATACTCTATCCATCCCGGGGGCACTAAAATGTATCAAGACTTGAAGCAAACATTCTGGTGGGAAGGTATGAAGAAAAATATCGCCTATTACATCGCATGATGCAACATATGCAACAAGGTGAAGGCCGAACACCAGAAACCCGCCGGTCTACTTCAACCCTTACCCGTTCCGCAATGGAAATGGGATGATATCAGCATGGACTTTATCGTGGGACTACCAAGGACACCACGGGGTAATAATGCCATATGGGTCGTGGTCGACATGCTCACCAAGGTGGCCCACTTTATTCCAATAAAGACAACCTACCGTGCAGACCAACTCGCTCAACTCTACGTGTCCAAGATTGTCAGTCTACATGGGGTACCCAGAACTATCACGTCAGACCGAGGATCTCTGTTTACCTCGGCATTCTGGCTACGTCTACACCAAGCCTTGGGAACCGCTTTGAAGCATAGCACTGCTTATCACCCTCAGACAGATGGGCAGACAGAGCGGGTAAATCAAATCTTGGAAGACATGCTTCGGGCGTGTGCTCTTGCTCATGGACCCAAATGGGAAGACAGCCTGCCATACGCTGAGTTTTCTTACAACAACGGCTATCAGACTAGTCTCAAGATGTCACCTTTTGAGGCTCTATATGGACGTAAGTGCCGTACCCCACTGAACTGGTCTCAGACAGGAGATAGCCGAATCTTCGGGACCGACCTAATGATGGAAGCAGAAAAGCAAGTCAAAGAAATTCGAGATAGACTGCAAGTGGCAAAATCTCGTCAGAAGAGTTACTATGACTCAAAGCATAGGCAGATCAGTTTCGAACCAGGTGAATATGCATATCTCCGAGTTACCCCCATGAAAGGAGTCAAGAGGTTCCACACTCGGGGAAAACTTGTACCAAGGTACATCGGTCCGTTTCCAGTTATGACCAGAGTGGGCAAAGTGGCCTATCAGTTAGAGTTGCCTCCTGAGTTATCCGAGGTGCATGATGTGTTCCACGTTTCTCAGCTACGAAAATGCATTGCACCACCTGCAAAGCAGGAAGAAATGACAGAACTAGAGCTTGCCAAGGATTTAACATACGAGGAGAAACCTTTGAGAATCCTGGAAGAAATGGACAGAGTCACCCGCAGCAAAACTATAAAATTTTACAAGGTCTAATGGGAACACCACACTGAGGACGAGGCCACCTGGGAAAGAGCGGATTTCTTAAGGACTGCATACCCGTATTTGTTTCCTGAGCAACCGAATCTCAAGGATGAGATTCATCCTAAGGGGGGGAGGTTTGTAACACCCTGGATTTTGCCTTTTTCTTTTATTTGGATTTATTTGGATTTATTGAGTATTTTATTTGCATTTTGGGTTTTTCAGTCATTTCTTTTGGACTTACCACCTGGATTTATTTTTGATTTTCTTCCAAGTGGGTTCCTTCATCCTTAAACCCTCCCTAGACCTCATCCCTCCCTTAATAATGCCATTGGGTATTTTTATTTAATGGCATTATACCCTTTTTCTCTTTGAAAATGCCTCTTTTCTCACTAAGCTCTAAAGCAACCCCTATTTTTATTGCCCAGAAAATTCCAAGAAAATTCCCAAATATTCTTTGGGTTATGCCTCACCTTCCTATGCAAAAATATCCCATGGTCATTTGGAAAATTTCAGCCAAGGAAAATGTTTTTGCTTCTGGTCAGAAAGAGCACATTGTGAAGCAACTATATTTTTCCTTGATCCTTTTTAGCTGAAATTTTTACCACTTTATCACCCTCCTAAGTGATGCTTAAACGCCTAAAATCAGCCCTAGAATCTTAGCCATTTGTCCTTAGCACTCGGAGCAAGTTTCTGTCCAGAAGCTTTGCAGCTCTCTCTTGTCACCTCCAATGCACCATTTGGCAAGCCCAGCGCGTTTCTTGGCAAAGTGTTGAAGGGACAACACCGTAGACAAGCTTTGGCAGTGCCGAAAGCCACCCCCGTGCCAGTGCACGTGGTGACCGTGTGTGAGCAGGGTGCAATGCACGCGCTCTGCGCGCTCTGCCCGTCGGGTCCGATCGGCCACCGTCCATTCGCCCTCCTCGCGACACCTCTCCATGCCCCAGTGCCGCAGCCAACCCCAGTGCACCACCCGGCCCTCTCCCTGTTCCTCCCCGATGCCGGTAAGCTGCTCGCCGGAAGAGGCCGAGAGCTAGCGGCGGAAACAGTGCGCCCGCATGCCCGTATTCCGCGCGTAGTGCGCGCCACTGTGGCCTCGCGCATGCACCGCGTCGCCCTGTGCTCCTCTGCTCCTCCCCACGCCACTGCCCGTGCTTATCCTCCCCTCTCCTCCTCTGCAGCTCCACTCCGGCGAACACCCGAGAGCCGGCGAGCTCCATCTATAAATAGAGGCTCCCCCGACTTGTTTTGAGCATCGCACTCACCTCACCTGGCCACAAAACACGCCCCCACGAGCGCGGCAAGGCCGGGAAGGCCCCTCGCCGCCGTTGATCACCAGAGACCGCCGCGGATCCCCCTCCTCCTAGCCCTCATTCTAGCCCACCCAGCTCAAACCACTGCCACCCCTGAGACCGTAGTAACCTCCTGAGCACGACGGTGACAAGAGCTCGCCGGATTGTCGCCGGAATCGCCGTGCCCGAGAAGCTCCGCCGCCGCCGTCTCTGGAGAGGATCGCCGCGACGCCGTCTGACCACCCCAGCCTGTGTTTCGGGTATGTGTGTGACCGTCTCGCCGAGCTGAACCCATCCCCCTCCTCTCCGGTGATCGCCGACGTCTCCTCGCCGAAGAAACGCCGACGAGAGCGCCGCCGCCCTCTGTTCCTCTCTCTCTCTCTCTCTCTATTTAATCCTGACATCAGACCCCACCTGTCATTCTCTCTCTCGCTCCCGAACCGGTACATAAGTGGAGGTGTATTC
This sequence comes from Elymus sibiricus, assembly GCA_039707655.1. Classification (NCBI taxonomy): domain Eukaryota; kingdom Viridiplantae; phylum Streptophyta; class Magnoliopsida; order Poales; family Poaceae; genus Elymus; species Elymus sibiricus. Next base: position 289,506,221 of record CM077664.1, read on the forward strand.
TCAAAATACGCCTTCGACGTGGCCGCTCGGTTAAATTCATTTAAATGGAAATTTTGACCAGATTCTATCCAACTTTGACCAGCTATAACTTTTAATCTATAAGTCCAAATGAGATGATTCTTTTTGCTACTGGTTTGTAAAATTCCAAAGTTTCTGTATGCCAAGTTTCAGAAATTTTCTTGCTGTTCAGAATTTCTGGTGCAATAAACAGTAGTATGTGACATTTTCTTTTTGCATTTAATTTAATTTCAGAAGAACCTAGTTGTGTTGGAGAAGGCCAGGAGTACTGTGACACTCCTCTGAACCAAGGCAAGCCACAACATTCATATGCAAGGATGGCATTGCAATGACTTTGGTTTAATTGAATTTAATCCATCATATATTCACTATTTAAAATAACTTGCTATATAACTTTGATTACCTAGATCTTATTCTGTCATTTTGATATTATGCAGTAGGTTACATGCTTACTTTTTAATGTAGATAGTAGGAATCATGTCATATGCACATATGGTAGTATGATGCATTCATCATTCATAATCATGACCCGTGCATCCATTCACACACTATGGCTCGAATCATTTTCTTTTCAAGTTAAACTTGATAATAATCCAACTTGAACATGCTGTTGATCGAGTCATGATGCCACTGAATCGAGCTCACCAGTGCAACCACACTTGCTTGGATGGGGAGGCCCTAATGCGGTCTATTGTCATGCCTCTCACCGGTGCCTCCTACTAGGGAAGGTTGTGCTCTGGCGCTACCCTGGCCCGGTAGGCAGTCATAACCTTGAGGACCCGAGTTTTGATGGTACCAAGGTCCCCGTTTGGGACAATGTTAATGTTTGGCCACGACGGTGGCAGCCACAGAGGTGGCGGATGTCACATGTTGACATCAGGGTCACCCAGGACATAGCCCAAAGGGGAGTTTGTCGGAGTGGCTGGGAGAGTGTCATGCAATAGATTGGTTTTGTCGAAATGTCATTGGTCCACCCGAATGGGAGCACGAGGCCATGAGTTCCGTAGTGTGGGTACAGTGTACTAACCTCTGCAGAGTGTATAATCTATCGATAGCAGCGTCCTCGGATATGGACACAGTTCGTAGTAAGTCACGCCGTGGGTCAACAGATAAAGTAACTTGCACACTAAGCTTCACAAGATGGCACATGCAGAAATGGTGATCGAGGATCACTATGAAAGGTATGAATGTGATCAAGTAAGGATCACGTTGGTAAAGTTATGAACAGTGGTTACGCGGTAACCCCGAGATGGTAAGTTGGTCCCGAGGACCATGGCAATGTTTCACGCACATCTCATGTTGAGTAGTATCATGCTCATGCATTAAATCTGTTAAATGCCTTGTTGTTGTTTGTCGCACTTGTTTTGTTTGCTGTGAGCTTGCGAGTACATTCAAAGTACTCACCTGGCTTATCATGCCAGATGCAGGAGAAGCCGTGCAAGGAGTTGATGTTGAGCAGTTTGTCGTGATCTAGGCCGTGTCCTAGCAGTGTCCATGTGGAGTGGAGTTCCGCTACCTCGTCGTTCCGCTGTCGCATAGTAGTTTCCCTTTCATCATCAAGGCCCTGAAGATGTCTACTAAATAATGTACATAAGTGTAGACGCACCATGTGTGCCGCTTGGCCTCGCTCATCATGTAAGATGTGAACCTATGTTTCCGCTAAGAGATCAATAAAGCGGTTGTTTTCTGTACCAAGTTGTTGTGTATTACCAGAAGACTTCATCTCTGGGCTGGCAATGCAAGGTAAACCGGTTGCTCTGAGCCGGGGTGCCATAGCAACAGAGTGTACCTCAAGATAGTGTTTGTAGTGACCAATCCTGGTAGCAGGTGCTTCACAGAACCAAGTTTGTTGCTCTCAATTTCTTTCTCAGGAATTGCTGTGTACATGTTAGCCATGGAGTTGTGGTCCTTCTTGGGCTTCCCATATAGATCAATATCATCATCCTCTTCCTTTGGAGCACCAATGAGAGTAGCCCACTCAGAGATGGTTGACTGGTACCTGGATCCCTCAGTCATCTACACAATGCGGCCATCTGGATAGAAATGAGCAGTGGAGTAGAATTGCATAATCATCTCATCGTTCCACTTTGTAAGTTTCCTTCCAACAAAAGTATTAACACCAGCAATCCTGAAACTCTCATGAACATGGGGAAAATAATCCTCATTTGCATCGATGTACTTCCAATCCACCCATCTCATGTCACTGACAATTGGCTTCTTATCAAGCAAGACAGTCTCATAGAAATCTTGTTGTTCTCTGGTCTGAAAGCGGTAATCACAAGCTGTCCTCCTCCTTGCAGCATAAGGATCTGACAATCTCCACAGACGCAAACCTTTGTCCTTTCTGAGCATCATGTTTTCTACAACTGGGTGTGCATCATCATGATCTGGAATCTTGGGCTTCAACTTTCTGAGCACTAGTGGCTCTTCATCAACATTTGCCTCAAGCACTGGGGCCGTGTTCTTCTCAGCAGCAGAAATATTTCTTGTTGACCTCTTAGGCGCTGGAGCTTTCGGTTTGGACTTGGAGGGTGCAGCAGTTTTGATTGCATCAGACATGAGTTTCTGAGCCTTTGATGGAGGTGCATCAGTTGGTCCTTCCTCCTCCTCTTCCATCATGGAAGGTTTTCCAATGACACGAGCAATAACTTTTCTTACTCTTTTCTTCTTCTTTCCTGTAGCAGCCTCTGCATCACTTGATTCCTCAAGTGCATAAGTTGTAGTTTCCTGAGTAACTTTCTTGACTGTTGTCTTCTCTTTGGTTCTAGCAGTTGGTTTGGTGATGTACTCCTTTGCAAGCACAACTCTCTTCTTCTTTGATGCTGTTTCGCTAGCAATAAAATCCTCATCCTCACTGTCTGAGGTTCTCTTCTTCCTTATTCTTGTAGCTGCCTTTGGAAGATCTGGAGAGCTCCTCTCTCCCTCATAAAAGCTTTCTGCAGGACTAGAGCCTGAGCTGGGATCAGTGTGCTGCTCTGACATGTTCTGACTGTCGCTGCAATCTGACATCTTGCAAAGCTGACCCTGTGAATAGATGGGTATGGGCAGAGTCGATGAGTCATCACAAAAAGCAGATGTTTTTCAAGAAAAATTGAGTTCAAATCTTAGTTTCAAGTTTTCACAGAAGGCATTTCGGATGGACCGAGTTGATCATCTCGGTGATACTGAAGCACACAACAGAAACCTTACATGCCATTTCGGTCAGACCGAGATGGGTTTCGGTGACTCCGAGATGCTAAGGTTTCACTGAGACTTTACTTTCGGTCTCACCGATTCGTACAACTCGGTGGCACCAAGACGTACTAGTGCTATGGCCTGGGGCCAAATCAGTGGTACCGAAAATGTCGAATCGGTCAGTCCGAGATGCATTCGGCGGAAACTTAAACCTAAAAATTTTACTCGCATCTAATCTAAAGACATTGCAGTGTAATGGGCGTTCTCAATCCGTGGCAAGAATCATGGCAATCCAATCGTGCATTGAGTCAGAAGTTTGAGCACGAAAGGGGTCGAATCTCACCCTAACTCGGTGGAGATCCTCTACGGCGGCAACGGCGGGGCAGATTTCCGTTGACGGTGGCGGAATCCGGCGGCGAGAGCGCGCTGGAGACAATGGCGACGATCCGGAGACCTGGGCGACGGCAGCAACGGGGTGTGGGAGCGAGAGGGTTTGAGAAATTGCAACCGTTCGGGCCCGCGAGATATATACCCGTATGCTGTCGGTGGCTCCGAGTTAGACAACTCGGTGGCACCGATATGTGTAACTGCAGGAAGATTAGCACATCGGTGGCTCCGAAATGGTTCAACTCGGTGACACCGAGATTGAAAGCCTAGATCAATCTATATGATTTTGGTTGGACCGAGTGTGAGTGAATTGGTTCGACCGAAATCATGTAGAAGGTTTTGGAGGTTCAGCCCTTTCAGATCGGTGGCTCCGAGTGCTCCTCACCCGGAGGGTCCGAAAATGACTTGTTCAATTTTTGTGATGCAGCAAGAATATAATTTGAGACAAGAAAGCATAGATAGCTAAAGAAGGTTCTTAGGCATTCTTGTAGATCCACTTGGCCAGAAACACCAAGTCAATCAAAACAACAAATGGATGTCCTCGAATGAAGAAAACATGCAAACCAACATGCTCACACATTAAGATAGCAAATGAAATATGTGTCAAACATGCACAACCAATTCTAGCATCTATCAAGCAATGGCGATGACTAGGTCATCTATATATGAGTATATTGACTTAGGAGTCAAATGAGAACATTTGATCATAGGTCATACTCATCGTTTAAGCACAAGTGGGGTTACCACTTTTACATAAAGCATTTAATGTGTTCACACCATTAGAGTTGCTTTAGCTGAATTCTTAGAGCAAAGCTCCCCCTAGATGTGATATCCCCCCATAGAGGGATGAACTAACCTTGGGTTTTGTCGATGTTGACTTCATGTAGATGTTGAAGATGTGGATGCTCAATGTTGATGTAGACCATCAAGAGTTGGGAGCAATCCTTTGGAGTTTTGTGCTTTCAATACCTACATGGGTTAGTCCCACACAAGGAACATACAAGGATATCCATAGACATAGAGTGAAATACACACATAATGATGTCCATGAATGCAATGACTACCTTGTCCCTTGCCTTACCAACAAGAGGGTTTGTGACTCCATGAACTAGTGCAAGATGTGGAAGTTGATTGCACAAGTTCTCGCCAAAATGAATATGAGTGAAGTTTGTTGGCGGAGTCACCCTCAAGAACTCTCTAGTTCTTCTTCTTCGGGATCCACATCAACTTGATGGGAATCCTTGGAGTTGTAATAGCACTTGATGAAGTAGAACTTGACGAAGTCTTGGGAACCCACTTGACCAAGGCTTGAGGTGCTTCTTCAAATGAGTCAATCTCCTCTTGAAGCTTGTCCTTGCCTTTTGGCTTGTGGTCTTGTGGTGGAAGATCTTCTTGAGCTTGTGTTCCCTTGAAGGAAGTAGGGTCATACTTCTCTTGTTGTGGAACAAACTTCGTCTTGGGGTATTGATCTTCTTCCCACTCAACTCCATTGGCATTGAACTTTCGTTCAAAACCAACACCTTGATTCTTCCGGTGCCTTCCTTGCTTGCGCACAATTTCCTCAAATTGCTTACTCCCGGCAAGGCTCTTGTAGACACCTTTTTCTATAATTCCTTTCAATAGCATATTTTCTTGCTCAAGTGTAACTTGGCTAAGAGAATCATTAGTGGAATCAATAGAACTACTAGAAGCAACAATATTGGATTTAGCATTGTTATTGTTACTACTAGATGAAGAATCCTTTTTACCCTTGTTACTAGTTTGCTTAGATTTAACTTGTGGCATAAAGGTAGACAAAAGTAAACGTTTGGCAAGATATGAATAACTCTTCTTTCAAAGATCGTCATTGATAGCATTAAGAAACTCATGCTCTTGCTCTAAATTTAGCTTCTCGAAGCATAGCTTCTCATGAGTTCTTAGAAGTTCTCTATGATCCTCTTGAGTTGTTTCATGAGCTAACTTAAGAGCATTTAGTTCTTTAGTTAGACGCTCAATCTCCTTCATAGCATTGTCAATCGTTTCCTCTTGGCTATCAAGATTACTAGCATTTTCATTATAGCTCACATCCCTAGCCTTATCAATAAGTAAATCATCATCACCAAGCAAATCATCTTCATCACTATTGTAATCAAGATACTCGGGGTGTAATACCTTGGGGCCTTTTGCCATGACGCATCTTCCAATTCCTTCATTTGGTGAGTCAAAAAGATCGTAGGAGTTGGATGACACAAGAGCAAGTCCGGCAACACCTTCATCTTGACTATAGTCGGAGTTGGAGTGATAACTTCCCTCGGAGTGGTTGTCGGAGTCGGAGCCGGAAACCCATTCACCAACATGAGCTTGATGTCTTCTTCTTGTGTAGCTCTTTGATGACTTGTCCTTCCTTTCCGAATCCTTGCTTCTTCGAGAGTGTCTTCGTTCATAACGATCATCTCTACTCCTTCTCTCCTTATGAGGTGATTCATCTCTTCTATGTCTTCCTCTTGGTGATTCGTCTCTTTTCTTGTAGGGAGCCGTACACTCATTGGAATAGTGTCCGGGTTTCCCACAATTGTAGCAATTTCGGTCACGACTTGATGATCTTCTCTCATAGTGTCTTGAGCTAGAGCTTCTTTCTTTCCCTTTGTTCTTATAGAACTTGTTGAATTTTTTCACCATTAGGCTTATCTCTTCATTGGATACTAGCTTGTCACTTGGAGTTGGTGGAGCATCGGTTGAGGCTTTGTAAGCACCACTAGATTTGTTGTGTAGCTCCTCTTTGTCCTTGAGTGACATTTCATGAGCAACAATCCTTCCAATGACTTCCGTGGGCTTGAGATCTTTGTAATTTGGCATCATTTGGATCAATGTGCAAACGGTATCATATTTTCCATCCAAAGCTCTAAGGATCTTCTTGATGATGAATTTGTCGGTCATCTCTTCACTTCCTAAGCCGGCAATCTCATTTGTGATGAGAGCAAGCCTAGAGTACATCTCAGCGACTCCTTCACCATCCTTCATCTTGAACTTGTCAAGTTGACTTTGAAGCACGTCCAACTTAGATTCCTTGACGGACTCGGTACCCTCATGCATATCAACCAAAGTATCCCAAATTTCCTTTGCATTCTCGAGGCGGCTGATTTTGTTGAATTCCTCGTGACACAAACCGTTGAATAGAATGTCACAAGCTTGAGCATTGTATTGCAACATCTTCAATTCTTCCGGGGTTGCCTCACGATCCGGTTCCTTGCCATCCTCAAAGAATTCACCTTGCAAGCCAACATGAACAACAGCGCAAATGGCAGGGTTATGACCAAGAATATGCATTTTCATCTTATGTTTCCAACTAGCAAACTTTGTACCATCAAAATATGGACCTCTACGGTGATAGTTACCCTCACTAGACGCCATACTCTCCTAGGTTATGAAACCAAGGCTATGATCACCAAAGCAATGGAAATCAAGGCTATGGAGACCAAAGCTCTGATACCACTTGTAGGATCAAAAGTATGTCTAGAGGGGGGGGCTGATTAGACTACTTGACCAAATAAAAACCTAACCTTTTCCCAATTTTAGTTATAGGCAGATTTTAGCAAGAACACAAGTCAAGCATCACCCTACACATGCAATTCTAAGAGTGTAGCAGCGGAAAGTAAACAATTGCATATGTAAGTAAAGGAGGGGATTGGAGATTTCAAACGCAATGAAGACACGGTGGTTTTTGGCGTGGTTCCGATAGGTGGTGCTATCGTACGTCCACGTTGATGGAGACTTCAACCCACGGAGCGTAACGGCTGCGCGACTCCACGGAGGGCTCCACCCACGAAGGGTCCACGAAGAAGCAACCTTGTCTATTCCACCATGGCTTACGTCCACGAAGGACTAGCCTCACTCAGGGTAGATCTTCACGAAGTAGGCGATCTCCTTGCCCTTACAAACTCCTTGGTTCAACTCCACATGATCTTGGAGGCTCCCAAGTGACACCTAACCAATCTAGGAGACACCACTCTCCAAAAGGTAATAGACGGTGTGTTGTTGATGAACTCCTTGCTCTTATGCTTCAAATGATAGTCTTCCCAACACTCAAACAACTCCTCACAGATTTGGCTATGGTGGAAGAAGGATTTGAGTGGAAGGCAACTTGGGAAAGGATAGAAATCAAGGTTCAAATGGTAGGAATGGAATCTCTTGATCTCAACACATGAGTAGGTGGTTCTCTCTCAGAAAATGTATGGTGGAAGTGTAGGCACGTTCTGATAGCTCTCCCTTTTGGAAGGAATGGTGGAGGGGGTATAAATAGCCTCCACATAAAATCCAACAGTTACACACTTTTGACTCAACTCGGTGGCACCGATACATAATCTCGGTAGCACCGACCTGTGTAAAAGATATGAACGTTAGGAATCTCGGTGGGACCGATAGGAACAACTCGGATGGACCGAAGTGCAATGGCTTAGGGCAATCCTCGTCTCGGTGGCACCGATTGCATCAACTCGGTAGGACCGAAGTGAAGCAATTAGGCAACAGAGAGTTGGCAAGCCATCTCGGTGAGACCGATTTACAAAACTCGGTGAGACCGAAATAATTGCAAACGATTACAGAGAGTTGGCAAGGCCATCTCGGTGGGACCGAGATCCATATCGGTGGATCTGATTTGTTAGGGTTTTGGCTGTGGCTAAGTCCAGATGAACTCGGTGGCTCCGGATAGGATATTTCGGTGGGGCCGAGTTGGAATATAGGTTTTGGACATATTTGGAATGAGAAAGGTGCTTGAGGGTTTTGGAGTACTGTCACTAAGCACTTGAGCAAAAAGACCATTAAGCAACATCTCATCCCCTTTTAATAGTATTGGCTTTCCTATGGACTCAATGTGATCTTGGATCACTAAACCAAAAATGTAGAGTCTTGACCATTTGCCAATCCATGTCCTTAGCATTTTGAGGGGTCCACATCTCTAGTCCATGCCATGCCAATCATTGAACATCCTGAAATCTTTAACTTGAATGGACATTAGTTCAATGAGATATATGTTGTTATGAATTACCAAAACCACCAAGGGAGCAAATGTGCTTTCAGGCGCCCGTGGCCGAGGGGGCCGTGGTGGGGCAGCTGCTCTACCTCCCCAGGCAGGGAGCCACTGGGCAGAGGCGGCCCATGAGTTCATAGTGAACATGCATCGCCGGCCCTGCACCTAGCTGCGGCTTCCAGACTCCTTCGCGGAGGCGATGGCGGGCCGCGCGCTCCTGGGGCTATGGGTGCAGGCGGATGGCTGCTGCAATGGCCCCTCCTGGGTGGCGACGGAGGTCACCCCCTCGGGCTTCATGTTCTTGAAGCAGGGGTGAAGTCGTTTGCCCTCGCTCACGGCCTGAAGCGGGGCCACGTTCTTCAGTTCAAGTATGACGGGGCCGCCACGCTCTTCGTGAAGATCTTTGGGATCTTCGGCAGCCGCCTGGAGTGCTGCACGGAGAGCGAGGACGGCAGCTACAGCGGCTCCTCCAGCGAGGACGACAGCGACAATGGCGCCGCCTCCTCCGATGGAAGCGGGAGTGACGACAGCTCCCCCTGCTTCAAGAGCGAGGACGAAGACTCCGACTAGGCGCGGACGGCGTTCGGGTTGGAGTCTTGGGGACGACGGCACCCCGCCTAGGCCTCTTTCTTCTTTTTCTCTTTTCTCCTACATTGGATCGATGTAGCCCCGTGGGTGATGTGAAAACATTGGCTTATATGCTTAAGTACATTACAATTTGTTGCAATGTATGCTTGTGCCCTCACGAAGTTTTCTCGTGAGGTCTGCTTTTCTCTTTTGCTTGCCTTGATGCTCTACGTCGTCAGGTCCCAGCCCCCCGAGCGGACTACAGCCGTCACTGGTATGTCAGGTCGCGATGCCTGGACAAGGCCAGGAGGTGAGGGCCCGGGAGCTAGTAAGGACTCCCGAGGCGCGATGCTCAGGGAGCCCCCCTTTGACGCGCAAGCGGCTCGCAAAGGGAGAAACGTTGGCGCTCGTGAGGTTGCTTGGAGGTGGAGCTTGGAGGATGGCGAGGGTAACTTACGAGGTAGTTAGACTTAGCTCTTATGGAGAGTGGCGTCTGGCGAGCCGCCACTTGTAGGGTGTGCATTGCGAGGTTTCCGCTCGCGAGGTCTCTTGCTGAGGCGGCCGTCGTAGGTTGGCCCCCGAGGCGGGGCCTGCGAGGCTTCCTGAAGCTCGAGGGGGCGTCTCGCCATTGGGCCACCTCGCGAGGCGTCCTCGCGAGGCCTTTCAGGTGACCTGTTCCTAAGGTAACTGCATACGGAAAATCCCGCAACAGGGGAGCAGCGCGCGCTCACCGGCTCACTCATGAGCATTACGCGAGGAGATAAGACACCAAGGGCCTTGGTGGGGTGGCGTGCACGGGAGCAGGCCCACGAGCCAGAGCCCGGTTGCTTGGGTTTTTCAGCACTGCTGGGACTGACCCGAGCACAGACACCGTGTCCAGCCCCCGCTCACGTGAGGCTCATGAGGGAAGGTCGCGAGCGCGCACAGCTCGCGAGGTAAAGGTATGATGAACACACCACGTATGGAAATTGAAGATTTACTGAGGCAAGATAACAGATTCCGTTACACAACCAAAAAGAGATGTGGCTGCCGTGTCCGGCACGGGTCATCTTGAGGTTGGTGCAGCCCGTGGGGCGCCCTCAGTTACACATCAACAGAGAAAAAGAGAGGCTGCCGTGTCCGGCACGGGTCAGCTTGAGGTTGGTGCAGCCCGTGGGGCACCCTCAGTTGATTGTTCCGCCAGCGCTGAGCATGGGGCTTCCACCGGGGTGTGGGTAAGATTGCGGCTCGATCGTTCCTCCAGCGCGGAGCATGGGCTTCCACTTGGGCGTGGGCGGGAGCTCTTCACGAGAGTCTCCGGGGCGTGTACAGCCCCATTTAGTTCGTACGCGTGAGGGTCACGGGTAGAACTTGCAGACGTGTTGGATGTTCTAGGCGTTAGGCACAGGAACTCCGTCCTCCGTCTCCAGCCGGACGGCGCCGGGCCTGGAGACATGAGCAACCCTGAGAGGGCCTTCCCACATGGGTGAGAGCATGTGGAGTCCCTCGCCGCCCGAGGCCCCGCCGCGAGGCGCGTCAGCCACTGGAACGTGGCGCCGGCGTTCCTCAGGCCGAAGGGCATGCGAGCATGACCAGAGGCGGAGTCTGCGCCCCGGCCGGCGCGCGGCAGCAGAAATGGGTCCTGAGGGCCGGCCTTGTTGAGGCTCATGAAGTCGACGCACATACGTTCCTTGCCGCCCTTCGTGGGGACGGCGACTGGGTTGGCGAGCCATTCGGGATGGCGCACCTCCCGGACTACTCTAGCTTCTTGTAGCTTGTGCACTTCTTGGACGATGAACTCTTGCTTCTCGGGTGCCTAGCGCCGTGCTTTTTTGCTTGATGGGGCGTACGTTGGGGCACACCGCTAAGTGGTGCTCGATCACCTCCCTCGGCACACCGGACAAGTCAGATGCTTTCCAAGCGAAAACATCCGAATTTGCCCGAAGGAAGGTGACGAGCGCGCCTTCCTATGCAGGAGAAAGGCAGGTGCCGATGGTGAAGGCAGGGCCTGAGCCGCTGTCGTCAACCGACACCTTCTTCATCTCGGCACGGTCCTGGGAGAACAGTTGCTTCTTCTTCGCAGGCGCGGCCTCAGGAGGCTCGACCGCGTCCTCGTTAGTTGGATGTGCAGCAGCGGCAGCCTTATAAGCGTGCTCAAGGGAGCAGATCGCGTCCTTCTTGTCGCAGGCGACGGTGATGATGCCGCTGCAGCCCGGCATCTTGAGGACGTTGTAGGCATGATGAGACACCACCATGAACTTGGAGAGCGCGGGGTAGCCCAAGATGGCGTTGTAGGGCAGGCCGATGTGGGCGACGTCGAAGTCAATGAGCTCAGTGTGGTAGTTCTTGCGGGTGCCGAAGGTGATGGGGAGGCGCACCTGCCCCAGAGGCAGCATGGAGCCGTCGGTCACGCCCGAGAAGGGCCTTGTCGGCATGAGCTGCTCGTAAGGCACCTGGAGCTGCTCGAAGGTCTCGATGGAGAGCACGTTTAGGCTGGCACCCCCGTCCATGAGGGTCTTGGTGACCGCGACATTGCTGATGGTGGGAGTGCACATCATGGGAAGCGCGCCTGCAGTGGCCGCGGACTTGGGGTGGTCCTTGGAGTCGAAGGTGATGGCGTACTGCGACCACTTGAGGGGCCGCGCGACCTCAGGCCTCGGGAGGGCGGCGTTCACCTTGCGAGAGAACTGCTTGAAGTGGCGGTTGGACGTGGGAGCCTGAGCTCTGCCGAGGATGCAGGCAACCGCGCGAGGCTCCTGGTAGCCCGCAGCGCCCTCGTCAGGCTGGTTGACGTCATTCCTCCGGGGTGGCGGCGGTAGCGGTGGAAGAGCGGTGTTGGCCTGAGGGTTTGCCTCACGAGGCTGGTCGTGCCAGCCTTGGTGGAAGTTGCTGTTGCCGTTGCGGCTGTCCCAGCGGTTGCCGCCGCGGCCACCTCCACGACCGGCGCCGTGGTCGTTGCGGTCGCCTCGGCGGCCCAGGCGCTCGTCGCGGAGCAGCTTGAGCTCCTAGCAGTCTTCAGTGCTGTGGGAATGCACGTTGTGGTAGACGCAGAGCGGGCGGCCGTCCTTCCTGGGCTCGTCGCGATCACGGCCGCGCTTCTGCTCGGGCTCCGCTGCAAGCACGACAGGGCCCTTGCGCTTGATGTCCTTGCTCTTGGCCTTGGCGGCGTCAGGCGCCGCATCGGGGTCGTTGTGGACGAAGAGGCGACCTTCTTCAGCCTTGGCGCACTTGTCGGCGAGGTCGAACAGCTCAAGCACCGAGCTCAACTTGTCGTTGATGGCGAGCTTCTCGCACATCTTGATGTCTGTGACGCCGGTGGAGAACGCAGAGATGACGGCCGCGTTGGAGGCGCGCGGGATCTTGTTGTGCACCTGGCTGAAGCGCTAGATGTACTTGTGGAGGGTCTCGTCTGGGCGCTGCCGCACATGCCGCAGGTCGTAGATGGTGAGGGAGCGGTCGTGCGTGCCCTTGAAGTTGGCGACGAACTGGCGGCAGAGCTCGCTCCACGACGAGATCGAACCCTCAGGGAGATTCATGAGCCAGGAGCGCGGGCCGTCCTTGAGGGCCATGGGGAACCAGTTCGCCATGACTTTGTCGTCGCCGTTCGCCGCTTCGACGCTCAGCGCGTAGAGCTGAAGGAACTCTGCGGGGTTGGGGGTGCCGTCGTAGTGTGGAGGAAGCTCCAGCTTGAACTTCACGGGCCATACTACCTGACACAGTTCGCGAGTGAAGGCGCGGCAGCCCGTGCCGCTCAAGGGGACACCGCCGGCGAGAGCGGCGCGGTTCTGGCGCCCAGCTACCGCGACTTCCTGGATGGCCCAGTCTTGGCGCCGGCGCTGCTGCTCGAGGAGCACACGCGCGTCGGGCGGCGCGCGGTGGATGATCTGGTAGCTGGCCTTGTCTCGGACCGGCGAGGACGCGCCGCGGGGCGGCTCACGCGCCCGCGCGTCGCGTTGGGGCCCGGCGAGCTTGTCGCACAGCGGAGGTGGCGGAGGAGCGCCATGCGCCACGTCTCAAGCATGAGACGGCGGAGGGCGGAGCGAGTGGGAAGGTGTCGGAGCATCCCCAGCGGCGTTGACGAGCTCGGTGATGCGACCAATTCAAGCGTCGTAGCCGGCATCAGCTGGACGGTAGCGGAGCAGCTCACGCACCATGAGTAGCGCGGCTTGCGCGTTTGGCGGCCCTCGGCAGGCGAGGGAGGAGGAGGCTGGCGGTGCGGCCGTCTGCCTGCACGGAGGGGTGTAGGGAGGAGTCCTGCTGCTCGCGGGCAGCGGGGTCGGTGGCGGCAGCGGCCGTGGCCTCGACCGGGCGGCAGCGGTTGCCGCGGCCCACCGGCTCGGTCAGAGCCATGCGGCCTGCCCTGCGCTCAGCGCGCTCGCGGCGAGCGTCGGCCATGGGGCTGGTGGAGTGGAGGACGGAGAGGAAGAATAGCGGTGCACCCCTACCTGGCGCACCAAATGTCGGAAGTCGGGCTCTGGGGACCCAAAGGTTCGAACACTAGGGTGCGCTCATCCCTACTTCCTCATCCCCTACCTCAGCTAAACTATGGCGAGAGCGCGCTAGCGAGAGCGGGTCGGAGACTCAGCGGTTTACCCAGGTTCAGGCCACCTTGCAGTGTAAAACCCTACTCCTGCTTGGTTGTGATTGCTCTGGCGAGGGAGAGAGAGAGTACAAGGCTCGGGAGCTCTGGGAATCGGTCAAAGCCCCCTCTACAGCAGCACCCTGCCCTCCTTTTATACCTGCCTTGGTCCTCTTCCCCCGAAAACATTGGCGGGAAGGGTTGCCACACAACGGCAAGTTTGAAGGGGGACAGGGGCGCAGTCTATCCTGACTAAAGGTGGTCTTCGCCTGCAAAGTGGTTATCCATGACGCGCCGGTGGGCTCGGGAATGACCTCCGCCCTGCGCGTCCACCGTCTTGGTCTTCTTTCACTGATCGGGCAACCTTTGGGGGTTGCTTTGGGAAACGGATTGCTGGCCTTGCTCCCTTAGCACCAAAGGGGAAAACCTATCCATCCGCGCCTGCTGGCACGGCCTCTGTCGCCGTTCGTTGTCGCGCGCGTCAGCCACGTGACGGCATGAGACCACGTGACCGAGCCGAACAGCACTCATCTTGCGTGCCCTCGGGAGGGCGCCTCGGGAGGCAATCTCGGGAGGCCGCCTCGCGAGGTGCTCGGTGAAGTAGCTGAGTCTTGTCCGCTCCCTGAGGAGGGGTCCTCGGGAGGCCAGAGCCTCGCGAGGGGTCTTGCTTGAGGCGCTCGCTGGTGGGCCACCTATTGGGCCGCCGCCATGCGTAGCGCACTGGGTCGCTGGCATACGGGCCGCGATACCCTGGGTTCCACGGGCCCGACACACACCACACGGCGCAGATCGCGGGTAAAGGTGCGGCAGCCCACGCAGCTGGAGGGGACCCTGCCGGCGAGGGCGGCGTGGTTCTGGCGACCGGCCGCCGTGACTTCCTGGATGGTCCTGTCTTGGCGCTGGCGCTGCTACTCGAGGAGCACGCGCACGTCGGGAGGCGCGCATCGGACGATCTGGCAGCTGGGCTCGCCGTGGTCCGGAGAGGATGCGTCGCGGGATGGCTCGCGCGCCCGCGCGTCGCGGTGGCGCCGGGCGCCCTCGCCGGGCAGACGAGGCGGAGGGGGCGTACAGTGCGCCACATCCCCGGCACGAGACGGCGGAGGATGGAGCGAGTGAGAGGGCACCAGGGCGTCTCCTGCGGCGTTGACGAGCTCGGTGATGCGGCCGAGCCAGGCGTCGTAGCCGGCGTCGGTGGGGCGGTAGCGTAGGAGCTCGCGCTGTTGGAAATATGCCCTAGAGGCAATAATAAAATGGTTATTATTATATTTCCTTGTTCATGATAATCGTTTATTATCCATGCTATAATTGTATTGGTTGGAAACACAAATACATGTGTGGATACATAGACAACAACATGTCCCTAGTGAGCCTCTACCGGACTAGCTCGTTGATCAAAGATGGCTATCGTTTCCTAGTCATAGACATTAGTTGTCATTTGATAATGGGATCACATCATTAGGAGAATGATGTGATGGACAAGACCCAAACTATAAACGTAGCATATGATCGTATCAAGTTTATTGCTATCGTTTTACGCATGTCAAGTATCTGTTCCTATGACCATGAGATCATGCAACTCACTGACACCGGAAGAGTACCTTGTGTGTACCAAACGTCGCAACGTAACTGGGTGACTATAAAGGTGCTCTACAGGTGTCTCCGAGGGTGTCTGTTGGGTTGGCATGGATCAAGACTAGGATTTGTCACTCCGTATGACGGAGAGGTATCTCGGGGCCCACTCGGTAATACAGCATCATAATTAGCTTGCGAGCAATGTGATTAAAGAGTTAGCCACGGGATCTTGTATTACGGAACGAGTAAAGAGACTTGCCGGTAACGAGATTGAACTAGGTATGGTGATACCGACGATCGAATCTCGGGCAAGTAACATACCGATAGACAAAGGGAACTGCATACGGGATTAGCTGAATCCTTGACATCATGGTTCAACCGATAAAGATCTTCGTGGAATATGTAGGAATCAATATGGGCATCCAGGTCCCGCTATTGGTTATTGACCGGAGAGGAGTCTCGGTCATGTCTACATGATTCTCGAACCCGTAGGGTCGCACGCTTAACGTTCGGTAGCGCTAGGGTAGTATTGAGATATTAATAGTGGAAAGTCCGAAGGTTGTTCGGAGTCCCGGATGGGATCCGGGACATCACGAGGAGCTCCGGAATAGTCTGGAGGTAAAGATTCATATATGGAAAGTTGTTATCGGGGTTCCAGAAAAAGTTTGAGTTTTTTCGGTATTGTACCGGGAAGGTTCTAGAAGGTTCCGAAGTGGGGCCCACCTGCATGGGGGACCCACATGAATGTGGGTAGTGGGGAAAGTCCCCACAACCCTGGTCTAGGCGCACCAAGATCCTCCCTTAAAAGGAATAGTATCATATCCCAAGGGGATAAGATCAGGATCCCTAAAAAGGGGGGATAGCGATCGGTGGGGAAGGAAAGGTGGGATTTCCTTCCTCCCCCTTTGGCCAACGACCCTAGGGCCTTGGAGGGCAAGCCACCAGCCCCCTCCACGCCTATATAAAGGTGGGGAGGCATTGGGGGCAGCAACCCTTCGACCCTTGCCCGTTACCTCTCCCAACTCCTCCCACGTTTCACCGGTAAGCGCTTGGCGAAGCCATGCCGTAATTCCGCTGCCACCACCACCATACCATCGTGTTGGTCCCGATCTCATCTACCCCCTCTCTCTCGCTTGCTGGATCGAGAAGGAGAGGACGCCACCGAGCCGCACGTGTGCTAAACTCGGAGGTGCCGTCTGTTCGGCACTTGATCGGGAGTTCGTGGACGGATCGTGATTGGATCGCGAAGACGTTCGACTACATCAACCGCGTTTCTTAACGCTTCCGCTTAGCGATCTACAAGTGTATGTAGATGCAATCTCTCCTCTCGTAGATGTTCATCTCCTAGATCGATCTTGGTGAGTGTAGGAAATTTTTTGTCTCCCATGCAACGTTCCCCAACAGTGGCATCATGAGCTAGGTCTTGCGTAGATGACATCACGAGTAGAACACAAAGGAGTTTGTGGGCATTGATATTTAGATTGCTTCCTTCCTTGGTCTTTTCTTGATTCAGCGGTATTGTGGGATGAAGCGGCCCGTACCAACTTTACATGTCCACGTACATGAGACCGGTTCCATCGACTGACATGCGACTTTGTTGCATAAGATGGCTGGCGGGTGTCTGTCTCTCCCACCTTAGTTGAATCGGATTCGACAAAGGCGGTCCTTGTAGAAGGTTAAATAGCAACTTGCATATCACCGTTGTGGTTTTGCGTAGGTAAGAATCGTTCTTGCTAGATATCCATAGCAGCCACGTAAAACATGCAACAACAAATTAGAGGACGTCTAACTTGTTTTTGCAGGGTATGTTGTGATATGATATGGCCAAAGACATGATGAAATATATTTGATGTATGAGATGATCATGTTTTGTAATAGTTTATCTCGACTTGCATGTCGATGAATACGGCAACCGGCAGGAGCCATAGGGTTGTCTTTAATTATTGTATGACCTGCGTGTCAATCATTAAGCGCTATGTAATGCTTTACTTTATCGCTAAACGGTAGCAATAGTAGTAGAAGCATGGTTGGCGTGACAACCCCGATGGCGACACGATAATGGAGATCATGATGATGGAGATCATGGTGTCATGCTGGTGACGATGGGGATCATGCCGGTGCTTTGGAGATGGAGATCAAAAGCACAAGATGATGGCCATATCATGTCACTTATGATTTGCATGTGATGTTAATCCTTTTATGCATCTTATTTTGCTTAGGACGACGGTAGCATTATAAGGTGATCCCTCACTAAAATTTCAAGATAAAATTGTGTTCTCCCCAAGTGTGCACCATTGCGAAAGTTCGTCGTTTCGAAGCACCACATGATGATCGGGTGTGATAGACTTTACGTTCACATACAACGGGTGCAAGCCAGTTTTGCACATGTGGAACACTTGGGTAAAACTTGACGAGCCTAGCATGTACAGACATGGCCTCGGAACACAAGAGACCGAAAGGTCGAACATGAGTCATATAGTAGATATGATCAACATGGAGATGTTCACCATTGAAGCCACCTCATCTCACGTGATGATCGGACTTGGGTTGGTGAATTTGGATCATGTTACACTCGGACGACCGGAGGGATGTCGATTTGAGTGGGAGTTTTTAAGTAATATGATTAACTAAACTCGTTGTCTTGAACAATAGTTTAAAGTTGTCTTTGCAAAATTATGTTGTAGATCAATGGCTCGCGCAGTAGCTCCCCTGAATTTCAATGCGTTCCTAGAGAAAGCCAAGCTGAAAGATGATGGAAGTAACTTTGTAGACTGGGCCCGTAATCTGAGGATTATCCTCACGACTGCCCAAAAGGCTTATGTCCTTGATGCACCGCTTGGTGAGCAACCCCCTCCAGCGTCTGTGGACGTTATGAACGCCTGGCAGGCGCGTGTTGATGACTACTCAATAGTTCAGTGCGCCATGTTGTATGGCTTAGAACCGGGACTTCAAAGGCATTTTGAACGTCATGGAGCATATGAGATGTTCCAGGAGTTGAAGTTTATTTTTGAGAAGAATGCCCGGATCGAGAGGTATGATACCTCCGATAAGTTCTATGCTTGCAAGATGGAGGAGAACGGGTCTGTCAGTGAACACATACTCAGAATGTCTGGGTATTACAACCGTCTGGCTGAGTTGGGAGTTGTGCTCCCGCCAGAGGCGGTCACTGACAGAGTTCTTCAATCGCTACCACCTAGCTACAAGAGCTTTGTGTTGAACTATAACATGCAAGGGATGAACAAGTCAGTCGCCGAGCTATTTGCGATGCTGAAAGTCGCTGAGTCAGACATCCAGAAGGAGCATCAAGTGTTGATGGTCAATAAAACCACTAGTTTCAAGAAGAACGGCAAGGGCAAGAAGGGAAACTCCAAGAAGAGTGGCAAAGCAGTTGCCCCTCCCGTGAAGAAACCCAAGGCTGGGCCCAAGCCGGAAACTGAGTGCTTCTATTGCAAGGGAACTGGCCACTGGAAGCGGAATTGCCCCAAGTATCTGGCCGATAAGAAGGGGGCCAATGCCAAACAAGGTATATATGATATACATGTTATTGATGTGTACCTTACCAACTCTCATTGTAGTGCCTGGGTATTTGATACCGGTGCGGTTGCTCACATTTGCAACTCAAAGCAGGAACTGCGGAATAGACGGAGGCTGGCAAAGGACGAAGTGACGATGCGCGTGGGAAATGGTTCCAAGGTTGATGTGATCGCAGTCGGCACGCTCTCTCTTCGATTACCATCGGGATTAGTGATGAACCTGAATAATTGTTATTTAGTGCCTGCGTTGAGCATGAACATTATATCTGGATCTTGTTTAATGTGAGACGGTTACTCATTTAAATCAGAGAATAATGGTTGTTCTATTTATATGGGTAATATCTTTTATGGTCATGCACCCATTGTGAGGGGTTTATTCTTATTGAATCTCGATAGTGATGATACACATGTTCATAACATTGATGCCAAAAGATGTAGAGTTGATAATGATAGTACCACTTTCTTGTGGCACTGCTGCTTAGGTCATATTGGTGTAAAGCGCATGAAGAAACTCCATGCTGATGGACTTTTGGAGTCACTTGATTTTGAATCACTTGACACATGCGAACCATGCCTCATGGGCAAGATGACTAAGACCCCGTTCTCCGGAACAATGGAACGGGCAAGTGACTTGTTGGAAATCATACATACTGATGTGTGCGGTCCGATGAGCATTGAGGTGCGCGGTGGATATCATTACTTTCTCACCTTCACCGATGATTTAAGTAGATATGGGTATGTTTACTTAATGAAACACAAGTCTGAAACATTTGAAAAGTTCAAGCAATTTCAGAGTGAAGTTGAGAATCATCGTAACAAGAAGATCAAATTCCTATGATCTGATCGAGGGGGAGAATATCTGAGTTATGAGTTTGGCAATCACTTAAGACAATGTGGAATTGTTTCACAGTTGACGCCACCTGGAACACCACAGCGTAATGGTGTGTCCCAACGTCGTAATCGAACCTTATTGGATATGGTGCGTTCTATGATGTCTCTTGCCGATTTGCCACTATCATTTTGGGGTTATGTGTTAGAGACAGTTGCATTCACTTTAAATAGGGCACCATCTAAGTCCGTTGAGACGACACCGTATGAACTGTGGTTTAGCAAGAAACCAAAGTTGTCATTTCTTAAAGTTTGGGGATGCGATGCTTATGTCAAAAGGCTTCAGCCAGAAAAGCTTGAACCCAAAGCGGACAAATGCGTCTTCATAGGATACCCAAAAGAGATGGTTGGGTATACCTTCTATCTCAGATCTGAGGGCAAAGTGTTTGTCGCTAAGAACGGGTCCTTTCTCGAGAAATAGTTTCTCTCGAAAGAATTGAGTGGGGGGAAGATAGAACTTGATGAGGTTGTTGAACCTTTACTTCAACCAGAGAGTAGCACTGCACAGAAAGATGTTTCTGTGGAACCTACGTCAGTTGAAGAGGAAGCTGATGATGGTGATCATGGAGCTTCGGATCAAGTTACTATCGAACCTCGTAGGTCGACAAGGATACGTACTGCTCCTGAGTGGTACGGTAACCCTGTCTTAGAGGTCATGTTGTTGGACAACGATGAACCTACGAGCTATGGAGAAGCGATGGTGGGCCCGGATTCCAACAAATGGTTAGAGGCCATGAAATCCGAGATGGGATCCATGTATGAAAACAAAGTATGGACTTTGGAAGTATTACCTGAAGGGCGAAAGGCCATTCAGAATAAATGGATCTTCAAGAAGAAGACGGACGCGGACGGTAATGTCACCGTCTATAAAGCTCGACTTGTGGCAAAGGGTTTTTCACAAGTTCAAGGAGTTGACTACGATGAGACTTTCTCACCCGTAGCGATGCTTAAGTCCGTCAGAATCATGTTAGCAATAGCTGCATTTTTCGATTATGAAATTTGGCAGATGGATGTCAAAACAGCGTTCCATAACGGTTTCCTTAAGGAAGAGTTGTATATGATACAACCAGAAGGTTTTGTCGATCCAGAGAATGCTGACAAAGTTTGCAAACTCCAGCGATCCATTTATGGACTGGTGCAAGCGTCTCAGAGTTGGAATCTTCGCTTTGATGAGATGATCAAAGCGTTTGGGTTTATACAAGTTTACGGAGAAGCTTGTATTTACAAGAAAGTGAGTGGGAGCTCTATAGCGTTTCTAATATTATATGTGGATGACATATTGCTGATTGGAAACAATATAGAACTTTTGGAAAGCGTGAAGGAATATTTGAACAAGAGTTTTTCAATGAAGGACCTAGGAGAAGCTGCTTTCATATTAGGCATCAAGATCTATAGAGATAGATCGAGACGCTTAATAGGACTTTCACAGAGCACATACCTTGATAAAGTTTTGAAGAAGTTCAAAATGGATCAGTCCAAGAAGGGGTTCTTGCCTGTTTTGCAAGGTGTGAAGTTGAGTAAGACTCAATGCCCAGCAACTACAGAGGATAGAGAAAAGATGAGTGTCATCCCCTATGCTTCTGCCATAGGCTCTATCATGTATGCGATGCTGTGCACAAGACCAGATGTCAGCCTTGCCATAAGTATGGCCGGAAGGTTTCAAAGTGATCCAGGAGTGGAACACTGGACAACGGTCAAGAATATCCTTAAGTACCTGAAAAGGACTAAGGAAATGTTTCTCGTTTATGGAGGTGATCAAGAGCTCGTCGTAAAGGGTTACGTCGATGAAAGCTTTGACACTGATCCGGATGACTCTAAGTCTCAAACCGGATACGTATATATTCTAAATGGGGGAGCGGTAAGCTGGTGCAGTTCCAAGCAAAGCGTGGTAGCTGATTCTACATGCGAAGCGGAGTACATAGCTACCTCGGAGGCGGCGAAGGAAGGTGTCTGGATGAAGCAGTTCATGACAGATCTTGGTGTTGTGCCCAGTGCACTGGACCCGATGACTCTGTTCTGTGACAACACTGGTGCCATTGCTCTAGCCAAGGAACCAAGGTTTCACAAGAGGACCAGACACATAAAGCGACGCTTCAATTCCATCCGCGATGCGATCAAGGAGGAGGACATAAACATTTGCAAAGTGCACACGGATCTGAATGTTGCAGACCCGTTGACTAAACCTCTTCCACGGGAAAAACATGATCAACACCAGAACTCTATGGGTGTTAGATTTGTAACCATGTAATGCTAGATTATTGACTCTAGTGCAAGTGGGAGACTATTGGAAATATGCCCTAGAGGCAATAATAAAATGGTTATTATTATATTTCCTTGTTCATGATAATCGTTTATTATCCATGCTATAATTGTATTGGTTGGAAACACAAATACATGTGTGGATACATAGACAACAACATGTCCCTAGTGAGCCTCTACCGGACTAGCTCGTTGATCAAAGATGGCTATCGTTTCCTAGTCATAGACATGAGTTGTCATTTGATAACGGGATCACATCTTTAGGAGAATGATGTGATGGACAAGACCCAAACTATAAACGTAGCATATGATCGTATCAAGTTTATTGCTATCGTTTTACGCATGTCAAGTATCTGTTCCTATGACCATGAGATCATGCAACTCACTGACACCGGAGGAGTACCTTGTGTGTACCAAACGTCGCAATGTAACTGGGTGACTATAAAGGTGCTCTACAGGTGTCTCCGAGGGTGTCTGTTGGGTTGGCATGGATCAAGACTAGGATTTGTCACTCCGTATGACGGAGAGGTATCTCGGGGCCCACTCGGTAATACAACATCACAATTAGCTTGCAAGCAATGTGACTAAAGAGTTAGCCACGGGATCTTGTATTACGGAACGAGTAAAGAGACTTGCCGGTAACGAGATTGAACTAGGTATGGTGATACCGACGATCGAATCTCGGGCAAGTAACATACCGATAGACAAAGGGAACTGCATACGGGATTAGCTGAATCCTTGACATCATGGTTCAACCGATAAAGATCTTCGTGGAATATGTAGGAATCAATATGGGCATCCAGGTCCCGCTATTGGTTATTGACCGGAGAGGAGTCTCGGTCATGTCTACATGATTCTCGAACCCGTAGGGTCGCACGCTTAACGTTCGGTAGCGCTAGGGTAGTATTGAGATATTAATAGTAGAAAGTACGAAGGTTGTTCGGAGTCCCGGATGGGATCCGGGACATCACGACGAGCTCCGGAATAGTCCGGAGGTAAAGATTCATATATGGAAAGTTGTTATCGGGGTTCCGGAAAAAGTTTGAGTTTTTTCGGTATTGTACCGGGAAGGTTCTAGAAGGTTCCGGAGTGGGGCCCACCTGCATGGGGGACCCACATGAATGTGGGTAGTGTGGAAAGTCACCACAACCCTGGTCTAGGCGCACCAAGATCCTCCCTTAAAAGGAATAGTATCATATCCCAAGGGGATAAGATCAGGATCCCTAACAAGGGGGATAGCGATCGGTGGGGAAGGAAAGGTGGGATTTCTTTCCTACCCCTTTGGCCAACGACCCTAGGGCCTTGGAGGGCAAGCCACCAGCCCCCTCCACGCCTATATAAAGGAGGGGAGGCGTTGGGGGCAGCAACCCTTCGACCCTTGCCCGTTACCTCTTCCAACTCCTCCCACATTTCACCGGTACGCGCTTGGCGAAGCCCTGCCGGAATTCCGCTGCCACCACCACCATACCGTCGTGTTGGTCCCGATCTCATCTACCCCCTCTCTCTCGCTTGCTGGATCAAGAAGGAGAGGACGCCACCGAGCCGCACGTGTGCTAAACTCGGAGGTGCCGTCCGTTCGGCACTTGATCGGGAGTTCGTGGACGGATCGAGATTGGATCGCGAAGACGTTCGACTACATCAACCGCGTTTCTTAACGCTTCCGCTTAGCGATCTACAAGGGTATGTAGATGCAATCTCTCCTCTCGTAGATGTTCATCTCCTAGATCGATCTTGGTGAGCGTAGGAAATTTTTTGTTTCCCATGCAACGTTCCCCAACACGCGCGCCATGAGCAGCACGGCCTGCAGGGGCGGCGCGTCGCGTCGGGCGAGCGAAGAGGCCGTGGCGGTGTGGCCGTCCGCCCGCACGGACGGGTGGAGGGAAGAAGCCTGCTGCTCCCTCGCAGCGGGGTCGGTGACAGCGCCGGCGGCGCGGCGCCGACTGTCGTCGCGGGCGACGGGCTCCGTCTGGGCCATCCTGGCAGCTCGGCGCGCGTAGCCCTCACGGCGAGCGCCGGCCATGGCGAAGAGGGAGCAGGAAGAACTGAATGCGCCCCCTACCTGGCGCGCCAAATGTCGGACCGTGACTCCGGGGATCTAGAGGTTCGAACACTGGGGGCGAGCTAGTTCTCCCCGACCGAGGGTGACCACGGCGAGGCTACGGCAAGAGCGCTAGCGCGGAGCACAACAGGGGACACGACGGTTACCCAGGTTCGGGCCACCTTGCGGTGTAAAACTCTATTCCTGCTTGTGGTTGGGATTGCTGTGGGCAAGAAGATGTTCTCGCGTACAAGGTAGGAGATGAAGGAATCGATCCCCTCTACAATAGCAGCTCTGCCCCTTTTATAGCCGCCTTGGTCCTCTTCCCCTGAAAACTTAGGCGGGAAGGATTGCCATACTTGGCGGGTTTTGAAAGGGAACAGGGCTCAGGCTATCCTGACTAAAGGCGGTCTTCGCCTGCAAAAGCATGATCTATGACGCGCCGGTGGGCTCGGTGGTGACCTCCGCCCTGCGCGCCTTGCTGTCTCGGTCTTCTTTCACCAAACGAGGAGTCCTTGGGACTTGCTTTGGAGAGGGGCAGCTGGGGCTGCCCCTTTAGCACCAAAGAGGAAAGCCTCTCTGTCCGCGCCCGCTGGCGCGGCCTCTGCCGCCGTTCGTCGCTACGCGTGTCACCCATGTGATGGGCACAGGACCGCGCAACTGACGTCAGGCGCCCGCCTCGGGGGGGATGGGGGGGGGCGCCTTGGGAGGCCGTCTCGCGAGGCTTCCGCCGCCGCTGCGGCTAAGTCTTGGTTGCCTGAGCCTTGAGGGGGGGGGGGTCCTCAGGAGGCTGACGCCTCGGGAGATGTCTTCGCTTCGTGACGCCCTTAAATGGGCCGCGTCTTGGGCCTTCGCCAGGCGTCGTATCCTGGGCCACAAGCAGACGGGCCGAGGTACCCTGGTTCCCAATGGCCCGACACCCTCTGCTTCTGCAGTAGTGTATGTACCTGCTAGAAAGAAGAGCAAATGATGGAACCGTGTTCTTTATCTCTACTCTCTACTCTTATAAAAAGCTGAGTTGTTGATGATGGTGTGTCTGTCATGCTTGACTTACGACCGTCGGATATGCATCCAACGCACGTGAGACAATCTGTGGCGATTTTGCAAAAAAATGTTCACCACTCCGGACACATTTGTAGATAAGCCCCGTATATCTCGTTCAGCCCCATCTCTCCTATCTCATCCAGATCCAAGATACAAACCATGGAGGCGGATCTGGAGTAGTGGCCGTTGTCGACGGCTGGCGCCGTCCGCCCCAGCGCCTCTCATGCATCCTCCCAACCCCGTGAACCACCACTACCACGACCCAACTCCTCCTCGCTGTCTCCTCCATCCCTTCCATGTCTCCTCCAACGGCGACCACGGCAAGTACGTCGCCGACGCCTCTGCTGCCTTCTCTTCTGCCGCAGATGTCCGAACAGACGCCATCACCACCACCTCCCCTCATCCTCGCCGTCCCACCCGCCCGTCCTCCATCTCTTCTGACACTGGCCTCCGCCAGTTAGTCGCCGGTGTCGTCCGTGCCCCATCGCCCCTCCTGCCTCATCTCCTTCCTGCTGCAGCAGCCCTGCCGCCACCCACTACCTCCGCCTCCTCGTCGCCGTCTCCTCCGCCCCCTCCCCCGTCTCCTCCAATGCTTACCTCCGCAAGTACGCCGCCGGTTACGTGATGCTCATCCTTGGCAGTGGTGCTGCCACCTACTACTACTTCCCCAACAAACGTTTTTAGTAAGCAAATATTCAATCCACTTATTACTTGACACACTTCCATCCTTGAGGACAACATTAATTGACAGAAGAAATCAACAAATTAACAAATATCGTAATAACCCTGACGTATAGATTACTTGATGTTCTGTTTTACTAAATATGCACATAGATACTCAATACAAGTTCCAACTACAATTGATTTTTATTCTCACCAAATCATTGGATATCTTGGAAAATGATGACTCACATGGCAGGTCCAAAAAAGATTTGATAAGCTCAGAAATTAGAAGTCTCTAGGAGAAACCCTTGGATTAGGCATGAACTGGTATATATTTATGATGCCCTTATTTATATATGATGATTTATTGAATTCTTAATGTCAATTCAAAGACCATTTTTTCTACTTTGATCCTTTAAGCTCATAAAGTGCCCAAACCAATTGCATCTTTAACCATGTTTTTTGCTGAATGTTTTAGGCCTTTCGAGGCTGTTCACCATTGAGTGCTAAAATGCCATCATTGTCCTGTACAGAGAGGAGTGCTTACCGCTTTTCCTACTACAACCAAAATATAGTTGCACGATTATGTCCCAACCAGTTCACAAAAAAAGATTTTGTCCTCTCAAACTATTGTGCTCTCATGTTCTCTCTCTTTGGCTGGTATAGTGATACCCATCTAATGCAGTCGAGGAGATATTCAATAAACTTGAAAGTGAACACATAACGTTCTTTTGTGGTTCACAATTGGTCTAATCCCCCCTGTTTTTTTGCTTGTCTTATTATATTCGGATGTCAAGCCCGTCATATATTGATGCTAGATAGCTTGATAGATCATCTATTCCAACTGTAGTTGGCGATATCTACACAGATACATACATCGAAGATAATAGAAAGATAAGCTGATATTGTGTGACATAGAGGTATTGGCCATACACCGTGAACAACAGAAGTTGTGCAGCGTGTATTGTCCTGAAGTATATCTTTTGCTTCCGGAGCAGGCACTTTTGCATCTGTTTTTCTAGCTGCCTTCTAGTTTGCGCCACTCACTGGATAATGTTTATGGATTTGCCAAGCTATGCATAATTAAACATGTTTTGCCCAGACCGAAAAGCGCCTCTTGTGAAGCACTTCTACTTCTAAACCAGGCTTTACCCTTTTTTCTAGCTTTTATTTAGTGTATTCTATTCACTGATGTTTATGATGGATAACTGAAATGTGAAATCATCATGATGAATGTAAACGTCTGAGCTTGTTTCTTTTGAAATGTCCTCTCATTTGAATAGGAGTTGTGAAATCATCTAACTTTGGGTCTTGATGGAGGTGAGTGATTTTTATTATCTGAAATAACGAAGGTTCTTGTAGGAGCCCCTCGTGCTTTGTTTGTGCTCTACTCTTATGAAAGTCGATCCTTATGTTTGTTAATGCTCTGACCCTACTTCGAGTGTTGTATTATTTTGTTCCAGCGAGGAACTCAGCGATACATTTGAGAAGTGACCTAAACATTAATAGTTTCTCTAATAAAAATATTATCAAAATATAATAGATTTGATGGTGTCATATTCTGTCCGATTTTCTTTAGCCAAAGATAAAGATATCTGATGCACATGCGTGGTGTTATTAAAGATATTTTTGTATGAATAAATCACTACCGGAATATACGCCGACGCCGACGGCCTTATCTATGCCGACGGCCACCGTCGGCATAGTTAGGCCGTCGGCATACCTCTGCCTATGCCGACAGTGGCCGTTGGCGTAGCCCGGCCGTCGGCATATGTGTGGGCCCGGCCGCCCCGGTTTTAACAGCCGGTTAACGCCGTCATACATATGCCGACGGCCCTAACGTCGGCCGTCGGCATACCTCTTTGCCGCCACGTCATCGATCCGCGGCCCCGTGGTCCCGAAGCTATGCCGACGGTTATGCCGTCGGCATAGCTCCGCCCCCACGGTGCCACGGATCCCTGACGTGGCAGGGAGCTATGCCGTCGGCATATGTACGTTTTTTTTATAATTTTTTTTAAAAGAATAATTAATTAATAGATCTATGCTAAGCCGTCGGCATAGCTATGTTCAAATTTTTTTTTGCTTTTTTTATAACTTTTTTAAAAAAAATTTAATTAAATAGAGCTATGCCGACGGCTATGTCGTCGGCATAGTTATGTTCAAAATTTTTTTATATAATTTTTTTTAAAAAAAATTCATTAATTAAATTATGCCTTATCTATACATAAACACACATAGATACACCACGTGTGTCTCTTGGGCCCATTTTACCGCCCCCTCACCGACGTTGTCGCCGCCGTCGCACGGAGGGGGGGAATGGCCACGTCGGGCAGTAACGGAGGGAATCTTGCGGTGTGTTGTGCCCGGACCTTGATCCGAAGTGTACCTATGTGCTGGGCTATCACAGCCAGGTGAAAATGTCCATCGGTCAAACCCCGTCCGGCGAAAGTGGCATGTAGCTATGCCGTCGGCATAGCTCTCCGCCTTATCCAATAGCGGGGTCGGCCCTCCTCCTCCACTCATCCCCCCTCCCCCCCCCGCCCGACCCGATCCAACGCGCCGCCGGCCGCCGATCCGCGCGCGTCGCCGTCGCCGCCCCGCCGTCGCCCCGACTCTCCCCCGCCCTCGCCCCACCCTCGCCACGCCGTCGCCTCGCCCCGCCCTCGCCTCGCCAAGCCCCGTCCTCGCCTCGGCCTTCGCCACCCCCGCTCCGCCGCCGTCTGCCCGCGCCACCCCCAATCCGCCTCGTCCCCGCCCCGGCCAGGCTCGTACCCGCCGGCCGGCCTCGTCCTCGCCCCGGCCAGGCTCGTCCCCGCCGGCCGGCCTCGTCCCCGCCCTGCCGGCCTCGTCCCCGTCGGCCGGCCTCGTCCCCGCCCCGGCCGCGCCACCGCCCGGCCTCCCTGTGCCCCCGCCCCAGCCTCCCCGCGTCCCCGCCCTGCCTCTTCCACGCCTCTGCTGCTGCTCCGGCGGGAGGTGAGCAAAATGATGCTCGAATATATGAGGATGATGAATATATGAGGATGAATAGATGTCAACATTGTCAGTTTGTTTTGGCTAGATGATGCTCGAATATATGAATGTATGTTGCCTAGATGATGATGGTGAGATTTTGTATAAATGATTTATGAATGCATTTCATATTTGGGGTGGTGCTATTTGAGATGTTGTTTAAAGCTATATGATATGTGATGGTCTAAATTTTTCGGTCGGTGCAATTTACAGATTTGTGATGTTGCATCTCCGAGGAGTGATTCTCGACGTCCGAGCCGTTGGTCCCCGATTGTCCCTCCGCTGATCAACTACTTCCTCTACAGCCGAGGGTGAGCTACAAATCTCCTTCACCTCTTTTTTTTCTGTCACTAGATTTCATTATCAAGTCGCGTAACCTAGGCGTCTCCCGTCCGAAAGGGTTGCATCGATAAATATGCATTCAATTGCATATTTATCACCGCAACTTTTTCGGATTGTCCAGCGTTTTCCACGGACAGCCCGAGGATGTGTAGATTGGGTACGTTCTCCATGCCCTACCCCGTTCCGAGACAAGATTTCGGCGGCGCCTCCCCGTTGTTCTCCGGAGCACATTCTCTCGGCTATTTGCCGAGACGTGTATCTGGAGAACAGCGGGGAGGTGCTGCCGAAATTTTGTCTCGGAACGGGGTAGAGCATGGAGAACGTACTCAATCTACACATCCTCGGGTGGGATTAGGACCTATCTATACCTATTAGAGATGTAGGTGGATTCAATGCCGTCAACGTGGTAGAAAATAAAAATTTGACCGGCTTAATTTAAATAAATCCTTAATTTTGTTGTGTGGCTCCCAATAAAGCAGAGGATGTCAGATAATCAGTGGATGTACAGTGGTTTTATCCGCCGGAATCGAGTTACAGCAGAGTGGGTCGCGAGAACCGATGTGTTTTTGAAGGAGATATTCCGTCGTCCAATGAGAATTATCCCACAGTGCCCCTGTGCGAGATGTGAAAGACGTC
Source organism: Elymus sibiricus (assembly GCA_039707655.1). Lineage (NCBI taxonomy): Eukaryota > Viridiplantae > Streptophyta > Magnoliopsida > Poales > Poaceae > Elymus > Elymus sibiricus. The sequence continues at coordinate 289,535,914 of CM077664.1, forward strand.
ACCGTAAAGATGAGAAGGACATGTCTGACCACCTTCGCATGCACGGATATATGCCAAACTTTGAGATGCCGCCGATAAACTTTGCCGAGCGGGACCGTGGTAGAGAGGAGGTGATGCGACAACGCATCGGTGGTTATGAGGACGACGGGGTCAGAGACATGCTAGTGTTGGAAATATGCCCTAGAGGCAATTAATAAAGTGTTTATTATCATATTTCTCCGTTCATGATAATGGTTTATTATTCATGCTAGAATTGTATTGACCGGAAACTTAATACATGTGTGGATAATAGACAAATACTGAGTCCCTAGTAAGCCTCTACTAGACTAGCTCGTTGATCAAAAGATGGTCAAGATTTCCTGACCATGGACATGAGTTGTCATTTGATAATGGGATCACATCATTAGGAGAATGATGTGATGGACATGACCCAACCGTTAGCATAGCAAATGATCGTTCAGTTTATTGCTATTGCTTTCACTATGTCAAATACACGTTCCTCTGACCATGAGATCATGCAACTCCCGGATACCGTAGGAATACTTTGGGTGTATCAAACGTCACAACGTAACTAGGTGATTATAAAGGTGCACTACAGGTATCTTCGAAAGTGTTTGTTGAGTTGGCATGGATCGAGATTGGAATTTGTCACTCCGACTATCGGAGAGGTATCTCTGGGCCCTCTCGGTAATACAGCATCACAGAAGCCTTGCAAGCACCGTGACTAAAGAGTTAGTTACAAGATGACGTATTACGGAACGAGTAAAGAGACTTGCCGGTAACGAGATTGAACTAGGTATTGGATACCGACGATCGAATCTCGGGCAAGTAACATACCGCCAGACAAAGGGAACAACGTATGTTGACATATGAGGTTCACCGATAAAGATCTTCGTGGAATATGTAGGAACCAATATGAGCATCCAGGTTCCGCTGTTGGTTATTGACCGGAGAGTCGTCTCGATCATGTCTACATCATTCCCGAACCCGTAGGGTCCGCACACTTGGTTCGATGACGATTTAGTATTATATGAGTTATGTGATTGGTGGCCGAAGTTTGTTTGGAGTCCCGGATGAGATCACGTACATGATGAGGAGTCTCGAAATGGTCGAGAGGTAAAGATTCATATATTGGAAGGCTATATTCGGACGTCGGAAAGGTTCCGAGTGATTCGAGTATTTTTCGGAGTACCGGGGAGTTACGGGAATTCACCGGGAGAAGTAATGGGCCTTTTTGGGCCATACGGGAAAAGGAGAGGCAGGCCACGTGAGGAGGCGCACGCCCCCCCCCCCCCTTGCCCAAACCGAATTGGACTAGGGAAGGGGGCGCAGCCCCCTCTTTCCTTTCCCTCTCCCTTCCCCCTTTCCTACTCCGTATGGGAGGTGGAATCCTACTAGGACTAAGGAGTCCTAGTAGGACTCCCCACACTTGGCGCACCCCTAGGGGGCCGGCCTCCTCCCTCTCATCCTTTATATACGGGGGCAAGGGGGCACCCCAAAGAACAACAATTGTCCCATAGCTGTGTGCGGTGCCCCGATCTCCGTTTTCCACCTCGGTCATATTTTCGGAGAGCTTAGGCGAAGCCCTACCGGAATCACTTCACCGTCACCGTCGCCACGCCGTCGTGCTGACGGAACTCATCTACTTCCTCGATGTCTTGCTGGATCAAGAAGGCGAGGATCGTCACCGAGCTGCACGTGTGTAGAACTCGGAGGTGCCGTACGTTCGGTACTCGATCGGTGGAGCTCGAAGGATTGTTCGACTACATCAACCGCGTTGTGAGACGCTTCCGCTAACGGTTTACGAGGGTACGTAGACATACTCTCCCCTCTCGTAGCAATGCATCTCCATGGATAGATCTTGCGTGAGCGTAGGAAATTTTTGAAATTCATGCTCCGTTCCCCAACAGTGGCATCCGAGCCAGGTCTATGCGTAGATGTGATTTGCACGAGTAGAACACAAGTGAGTTGTGGGCGTGGGTGTATACATATTGCTTGCCGTTACTAGTTGCTACTTGATTCGGCGGTATTGTGAGATGAAGCGGCCCGGACCGACATTACGCGTACGCTTACGCGAGACAGGTTTCACCGCTACGTGCGCTCGTTGCATAAAGGTGACTGGCGGGTGTCTGTCTCTCTCACTTTAGTTGAATCGGTTTCAATGAAGAGGGTTCTTTTAGAAGATCAAAAAGCAATCACTACACCACGTTGTGGTTTTGCGTAGGTAAGAACGGTTCTTGCAAACCCGTAGCAGCCACGTAAAACTTGCAACAACAAAGTAGAGGACGTCTAACTTGTTTTTGCAGGGTATGCTGGTGATGTGATATGGCCAAGACATGATGTGATATAAGTTGTTGTATGAGATGATCATGTTTTGTAAGTTATCAGGCAACCGGCAGGAGCCTTATGGTTGTCTCTTTATTGTATGCAATGCCAACGCTATGTAATTGCTTTACTTTACCGCTATGAGTTAGCAGTAGCAGTAGTAGCAATAGCCGGCGAGACGACCACGACGCTACGATGGAGATCAAGGTGTCACGACGCTACGATGGAGATCAAGGTGTCAACCCGGTGACGATGGAGATCATGACGGTGCTTTGCTGATGGAGATCAAAAGCACAAGACGATGATGGCCATATCATGTCACATATATTGAATTGCATGTGATGTTAATCCTTTTATGCATCTTATTTTGCTTAGGACGACGGTAGCATTATAAGATGATCCCTTCACTAAATTTCAAGATAAGTGTTCTCCCCTAGTATGCACCATTGCGAAGGTTCGACGCTTCTAAGCACCACCTGATGATCGGGTGTGATGGATTCTTTCGTTCGCATACAACGGGTGTAAGCCAGTTTTACACATGCAGAATACTTGGGTTAAACGTGACGAGCCTAGCATGTACAGACATGGCCTCGGAACACAAGAGACCGAAAGGTCGAACATGAGTCATATAGTAGATATGATCAACATGAAAGATGTTCACCATTGATAACTAATCCACCTCACGTGATGATCGGACGTGGTTTAGTTGATGTGGATCATGTTACACTTAGACAACTTGAGGGATGTTAATCTAAGTGGGAGTTCTTAAGTAATTTGATTAATTGAACTTCAATTATCATGAACATAGTCTAAATAATCTTTGCAATTGTATGTTGTAGATCAATGGCCCGCGCTGTAGTTCCACTGAATTTTAATGCGTTCCTAGAGAAAGCTAAGTTGAAAGATGATGGAAGCAACTATGCGGACTAGGTCCGTGATCTGAGGATTGTCCTCACTGTTGCACAGAAGGCTTATGTCCTAAATGCACCGCTCAGTGAAATACCCCTACGGCTTCGTCTGAGGACATTATGAACGTCTGGCAGACAAGAAAAGATGACTACTCGATAGTTCAGTGCGCCATACTTTACGGCTTAAAACCGGAGCTCCAAATATGTTTTGAGCAACACGGAGCATATGAGATGTTCCAAAGAGCTGAAAATTTGTTTTTCAAGCTCACACCCGGGTCGAGAGGTATGACACCTTCGACAAGTTCTATAGCTACAAGATGGAGGAGAACAACTCCGTTAGTGAGCATGTACTCAGAATGTCTGAGTACTTCAAACACTTGAATCAAGTGGGAGTTAGACTTCCGAATAAAATGGTGATTGATAGAGTTCTCTAGTCACTATCACTAAGCTACTAGATCTTTGTGATGAACTATAAACATGCAAGGGATAGAAGATCCTTAAGCTATTCGCGATGCTACAAGCTGCGGATGTAGAAATCAAAAAGGAAGCATCAAGTGTTGATGGTTAATAAGACCACTAGTTTCAAAAAGGGCAAGGGAAAGAAAAGGGAACTTCAAGAAAAACGGTAAAACAGTTGCCGCTCACACGAAGAAACCCAAGGCTGAACCAAACCCGAGACTTAGTGCTCCCATTGCAAAGGGAAATGTCACAGGGAGCGGAACTTCCCCAAAGTAACTGGCAGATAATAAGACTGGCAATGTCAACAAAGATATTTGATATACATGTTATTGATATGTACCTTACTAGTACTCGTAGGAGCACCTGGGTATTTGATACTTGTTCAGTTGCTTACAACTTGAAACATGGAGCTTCAGAATAAACGAGGGCTAGCTAAGAACGAGGTGACGATGTGCATTGGAAGTGTCTCCAAGGTTGATGTGATCACCATCGCCACGCTCTCTCTACCTTCAGGATTAGTGATGAACCTAAATAATTGTTATTTGGTGCTTGCGTTAAGCATGAACATTATATCTGATAGTGTTTATTGCAAGACGGTTATTCAATTTCAGAGAATAATTGTTATTCTATTTGGATAATATCATTGATGATCATGCACTTAAAATGAAAGGTTTATAGAATCTTGATCGTAGTAATACATATGTTCATAACACGAATGCCAAAAGATAATGATAGTACCACATATTTGTGGCACTGCCGCTTAGGTCATATCAAGTGTTAAACACATGAAGAAACTCCATACAGATGGGTTTTTGGAATCTCTTGATTATGAATCATTTGAGACATGTGAACCGTGCCTTATTGGCAAGATGACTAAAACTCCGTTCTCCGGAACAATGGAGCGAGCAACCAACTTATTGGAAATAATACATACCGATGTATGCGGTCCGATGAGTGTTGAGGCGCGCGGTGGATATCGTTATGTTCTCACGTTCACAGATGATTTGAGTAGATATGGCTATGTCTACTTGATGAAGCATAAATCTGAAACATTTGAAAAGTTCAAAGAATTTCAGAGTGAAGTAGAGAACCATCATAACAAGAAAATAAAGTTCTTACGATCTGATCGTGGAGGAGAATATTTGAGTTACGAGTTTGGCAATCACTTAAGACAATGTGGAATTGTTTCACAGCTCACGCCACCTGGAACACCACAGCGTAATGGTGTGTCCGAACGTCGTAATCGTACTCTATTAGATATGGTGCGTTCTATGATGTCTCTTACCGATTTGCCACTATCATTTTGGGGTTATGCATTAATGACAACTGCATTCACTTTAAATAGGGCACCGTCTAAATCCGTTGAGACGACACCATATGAACTGTGGTTTGGCAAGAAACCTAAGCTGTCGTTTCTGAAAGTTTGGGGAAGCGATGCTTATGTCAAAAGGCTTCAGCCAGATAAGCTCGAACCCAAAGCGGATAAGTGCGTCTTCATAGGATACCCAAAGGAAACCGTTGGGTACACCTTCTACCACAGATCCGAAGGCAAAGTATTCGTTGCTAAGAATGGATCCTTTCTAGAGAAGGAGTTTCTCTCGAAAGAAGTGAGTGGGAGGAAAGTAGAACTTGATGAGGTAATTGTACCTCCTCTGGATAGTAGTACGTCACAGGAAGAAATTTCTATGATACCGACACAGACCAGAGAGGAAGTAGATGATGATGATCATGAAGCTTCGGATCAAGTTGCTACAGAACCTCGTAGGTCAACCAGGACACGCTCCGCACCAGATTGGTACGGCAATCCTGTCTTGGAGGTCATGTTGTTAGACAACGGTGAACCTACGAACTATGAAGAAGCGATGGCGAGCCCGGATTCCGACAAATGGCTTGAGGCCATGAAATCCGAGATTAGATCCATGTATGAGAACAAAGTGTGGCCTTTGGTAGACTTGCCCGATGAAACGGCGAGCTATTAAAAATAAATGGATCTTTAAGAAGAAGACGGACGCTGATGGTAATGTCACCGTCTATAAAGCTCGACTTGTTGCTAAAGGTTATCGACAAGTTCAAGGAGTTGACTACGATGAGACTTTCTCACCCGTAGCGATGCTAAAGTCTGTCAGAATTATGTTAAGCAATTGCCGCGTTTTATGATTATGAAATCTGGCAAATGGACGTCAAAACGGCATTCCTTAATGGATTCCTTAAGGAAGAATTGTATATGATACAACCGGAAGGTTTTGTCGATCCTAAAGGTGCTAACAAAGTATGCAAGCTCCAGCGATCCATCTATGGACTGGTGCAAGCATCTCGGAGCTGGAATACTCGCTTTGATGAAGTGATCAAAGCGTTTGGGTTTATGCAAGTTTATGGAGAAACTTGTATTTACAACAAAGTGAGTGGGAGCTCTATAACATTTCTAATAAGTATATGTGATTGGAAATGATGTAGAATTTCTGAAAAGCATAAAGAATTAATTGAAAGGAGTTTTTCAATAAAAACCTGTTTTTGAGTTATCCACGGTTTGGGCATCGAGATCTATAGAGATAGATCAAGACACCTGATAAAAGATTTTCACACACCTTGATGAGATTTTGAAGAAGTTCAAAATGGATCAAGTCAAAAGAAATAAGTTCTTGGCTGGTGTGACGTGGAGTAAGACTTGAAGAACTAGGTAAAGGTTGTTTACATGTTAGGCATCAAAATCTATAGAGATAGATTGAGACGCCTCATATGATTTTCACAAAACATATACCTTGACAAGATTTTGAAGAAGTTCAAAATGGATCAGTCAAAGAAGGAGTTCTTGACTGTGGTGAAAGGTGTGGAGTTGAGTAAGACTCAAATCTCGACCACGGCAAAATAAATAGAATGGATGAAGGTTATCCCCTATGCCTCGGCCATAGGTTCTATAAAGTATGCCAAGCTGTGTGCCTTGCCATGTGTCTGGCAAAAGAGGTACCAAAGTGATCCAGGAGTAGATCACTGGACAGCGGTCAAGAATATCCTGAAGTACCTGAAAAGGACTAAGGAAGAATTTCTCGGGAATAGAGGTGATAAAGAGTTTGTCGTAAAGGGTTACGTCGATGCAAGCTTTAAACACCGATCCGGAAGACTATGAGTCTCATACCGGATACGTAAAGTGGGACAGTCGGTTTTGGAGTAGCTCAAAGCAGAGTGTGGTAGCAGCATCTACATATGACATAGAGATTTGCCAAGAACACACGGATCTGAATATTGCAGACCCGTTGACTAAAACCTCTCTCACAAGCAAAACATGATCAACCCTAGAACTGATTGGATGTTAATTACATGGAGATGTAAACTAGATTATTGATTCTAGTGCAAGTGGGAGACTGTTGGAAATATGCCCTAGAGGCAATTAATAAAGTGTTTATTATCATATTTCTCCGTTCATGATAATGGTTTATAATTCATGCTAGAATTGTATTGACCGGAAACTTAATACATGTGTGGATAATAGACAAATACTGAGTCCCTAGTAAGCCTCTACTAGACTAGCTCGTTGATCAAAAGATGGTCAAGATTTCCTGACCATGGACATGAGTTGTCATTTGATAATGGGATCACATCATTAGGAGAATGATGTGATGGACATGACCCAACCGTTAGCATAGCAAATGATCGTTCAGTTTATTGCTATTGCTTTCACTATGTCAAATACACGTTCCTCTGACCATGAGATCATGCAACTCCCGGATACCGTAGGAATACTTTGGGTGTATCAAACGTCACAACGTAACTAGGTGATTATAAAGGTGCACTACAGGTATCTCCGAAAGTGTTTGTTGAGTTGGCATGGATCGAGATTGGAATTTGTCACTCCGACTATCGGAGAGGTATCTCTGGGCCCTCTCGGTAATACAACATCACAGAAGCCTTGCAAGCACCGTGACTAAAGAGTTAGTTACAAGATGACGTATTACGGAACGAGTAAAGAGACTTGCCGGTAATGAGATTGAACTAGGTATTGGATACCGACGATCGAATCTCGGGCAAGTAACATACCGCCAGACAAAGGGAACAACGTATGTTGACATATGAGGTTCACCGATAAAGATCTTCGTGGAATATGTAGGAACCAATATGAGCATCCAGGTTCCGCTGTTGGTTATTGACCGGAGAGTCGTCTCGATCATGTCTACATCATTCCCGAACCCGTAGGGTCCGCACACTTAAGGTTCGATGACGATTTAGTATTATATGAGTTATGTGATTGGTGGCCGAAGTTTGTTCGGAGTCCCGGATGAGATCACGGACATGACGAGGAGTCTCGAAATGGTCGAGAGGTGAAGATTCATATATTGGAAGGCTATATTCGGACATCGGAAAGGTTCCGAGTGATTTGGGTATTTTTCGGAGTACCGGGGAGTTACGGGAATTCACCGGGAGAATTAATGGGCCTTTTTGGGCCATACGGGAAAAGGAGAGGCAGGCCACGTGAGGAGGCGCACGCCCCCCCTTGCCAAAACCGAATTGGACTAGGGGAGGGGGCGCAGCCCCCTCTTTCCTTTCCCTCTCCCTTCCCCCTTTCCTACTCCGTATGGGAGGTGGAATCCTACTAGGACTAAGGAGTCCTAGTAGGACTCCCCACACTTGGCGCACCCCTAGGGGGCTGGCCTCCTCCCTCTCATCCTTTATATACGGGGGCAAGGGGGCACCCGAAAGAACAACAATTGTCCCATAGCCGTGTGCGGTGCCCCGATCTCCGTTTTCCACCTCGGTCATATTTTCGGAGAGCTTAGGCGAAGCCCTGCCGGAATCACTTCACCGTCACCGTCGCCACGCCGTCGTGCTGACGGAACTCATCTACTTCCTGGACGTCTTGCTGGATCCAGAAGGCGAGGATCGTCACCGAGCTGCACGTGTGTAGAACTCGGAGGTGCCGTACGTTCGGTACTCGATCGGTGGAGCTCGAAGGATTGTTCGACTACATCAACCGCGTTGTGAGACGCTTCCGCTAATGGTCTACGAGGGTACGTAGACATACTCTCCCCTCTCGTAGCAATGCATCTCCATGGATAGATCTTGCGTGAGCGTAGGAAATTTTTGAAATTCATGCTTCGTTCCCCAACAGCTAGATGATGTCATTGTTGCAGAGATGGCACATGCGACACCTTCAGAGAATGAACCGGAGGAGCCGGAGGCAACTGCAAAGGCCTTCTTGGAGATCTTGGCCTCGTCAAAGAAACCTCTTTATGCGGATGCCAAAGTCTCTCAACTGGAGGCCATCTCGCAACTGATGGCAGTCAAGGCTGAGTACGGCTGTAGCCAGAAATGCTTCGAAGCATTTCTGGGAGTATGGGCTAATAGCCTGCCCGATGGTCATGAACTGCCGAAAAGCATGTATGCCACGAAGAAACTCATGAAGGCACTCTCTATGGATTATGAGAAAATACATGTTTGTCCAAATAATTGCCTTTTGTTTAGGCACGAGTATGCGGCTGACAAGTACTGTAGGGAGTGCGGTTCCTCTCGCTACCTTGAGGTGGTCGGTGACGATGGTGAGAAGAGGCAGCTAGGCATCCCCGCAAAGGTTCTTTGGTATCTCCATTTCATAGAGAGACTGCAGCGCCCTTTCATCACGGAGAAGTCTGCTAAAATGATGAAGTGGCACAAGGAAGGTATAAGGTACCATTCAAATAAAATCGTACATCCATCAGAAGGCGAAGCATGGAAGTCGTTCGATAAAGAATACCCCGAGGAAGCAGCCGAGGCTGGGAATGTAAGAATTGTCATATCAGGTGATGGGTTCAATCCATATGGTATGTCGTCCAATTCATACAGCTGCTGGCCCGTGTTTGTTATTCCGCTCAATCTCCGTCTCGGTGCCCTAATGCAACGCAAGAACATGTTCTTGTCGCTCATCATTCCGGGGCCTGAATACCCGGGGAAGAAGTTGGGTGTGTTTATGCAGCCGCTGGTGGATGATTTGCACCATTCTTGGTACTTCCCGAGGTTGACATACGACCGAGATCTGCAGAGAAATTTCTTGATGAAAGTTTGGTTGCACTATTGCATGCATGACTTTCCCGGCTATGCCCTTTTCTGCGGATGGTGTACAAGTGGGAAGATGCCATGCCCAGTGTGCATGCAGGCTCTACGTTTAATTTGGCTGAAGAAGGGTGACAAGTATGTAGCATTTGACCTGCATCGACAGTTCCTCCCTCCAGACCATCCAGACAGGGAAGACAAGAAGAACTTCACGAAAGGCCGGGTTGTCCATGAAGTAAACGAGATTCCAACATTTTCGGGGGCAGATGTTCTTGCTCAGCTAAAAGCTCTCGAGCCTAAAGGCGAAGGCAAAGGCAAAGGCAAAGGCAAAGCCAAAGCCAAAGCCAAAGGCGAAGGCGAAGGCGAAGGCAAAGGCAAAGGCAAAGGCAAAGGCAAAGGCAAAGGCAAAGGCAAAGGCAAAGCCAAAGCCAAAGCCGAAGGCGAAGGCGAAGGCAAAGGCAAAGGCAAAGCCAAAGGCTTCGAGGGATATGGTGAGACGCACAACTGGACTCACATTACCCCCTTCACGAAGCTTCCCTATTTCAAGGACCTCAAACTTCCTTACAACATCGATGTGATGCACACCGAAAAGAATGTCGCAGAGTCCCTTTTCCGCACGATCCTCAACATTCCTGATCAGACGAAGGATAACGTTAAAGCTAGAGCCGATCAATAGAAAATTTGTGATAGACCACGTCTAAACATGAAGCCTCCCACAGGCGGTCGAAGAAACTGGTTCAAGCCAGATGCAGACTTCATCCTTAAAAAACCAGAAAAGATGGAGGTATTGAAGTGGCTCAAACACATAGTGAAGTTCACTGATGGTTATGCATCGAATATAAGTAAGGGGGTCAATCTTTCAAGGGGCAAAGTGACCGGGCTCAAGAGTCATGACTATCATGTATGGATTGAGCGGATAATGCCGGTGATGGTTCGAGGCTATGTCCCCGAGCGTGTCTGGCGAGTGCTTGCGGAGCTAAGCCATTTCTTCCGCACGCTCTGTGCTAAAGAAGTATGTCCCGAGGTGATTAGACAATTGCATAAGAAGGCACCGGAGTTGATATGCAAGCTAGAGAAGATCTTTCTGCCAGTCTTCTTTACTCTGATGACACATCTCATTTTGCACCTCGCGAACGAGGTATTGTTGGGGGGGCCTGTGCAAAATCGTTGGCAGTACGGCCCTGAGAGACAGAACAAGCATCTCCGACAGAAATGTGGAAACAAAGCTAAGATTGAAGCTTCCATAGCTGAGGCAGTTATCCTAGAGGAGGTGTCAGACCTCAGGACATCGTACTATCCAGACCACGTTCCCACTCTGCATCATAAGGTGCCTCGATACAACATAGAAGAGCCCAAGTATAAACCCAAGCTCCATCTGTTCAGCGGGCAAGGTGGCAGGGCTGAGGGCTCGAAACCTTATAAGATGCCAAAAGAAGAGTGGGAGGACCTCCTGTTCTATGTCTTGCACAACATCAAGGAAGTTGCGGATGTGTGGATGAGGTAATACCATTTCCTTTATGCCTTGCACAACATCATGTTCTATGTTCACTTAGTCCCGGTCTAACACCGCTTTTCTTCTTTTAGTCAATTCGTTCGTGAGGAGTGGACGGGAATGATTCCTCCTACTGAGGCGGAGGAACTTACTCTTCTCCGGCATGGAAACCCTGCAAGGAAAAATTTTGTTGCTTGGTTCATGCAGAAAGTAAACTTTCACATTCCCCTATTAAATACCCAGTTCAACATTTATTAGTTTACCGAACTAATGCACCCAGCAATTTCAATTAAACTTGTAGGGAGGAGATCCGAACATATCCATGGATGACGAATTGAGATGGGTTTCCATGGGTTTTGACCCTCGGGTCAAGACATGTGAAAAGTATGATGTGAATGGGTATCGCTTCCATACAGAGGAGCACCAGAACAGCCGCCCTGATCCCAAAACTATAAATACCGGAGTGTACACCCCAGGTCAAAATTCAGTTGACTACTACGGAAGGGTAGGAAAAATATACGAGCTTACATTTAGCCATGGGCGCGAAACCCTAAGTCTCCCTGTGTTCAAATGCCGATGGTTCGACCCAGTAGAGGGGCTCAGACATACGCCTTCCATTGGTTTGGTCGAAGTTAAACCATCAACCGTGTATGCCGGAGCCGATGTCTTTATTGCGGCTACCCAAGCCACACAAGTTTATTACCTGCCTTACCCATGCCAGAAAGAGTACCTAAAGGGTTGGGAAGTTGTGTTCAAGGTGTCGCCACATGGTAAGCTACCGGACCCGGACGAGGACGATTACTACAACATTAACCCCATGACATACGAGGGAGTGTTCTATCAAGAGCAACCTGAGGATGATGTGGTCAGAAACGATGACGCTGACGCCTTGGGTGATGATGAAGTGGATCCAAACGATGATGATGCACGGAATGATGGTGAGACCATTGTTAATGAAAAGGACATACTTATGCTAGAAAAGTTAAATGAAGACGCCGACGACGAGGAAGAGCCTCCACCTCCGTCAGACAACGAAGATGATATGCGTGATAGTGATGATGAGACCGATCGAGGAAGAGGTTACAACAATGATGATTCGTATGGGTTCTAGTAGATGTACGTTTCATGTCTTTTTTTTCTATGGTTTGTTAATATGCCTTTTTATGTGATGATTATTTATTAATGTGTTTTTTGTTCCTTATTATTATGCTTTTTTCTTCATTATTAATATACTAACAGTTTATTCTCTTTTCAATGCGGGTTCGCTAAACATGGGCAAGGGGAAGGACGACGGCAAGGGATTACTATCCAGAATCACCACGATGGCTACTCGGAGTGGCCGAGCCCGTAATCTCCCCCCCCCCCCCGACTAGCTGAGGTTGACTCCTCACAGGGAGGTCGAGGGAGAGGTGCCCCTAGAGGTGGAGGGGGTGGGGGAGAGCCCCTGGACGAGGACGGGGTCGGGGCCAGAAACAGAAACAGCGCTCCCTCACCGACTTAGGGGTGTCCTCTTCGAGGCCCTCCTCTAGTGAGGTACCCTCTGCCGAGGAGGAGGAGGAGGAGGAGGTTCAGGAGGAGGAGGAGCTTGGGGAGGGGGACGAGGAGGAGGAGGAGGCAGGTGAGGAGGATTGTGGTGGCGGGGAGGTTGGTGGTGGCAGCAGCGAGAAGGGGTGGCTGCGTGGTAATGCCAAGCTCCCTCCCCTTCCTGCTACCGAGGCGCAGAAGTGGCTCATTGAGCCCAAGGGGAAAGAGTAAGTGCCACTCATGCTAATATTTTCATTTTTTTGCTTGTACGCATGCTAATATTTTCATTCTTTTGATTGTACGCATGCTCATATTTTCATTCATTCTATCTTTTGCAGCAACTGGATAATTCCGAAAGATGCCCGTCTTCCAAACGGCGTCATAACCGTTTTGTTGAAGAAGCACTGGCCGAGGTTGTTCCCTCCGGATCCAGTCAGGCACCCTGAGCGCCGGGTTTTGGCCACGAGCTGGGAGCACTGGGAAGCGGCCCCCCACCCGGACCATGGCACGTATGCTAAGGCCGTGATCACAAATTTTTGGGTAAGCTCTCTTCAGAAGCACGAGCTTGAGTATCGTTCGTAGTTTATCATCAAATGGTTTAACTCATGGCTTCTTCCATTCTGGTTTTCTGAATGATTGTAGGTATACTATCGAGTTCTTGAGGAGCACAAGTCCGCTGCCGACGAGATCGTGTACCGCCAAGCGAGGAGCAAGGCCCGTCAGCTGCAGTACGAGGCCAGATTTGTGGCCATCTCGACGTATCATCACGTCGTTCTTCAGATGAAGATGTCCAAGAAAGATGCAAAGAGGCTGGGCGTTACCATGGATAGGGACGAGTACTTGGCCGTAAGTATAATATACTTTTCATTCCATAGTTTGTGGTAAATTTCATCGTTTCGTGTTGACATGTCATTATGCTTTCATTATGTAGGTGCCTCCTGCTTGGTGTTTTGGAAAGGACGAGTCATGGGCTGCATTGGTGGATCTGTGGGTCGGTCAGGATGAAGAGTGGGTTGCTAGGAGCCAGAGAAACCGGGCTAGCCGAGGGACCGACGGAACACATGGTCAGGGAAACCGAAACCACTTCAGCCACAAGGCAGTTCAGGTATATCTATGTACATGAAACATTCTTCTTCTTCTTCTATTCACCGTCACTTTCTTATGTATCACTAACCTCTGTTTGGTGGTGCAGGAGGAGAAACTGAAGCGGCCGCTCTCTGATATAAAGTCGTGGGGTCTCAGCAAATTGCGACCAGAGCCCAAGGACGGCAAGTCCTACTACGGCAATAGCGAGGAGGACCTGAACGACTACAAGGAGGGGTATCTGAGGGCACATCCTGACACACCTGACCCCATGAAGGCGCCTACGGACGATAGGGTGGTGGTGGGCCTAGGCCCGAAGCTTCAAGGTCGGCAGAAGGTTCTGGATCAAGTGGTCACTCCTTCTATCTCCTACACACGGCTCCGAGCTACCGACCCCAGCGTGAGCCAGCGCACGAGCACGCCTGCACGGTCACAGTCACAGTCCCTCCTAACCCAGCAGACCAGCGTAAGTATTTTCCCTCTTATCTTCCTATTTGCTCACTTGATTTTCCGCATTGAGATGTTATATGAGTTCATCATGTCATATTGTAGGCCTACATGGAGTACACACGCCAGGAGAACATGGCGTGGCAGACGAGAGCTGCCTTGCTGCAGTCAGAGCACTCCAATCGCATGATGGCGGTTAGTTTAGCCCCTTTCATTTCACTTCCGTACTTGCACTTTCATTTCTTCTGACCTTCGTGGTTGCTTGGTCAATTCACATGCAGCGCATTGTTGAGTGCATGACGAACGACACGATTCCTATGATGGAACCAGCACCACCACCACCAGTGCTCCTTACCTTTGAGGAGTTTCTGACACAGAACAATCCTACTCCGGTTAGTACATCCCCAAACTCATCAACCACGGCTTACCGTTTATTCAGCACAATCATATATGGCCCCTTAACATGTCTTTTCGAACATCCAGGGAACCGGTGGATCATCCGTTAATGGTGGTGGTGGTGCCAATGATGGCATCACTCCCGAGTCGAGCCCGGTGGTCACTCCGATCCACCGAGGAGGTGGCGGTGGCGGTAGCGGTGCCGGTAGCAGTGACGACCTCGGCTTTGGTGCTCTTGGCGGCGACGTGCTTGGCGGTCCTGGTGGATGTCGTACGGCTTAAGCCTCTTGGTCGTGGTGACTTCTATCTATTATGCTTCAATATTATGTTGGCATAGATGCTTATGTTGTGATGATTCGACTTGTATTGTGATGATTTGGCTTATGTTGTGAAGATGTTCTCTATTATGTTGTGGTGATGATGATGATACTTATGTGATGATGATGATACTTATGTGATGTTGATGTTATATGTATTTGTGCTGTGAATTTGAATATATGTATTTGTCCTGTGAAATTGAAACGAAATAGAACAGAAAAAAAGAAAAAAAATTGCCAGCACCTATGCCGACGGCTTAACCGTCGGCATAGGGACGGCCAGAGATCCCAGGTACCGCCACGTGGCAGATATGCCGACGGTTTAACCGTCGGCATATCTGCCACGTGGCGGCACGTGGGGGCTGCTGGCGTGGAGGTATGCCGACGGCTTAGCCGTCGGCATAGGCCCGCACCTATGCCGACGGCTAAGCCGTCGGCATACCTCCGCGCCAGCAGCCCCCAGGTGCCGCCACGTGGCAGATATGCCGACGGTTAAGCCGTCGGCATAGCTCTTTAATCAATTTTTTTAAAAACAATTTATAAAAAAAACAGAAATGAACGTAGCTATGCCGACGGCTTAACCGTCGGCATAGTAGTGCCACGTGGCACTCTCTGGTTGGTCTTAATTTGACGACGTCGCCGTCTGCCGCCGTCAAACGAAAAACTTTGCCGACGGGGAAACTATGCCGACGGCCGTACGGACGCCGTCGGCATAGATACCTATGCCGACGGCTTTTCTATGCCGACGGTGGACCCGGGTATGCCGACGTATACTACGCCAACGGGGCTATGCCGACGGGGGCCGTCGGCGTAGCCCCAGATTCCGGTAGTGAATGAAACATTTGGTCTGACATGCACCTTACAATGTATAATGCCATATAAATCACTAAGTGAGACAATTTGGCTCCTACGCTCCAAGGGACCCACAATTTTAATATTTTCTAAAAGGATTTAAAGTTTAAGGACATATTTTTCTATGGTATAGGTCTTCTCTATGTATATGTATAACATAAAATGATATGATGATTTATAGGCCACACAAAAAGGCAAAATTTCTAGCATAAGACAACAAAGTTCCCGGCTAGATCGGGTTGGGTGTGCGCGAGGCCAGGTCAGAGCGGATCGAGATGATGGCGACAGGGTTGATTGATTTGGAGGAGGGATGGTGACATGCCGATGTTGTTTAACAAACTATGGAGCGGATGAGGTGGGAGTCTTTGTGCGGCGAGACGAGATGGTAAAAGAGTGAGTGATGCCTTTAGTTGGAGATATTGTGATGTCTAGGGGAAGATAGTGTGTTAGTGAGAGTCCATTACCTGTTTGGTGAGATATAAATGTGGCCGATGAGGGGCGACCCCACGCATATCCAGTAAGGTGTGACCCATATGCAAATGTTATGCAAGCCAGGCACCAGTCACTACTCGCTACACTCTTCGCCCGTGCTCATCTAGGAAATCTCATCTTCATTAGGCCGTCCTAGATTTTGTTTAGTTAGTATAAGTACTAGCGGGTAGTGTGCGGTGGCACGCCGCGCTCCATTGGTTTGTTTGAAGATATGTTTCTTTTAAGATTTTGAGAATTGGTTGTGCGTTCTGTGTATATGTCTTTGTAGTGGTGAGGAAAACGGTCATGCGTTAGTTGTTTATTTACAATGTTTCTACATAATGTAAATAAACATGCATACATAGGCATGAATAGGCATGAACATCCTAAATCCCCACCGCGTGCCACCTTTTCATGTCTTCTCTCAGTTGATAAAAGAACACAAGAGAGTACCTAGTTAATTAGTAGTTCCAGGCTCTAAAGTTCAATACGCAGCTATCATTTCTGGAGAAAAAAATGACATAGCATATCTTTCCCACTCTTCACCATCCTTTACTTGCAAAACTTGCATTGACCTAATATTCCGTAGGCGACAACATACTCAGATACGATTAGTGATGGCGGGCACATGTAATGTTTCGATACACACTACTGGAATTACACTCTACACTGAGTGCTAGAAACACTCGGCAAAGGGCCAAATACACTCGTCAAAGCCTTTGCCAAGAATTGTTCTTGGCAAAGACCACCCGGCGTACACCTCTCAGGCAAACAGATCTTTGCCGAGTAACAAACGTCGGGTACTCGGCAAACAGTTAGCCGACAGCCAAACAGTACCTCTCGGAAAAATAAAGCTGCTTCACGGACAACAGACGGAGACGGCGGTTGCCACATGGCGTAGCTTTGCCGAGAGCCAGCGAACAACTCTCGGCAAACAACAACAAGCACAATGCCGCCACGTGCTCGTCACCTGACAGGAAGGCCCCACGGCCTACGCCGAGTGCAGTCTTTACCGAGAGGTATACTCGGCAAAGCAAACTAATAGCAAACTGCCACCACTTAAAAAAAGACACTTTCGTGACATTATGGCCCGAACGAAAGCTTTTTCTGTCATGGTTGTGGCACTTCTATGACGATAATTGTGACAAAACATGTATCATCATAGATGTGGTGGGCTCCTACTTCTATGACAAAAAATTATGACAGAAAATGGATTTTTCGTCCTGGGCGGGCCGGAGACGCATCCGCATGACATTCTTTGGGCCGTCCATGACGTAAAAAATCATGGTAGAAGTGAGGGCGAGGAAATTTTCGAGGAGTTCCCGGTTACGGCGGCTGGTCGGGGCCGAGCGATGCAGTGTGGTTTGCGCGTTTCTCTCGTACGCGCGAGTGTGTGTGAGGCGTTCGCTAACTGAACCCGATGAGGTGTTCGCTAACTGAACCCGATGAGGCGTTTGCTTACTGAGCGATCGATAACTGATACGTCTCCAACGTATCTATAATTTTTGATTGTTCCATGCTATTATCATATCAATCTTGAATGTTTTTATATGCAATTATATGCATTTATATATCATTTTTTGGGACTAACCTATTAACCTAGTGCCCAGTGCCAGTTGCTGTTTTTTGCTTGTTTTTGGCTTTTCAGAGAAACAGTACCCAATGAAGTCCAAATGCCACGAAACTTTTTGAAGATTTTTTTCTTGACAAAAGAAACCTTGGAAACTTTGAGAGGAGGCCAGAAGCCTCACGGAGGCTTCAGAAGGCAACAGGGCGCGCCCCGGGGGGGGGGGGCGCCGTGTTGCCTTGTGGGGCCCACGTGACTCCGTTTGACCTAATTCCACTTCTATAAATTCACAAATATTGGGAAACCCCCAGAGAGCCAGAAGAAAAAACGTTTCCGCCGCTACAAGCCTCTGTTCTTCCGCGATCCCAACTGGATGCCTTTTTCGGTACTCTGCCAGAGGGGGAAACGATCACGGAGGGCTTCTACATCAACCTTGCTGCCCTTCCGATGATGTGTGAGTAGTTTACCACAGACCTACGGGTCCATAGCTAGTAGCTAGATGTCTTCTTCTCTCTCTTTGATCTTCAATATCATGTTCTCCTTGATGTTCTTGGAGTTCTATCCGATGTAATCTTCTTTTGCGGTGTGTTTGTTCGGATCCGATGAATTGTGAGTTTATGATCAGATTATTCATGAGAAATATTTGAGTCTTCTCTGAACTCTTTTATGCATGATTGTTATAGCTTTGTATTTCTCTCTGATCTATCGATTTGGTTTGACCTACTAGATTGATTTATCTTGCAATGGGAGAGGTGCTTTGTGATGGTTCAATCTTGCGG
This sequence comes from Elymus sibiricus, assembly GCA_039707655.1. Taxonomy (NCBI): domain Eukaryota; kingdom Viridiplantae; phylum Streptophyta; class Magnoliopsida; order Poales; family Poaceae; genus Elymus; species Elymus sibiricus. Next base: position 289,554,552 of record CM077664.1, read on the forward strand.
TGCTCAATCCCAGTGACAGAAGGGGACATGACACGCATTTGTATTGTTGCCATTGAGGATAAAAGATGGGGTTTATTCATATTGCTTGAATTTGCTTCTCTACATCATGGCATCTTGCTTAAGGCGTTACTCTGTTTTTATTAACTTAATACTCTAGATGCATGCTGGATAGCAGTTGATGAGTGGAGTAATAGTAGTAGATGCAGGCAGGAGTCGGTCTACTTGTCTCGGACATGATGCCTATATACATGATCATTGCCATGAATCCGTCATAATTATTTGCTTTTCTATCAATTGCCCAACAGTAATTTGTTTACCCACCGTATGTTTATGTGCTCAAGAGAGAAGCCTCTAGTGAAAACTATGGCCCCCGGGTCTATCTTTATCATATTAAAAACCTAAAAATACCTTGGTGCAATTTATTTACTTTTATTTTATTTAGTATTTTAGTTTATCTATTTACCTCGATAAGATTTAATCCTTGCAAATAACCGCTAAGCGGATTGACAACCCTCTTATTTGAAGTGGGTGCAAGTGTTTGCTCTTGTGTGTGCAGGTGCGCTTAACGGAATTTTGCTTGGTTCTCCTACTGGATTGATAACCTTGGTTCCTAACTATGGGAAATACTTATCTCTACTGTACTGCATCATCCTCTCCTCTTCTGGGAAATACCAACGCAGACTACAAGTAGCAGGAAGAATTTCTGGCGCCGTTGCCGGGGAGACATCATCAAAATTACCAAGTACCTTCGCAAAAATTATCATTCACTTGCATTTACTTTATTTACTTTTCATTTGCATTTGCCTCTCGTTTTCATCTCCCCTACTTCTATTTTTTTTTTACAAAAACACAAAAAAAATTATTTGCTTGTTTGCTAGTTTACTTGCTTTGCTTGAAACTGTTATCATGTCTGAATTTGAAAAAGTTGTGGTTGAAAGTGCTAGTGAGGATAGTGGTAGTGAATCTATTGGGGATAAAACACATTCTTTTGATCTTAATCATGACCCCCCGGAAACTAACTCCCCCACTAATTTTAAAACTAAAGTCTATCATGTGGGAAGTGGTAATATTATTGGGAAAAACATTATTCAGGAATTCTTTAATTGCGCGGGAGTTATACCAATAATTAATGAATCCATTCTTGATAAAACAAATTGCTATGTGGATGCTATTGCAATGCTTGTGGTTAAATTAGAAAGAAATTTTTTACATATCCATCCCGCCTTACAAAAGATATTTTATGAACTTCCCAACATCCACAATCCTAGGGCTAAGAAAATTGCCACTATAATCCTTATGCATGAATTTGATTACACTATCCGAGAGGCTAGGGATATTTTCTCCTTCTACAAAATAAATTTTGAGCATCCTCCTATAGAGGAGATTCTCCATGATAAAGATACTATTCGTAGGTTGGAATTTAAAGATTATTTTGCTTATGGTAAAAATATTAGAAGGAGAGTTCCATACGCCGAAGTAATTAAAACTATGTACCACCATGATTTTGATAAATTTGAATGGGTTACTAAAGGAATTAATGAGGGATTTAGTGAAGAATGGTTCGAGAGTACGGCAAGAGACCCCATTGATGATGAGATACATGTTTTGTATGAGGATGTTTATGGTGATGATCCTGAGTTTGAAGTTATGAATGTTAAGGTTACCAATCAAAGCCCCTTTAATTACCTAAGCTCACCCACTAGAAAAGAAGTGGATGAGAGTAGAGAATTAATGAGAAAAGTTTTGGAAGATTTAATCAAAAAGGACTTGGGAATGAAGGATGACAACACTTGAAACTATGCATTATGCCTAGCTAGGGGCATAAAACAATAGCGCTTGTTGGGAGGCAACCCAATGAATAAAATAAATTTTTGCTTTTACCTTCTATTTTTGAGTGTTTGCACAATTATAGATTCTATTATGCTTGTATTTTTATGTTTTAATTAGTGTTTGTGCCAAGTAATGCCTTTGGGATGATGTTGATGATAGTATAATTGATGCTGTTTGGAAAACAGAAAGTTTTGCGTCCAGTGCTGGATTTTTAATTCTGTACTGTAGCGTCATAAAAATCTGAAATTTTTACACAGTATTGGTATATGAATTTTTTATGTTGTCCTAATTTTTCAGAATTTTGGAGTTACAGAAGTATAGCTTCTAATTAGATCTTACAGACTGTTCTGTTTTATACAGATTCTGTTTTTGTTGCATAGTTTGCTTATTTTGATGAATCTATGGATCATATCGGGGGGTATGAGTCATGGAGAAGTTGAAGTACAGTAGCATTATGCCAATATTAAATATGAATCAATTTACAATAGTACCTAAAGTTAAAGATTTATTTGTTATACTAACGGATCTCACGAGTTTTCTGTTGAGTTTTGTGTGCTGAAGTTTTCAAGTTTTGGGTGAGACTACGATGGATAAAGAATAAGGAGCGGAAAGAGCCTAAGCTTGGGGATGCACAAGGCACCCCAAGGTAATATTCAAGGAAGACTCAAGCGTCTAAGCTTGGGGATGCCCCGGAAGGCGTCTACAATCTATCGGTAACTCACTTGGAGCTATAATTTTATTCATCACATGATATGTGTTTTACTTGGAGCGTCTTGTGAAATAGTTTGTTTGCTTTTTAGTTTGTCACAATCATGTTTGCTGAACACACCTTTTTGAGAGGGACACACATTATTCATGATTTGTTAGAATACTCTATGCGCTTCACCTATATCTTTTGAGCTAGGCAGTTGCTCTAGTGCTTCATTTATATCTGTTAGAGCACGGCGGTGGTTATATTTTAAAGAAATAGTTGCACTCTCATGCTTCACTTATATCTTTTTGAGAGTATTATGATAGCAATGGTAATAGGCACGGGTTATGAATTTGGTCCTGATATGATAGGTATTCAAGAGGGATATAATAAAAACTTTCATGTAGATCACTGAATATGATAAATTTGATTCCTTGCAATAGTTTTGCGATACTAAGATGGTAATATGGGGGAGGTATTAGTAGATAATTGTGGTTTAGTAAGAATAATTGTGTTAAGGTTTGTGATTCCCGAAGCATGCACGTATGATCTGTCGTTATGCTAAGAAGTTGGAGCATGATTTATTATTGATTATCTACCTTATGAGTGGCGGTCGGGGACGAGCGATGGACCTTGTCCTACCAATCTATCCCTCTCGGGGCATGCGTAGTAGTACTTTGCTTCGAGGGCTAATAAACTTTTGCAATAAGTATGTGAGTTCTTTATGACTAATGTGAGTCCATGGAATATACGCACTCTCACCCTTCCGCAATTTGCGAGCCTCTTCGGTACCGTGCATTGCCCTTTCTCACATCGAGAGTTGGTGCAAACTTCGCCAGTGCATCCAAACCCCGTGATATGATACGCTCTATCACACATAAGCCTCCTTATATCTTCCTCAAAACAGCCACTGTCGGGCCCGTGGAACCCAGGGTACCCCGACCCGTCTGCCTTCGGCCCAGGGCACAACACCTGGCGTAGGCCCAGCAGGCGGCCACCAACAGGCACCTGAAGCAAGACCCCTCGCGAGGCTCTGGCCTCCCGAGGACCCCTCCTCAGGGAGCGGGCAAGACTCAGCTACTCCACCGTGCGCCTCGCGAGGCGGCCTCCCGAGGCAGCGTCCTGAGGCAACCTCCCGAAGATTTGCAAGGTGAGCGCTGTTCGGCTCGGTCGCGCGGTCTCGTGCCCACCACGTGGGTGACGCGCATGGCAATGAATGGCGACAGAGGCCTTGCCAGCAGGCGCGAATGGAGAGGTTTTCCCCTTTAATGCTAAGGGAGCAAGGAAAGCATTCCGTTTCCCAAAGCAACCCCCAAAGGTTGCCCGATCGGTGAAGGAAGACCAAGACGGTGGTCGCGCAGGGCGGAGGTCATTCCCGAGCCCACCAGCGCGTCATGGATAACCACTTTGCAGACGAAGACCACCTTTTGTCAGGATAGACTGCGCCCCTGTTCCCCTTCAAAATTTCCGTTGTGTGGCAACCATTCCCGCCAATGTTTTCGGGGGAAGAGGTCCAAGGCATGTATAAAAGGAGGGCAGGGTGCCGCTATAGAGGAGGCTTGGACCGATTCCATCTTCTCGTACCTTGTACGCTTGTACTCACCAGAGCAATCCCAACCAAGCAGGAGTAGGGTTTTACACCGCAAGGTGGCCCGAACCTGGGTTAACCGTTGTGCCTCCGACCCGCTCTCGCCAGCGCGCTCTCGCCGTAGCTTCGCCGTAGTTGTGCTGTGGTAGGGGACAAGGTGGTAGGAACGAGCTCACCCCAGTGTTCGAACCTTTGGGTCCCCGGAGCCCGACTTCCGACATTTGGCGCGCCAGGTAAGGGTGTGCTACAGTTCTTCCACTCTGCCCTCCACTCCACCAGCTTCATGGCCGATGCTCGCCGCGAGCGCGCCGAGCGCAGGGCAGGTCGCGTGGCCCTCACTGAGCTGGTGGGCCGCGGCAACCGCCGCCGCCCTGTCAAGACCGCCGCCGCTGCCGCCACCGATCCCGCTGCCCGCGAGCAGCAGGAGTCCTCTGTGCACCCCTCCGTGTAGGCAGACGGGCGCACCGCCACGACCTCCTCCTCCCTCGCTCGCCGTGGGCCGCCGAACATGCAGGCCGCACTGCTCATGGCGCGCGAGCTGCTCCACTACCGTCCAGCTGACGCCGGCTACGACGCCTGGCTTGATCGCATCACCGAGCTCGTCAACGCCACTGGGGATGCTCCGGCGCTTTCCCACTAGCTCCGCCCTCCGCCATCTCGCGTCGGAGACATGGCGCATGGCGCTCCTCCGCCACCTCCTCTGCGCGACAAACTCGTCAGGCCCCAGCGCGACGCGCCGGCGCGTGAGCTGTCCCACGGCGCGTCCTCGCCGGTCCGAGACGAAGCCAGCTGCCAGATCATCCGCCGCGCGCCGCCCGACGCGCGCGTGCTCCTCAAGCAGCAGCGCGGGCGCCAAGACCGGGTCATCCAGGAGGTCGCGGCGGCAGGGCGCCAGAACCGGGCCGCTCTCGCCGGCGGTGTTCCCTCGAGTGGCGTGGGCTGCCGCGCCTTCACTCGCAAACTGCGTCACGTGGTGTGGCCCGTGAAGTTCAAGCCAGACCTGCCTCAGCGCCACGACGGCACCCCCAACCCCGCTGTGTTCCTGCAGCTCTATGCCTTGAGCATCGAGGCGGCGAAAGGCGACGACAAGGTCATGGCTAACTGGTTCCCCATGGCCCTCAAGGACTGTGGCACCCCGGCTCAGAGCAACCGGTTTACCTTGCATTGCCAGCCCAGAGATCAAGTCTTCTGGCAATACACAACAACTTGGTACAGAAAACAACCGCTTTATTGATCTCTTAGCGGAAACATAGGTTCATATGTTACATGATGAACGAGGCCAAGCGGCACACATGGTGCGGCTGCACTTATGTACATTATTTAGTAGACATCTTCAGGGCCTCGATGATGAAAGCGAAACTACTACGCGACAGCGGAACGACGAGGTAGCGGAACTCCACTCCACAGGGACACTGCTGGGACACGGCCTAGATCGCGACAAACTGCTCAACATCAACTCCTTGCACGGCTTCTCCTGCATCTGGCATGATAAGCCAGGTGAGTACTTTGAATGTACTCGCAAGCTCACAGCAAACCAAACAAGTGCGACAAACAACAACAAGGCATTTAACAGATTTAATGCATGAGCATGATACTACTCAACATGAGATGTGCGTGAAACATTACCATGGTCCTCGGGACCAACTTACCATTTCGGGGTTACCGCGTAACCACCGTTCATCACTTGCCAACATGATCCTCACTTGATCACATTCATACCTTTCATAGTGATCCTCGATCACCATTTCTGCATGTGCTATCTTATGAAGCTTAGTGTGCAAGTTAACTTTATCTATTGACCCACGGTGTGACCTACTACGAACGGTGTCCATATCCGAGGACGCGGCTATCGATAGATTATACACTCTGCAGAGGTTAGTACACTGTACCCACACTATGGAACTCATGACCTCGTGCTCCCATTCGGGTGGACCAACGACATTCCGACAAAACCAATCTATTGCATGACACTCTCCCGACCACTCCGACAAACTCCCCTTTGGGCTATGTCCTGGGTGACCCCGGTGCCAACATGTGACACCTGCCACCTTTGTGGCTGCCACCGTCATGGCCAACATCAAAACTGTCCCAAACGGGGACCTTGGTACCATCAAAACTCGGGTCCTCAAGCTTATGACTGCCTACCGGGCCAGGGTAGCGCCAGAGCACAACCTTCCCTCGTAGGAGGTACCGGCGAGAGGCATGACAATAGACCGCATTAGGGCCTCCCCATCCAGGCAAGTGTGGTTGCACTGGTGAGCTCGATTCGGTGGCACCATGACTCGATCAACAGCATGTTCAAGTTGGATTATTATCAAGTTTAACTTGAAAAAAAAATGATTCAAGCCATAGTGTGTGAATGGATGCACGGGTCATGATCATGAATAACAAATGCATTATGTTGTCATATGAGTATATGCCATGATACCTACTGCACACTAGCAAGAAAGCATGTATCCTACTGCAAAAATCATCAACATGACAGAATAAAGTTTATGCAATAAGATTTATATAGCAAGTTATTTTAAATAGGGCATAAGTAATGAATTTAATTCATTTAAACCAAGTCATAGCAATGCCATCCTTGTAAATGAATGTTGTGGCTTGCCTTGGTTCAGAGGAGTGTCACAATACTCCTGGCCTTCTCCAACACAACTAGGTTCTTCTGAAATTAAATTAAATGCAAAAAGAAAATGTCACATACTACTGTTTAATGCACCAAAAATTCATAACAGCAAGAAAAATTCTGAAACTTGGCATACCGAAACTTTGGAATTTTACAAACCAGCAGCAAAAAGAATCATCTCATTTGGACTTATAGATAAAAAGTTATAGCTAGTCAAAGTTGAATTGAATCTGGTCAAAATTTGATTTAAAAAGAAAAACCAGAGACGCCCATGTCGAAGACGTATTCCGGGAATATGCCTCCCTTAATACCGCTTCGGGCGGGCGAGGGAGAGTATGACAGGTGGGACCCCTACTGATTTAAAAGAGAGAGAGAGCGGGAACAGTGCAAGGCGGCTCGGTTGTCGGCGTTTCTCTGGCGAGGAGACGTCGGCGATCACCGGAGAGGAGGGGAACGGGATGAGCTCGACGAGACGGTCACGTACGTACCCGAATCGCGGGCTGAGGTGGATGGACGACGTCGCCGAGGTCCTCTCCAGAGACGGCGTCGGAGGAGCTGATCGGGATCGACGATTCCGGCGACAATCCGGCGAAATCTTGATACCGTCGTGCTCAGGGGGTTGCTACGGTCTCAATGGTGGCAGTGGTTGGAGCTGAGGTGGACTATATTGAGTGAACGGAGGAGGGGGATCCGCGGCGGTCGCCGGCGAGGTTCGAAGGCCAGAGGCCTTCCCGGCGTTGCCCACAACTTTTGGAGGTCGATTTGAGAGAGGAGAGGGGGTTTGGGATGGTTAGAACGATCGGGGAGGGGCTGCATTTATAGGAGAGGCGAGGCAGTGCTCGGGCTTCCGCCGGAGCTGAGCGGGAGAGCGAACTGGGGACGGTGCGGACTCGGGGAAGCTTGGCGACGACGCGGGCGAGGCCAAGCATAGTGCTTGCACGCGTGCTCGATCGCAGGCGCACTAAGGGGGAACAGGGCGCGCGTGCAACCCATTGTGCCGTCGGCTAGCGCCGTGGCGGCTTCCGGCGTGCCTCCTGCCGGCGACGGGGAGGGTCAGAGAGAGGTTGGGGTGAAAAAAGGGAGTACCAGGAGTGGACTAGACATGATGCGGTGGCGGGAGAGGAGAAGATGGGCGGCGGCCGATCGGACCCGACGGGCAGAGTGCCCAGAGCGCGTGCATTGCACCCTGCCCGCACGGTCACCGCATGCATTGCCGCTCAGAGTGCTTTTGGTGCTGCCAAAGCATGTCTACGGTGTTGTCCCTTCAACACTTTGCCAAGAAATGCGTTGGGCTTGCCAAATAGTGCAATGGAGGTGACAAGAGCTAGAGCTAAAGTTTCTGGACAGAAACTTGATCCAAATGCTGAGGACAAATGGCTAAGATTCTGGGGCTGGTTTTAGGCGTTTAAGCATTACCTAGGAGGGTGATCAAGTGGTAAAAATTTCAGCTTAAAAGGATTAAGGAAAATTATAGTTGCTTCACAAAGTGCTCTTTCTAACCAGAAGCAAAAACATTTTCCCTGGCTGAAATTTTCCAAATGACCATGGGATATTTTTGCCTAGGAAGGTGAGGCATGTCCCAAAGAATATTTGGGAATTTTCTAGGATTTTTCTGAGCAATAAAAATAGGGGTTGCTTTAGAGCTTAGTGAGAAAAGAGGCATTTTCAGAGAGAAAAAGGGTATAATGCCATTAAATAAAAATACCCAATGGCATTATTATGGGAGGGATGAGGTCTAGGGAGGGTTTCTGGATGCTAGGGCCCACTTGGAAGAAAATCAAAAATGAATCCAAGTGGTAAGTCCAAAAGAAATGACAGAAAACCTCAAATGCAAATCCAAATAAAAGAAAAAGGGAAAATCCAGGGTGTTACAAACCTCCCCCCTTAGGATCAATCTCGTCCTTGAGATTCGGTTGCTCAGGAAACAAATATGGGTATGCAGTCCTTAAGAAATCCGCTCTTTCCCAGGTGGCTTCGTCCTCAGTGTGGTGCTCCCATTGGACCTTGTAAAACTTTATAGTTTTGTTGCGGGTGACTCTGTCCATTTCTTCCAAGATTCTCAAAGGTTTCTCCTCATATGTTAAATCCTTGGCCAGCTCTAGTTCTGTCATATCTGCCTGCTTTGCGGGTGGTGCGATGCATTTCCGTAGCTGAGATACGTGGAATACATCGTGAACCTCGGATAGCTCGGGAGGCAATTCTAACTGATAGGCCACTTTGCCCACCCTGGTCATAACTGGAAATGGACCGATATATCTCGGTGCAAGTTTTCCCCGAGTATGAAACCTCTTGACTCCTTTCATAGGGGTAACTCGGAGATATGCATATTCACCTGGTTCAAAGCTGATCTACCTATGCTTTGAGTCATAGTAACTTTTCTGACGAGATTTTGCCACTTGTAGTTTGTCTCGAATTTTTTTGACTTGCTTTTCTGCTTCCATCATCAGATCAGTCCCGAAGATTCGGTTGTCTCCTATCTGAGACCAGTTCAGCGGGGTACGGCACTTACGCCCATATAGAGCCTCAAAAGGTGACATTTTGAGACTAGTCTGATAGCCGTTGTTGTAAGAAAACTGCGCGTATGGCAGGCTGTCTTCCCATTTGGGTCCGTGAGCAAGAGCGCATGCTCGAAGCATGTCTTCCAAAATTTGATTTACGCGCTCTGTCTGCCCATCTGTCTGAGGGTGATAAGCGGTGCTATGCTTCAAAGCGGTTCCCAAGGCTTGGTGTAGACGTAGCCAGAATGCCGAGGTAAACAGAGATTCTCGGTCTGACGTGATAGTTCTGGGTACTCCATGTAGACTGACAATCCTGGACACGTAGAGTTGAGCGAGTTGGTCTGCACGGTAGGTTGTCCTTATTGGAATAAAGTGGGCCACCTTGGTGAGCATGTCGACCACGACCCATATGGCATTATTCCCTCGTGGTGTCCTTGGTAGTCCCACGATAAAGTCCATGCAGATATCATCCCATTTCCATTGTGGGACGGGTAAGGGTAGAAGTAGGCCGGCGGGTTTCTGGTGTTCGGCCTTCACCTTGTTGCATATGTCGCAGCATGCGATGTAATAGGCGATATCTTTCTTCATACCTTCCCACCAGAATGCTCGCTTCAGGTCTTGATACATTTTAGTGCCTCCAGGATGAATAGAGTATGCGGACTCATGAGCTTCCCTCAGAATTTGTTGCTTTAATTCACCGAGGTCCGGTACACACACCCGTTCTCAAAATCGGAGTGTACCTTTATTATCAATGTTAAAATCTGGCGTCTTCCCTTCTCGTACTTGAGCCATTATCTTGAGTAACATTGGGTCACCAGTTTGAGCCTTTCGAATTTCGTCTTCCAGAGTAGGGGTTACTTCCAAGGTAACTGAGCAAATGGCATCACACAAGATCATATTGAGCTGAGCTATTTCTTCTTGAAGTGTCGGGTGCAGACGCTCGATTAATGAGTTTGCTGTAGACGGTTTGCGACTGAGGGCATCGGCGACCACATTTGCTTTTCCTGGGTGGTAGTTGATACCCAGGTCATAGTCTTTGACCAACTCAAGCCATCTTCGTTGCCGGAGGTTCAAGTCTGGTTGAGTGAATATATATTTGAGACTCTTGTGGTCGGTGTAGATTTGGCATCGCTTTTCGATGATGTAATGCCTCCAAATCTTTAAAGCATGAACCACGGCTGCCATCTCTAGGTCATGAGTAGGATAATTTTCCTCGTTCGGTCGGAGCTGTCTTGATGCGTAGGCCACGACTTTTCCATCTTGCATAAGTACACACCCAATGCCATGCCTGGATGCGTCGCAATAGATGTCGAAGCTTCGGTAGATGTCTGGAAGAGTCAATGCCGGAGCGGTAGTCAACCGGGTCTTGAGCTCATTGAAACTGTCTTTGCATGCTTCTGTCCATATGAATTTCTGATTTTTCTTAAGCAGTTCAGTCATTGGCTTGGCTATCTTGGAGAAGCCTTCAATGAAGCGACGGTAATAACCTGCCAGACCCAAGAAACTCCTGATTTCTGTTACTGAAACAGGGGCCTTCCATTTCAGGACTTCTGTGACTTTACTTTGGTCCACGACCACTCCTTGAGCGGAAAGAGTATGCCCAAGGAATCCCACTTCTTTGAGCCAAAGTTCACATTTGCTGAATTTGGCGTAGAGTTGATGAGCGCGTAACCGTTCCAATACTGCTCGGAGATGCTGCTTGTGTTCTTCTTCACTTTTGGAGTATATAAGGATGTCATCAATAAACACCACTACAAACTTGTCCAAGAAATCCATGAACACCTTGTTCATCATGTGCATGAAGAATGCAGGTGCGCTGGTCAGTCCAAAGGACATGACCGTATACTCGTACAATCCGTACCGGGTAGTGAACGCTGTCTTGGGAATATCTTCTTTCCTGATTTTCAACTGGTGATACCCGGTGCGCAAATCAATCTTGGAGAACACTTGAGCTCCGCTGAGTTGATCGAACAAATCATCAATCCTGGGCAGCGGGTATTTATTCTTGATGGTGACATCATTGAGAGCACGGTAGTCAACACACATCCGAAGACTGCCGTCTTTCTTGCCCACGAATATTGCAGGTGCACCCCAAGGAGATGAACTGGGGCGAATATATCCTTTTTGGAGCATCTCATCCAATTGCTTTTTCAACTCCACTAGTTCAGACGAAGGCATTCGATAATACTTCTTGTAAATTGGTGCTATTCTGGGTACATGCTCATTAGAAAATTCCAGCTCCCGGTCAGGTGGCATGCCTGGCAATTCATCTGGAAACACATCTGGGAATTCACAGACCACTGGGACTAGATTCATCTCTGTAGCAATGGCAGCATAAACCATTCCTTTCTTTGGTATGGCTCGACCAACATAGAATCGAGCGAACTGGCCTGAGGGATTGATTGGCGTGACTTCTCTTGTTGCGCAGTTGATACAGACCTGATGTCTTGTCAGCCAATACATCCCCAAAATAATATCCAAGGTGGGAGACTCAATGGATATCAGTGATGCGGGGAAGATGACTCCATAGATTGATATTTTCAATCCTCGGCATACAATATTTGTCTTCAGCATGGATCCGGGGGATTGTACCACCATAGCTTTGTCCAAAAGAGTATAGGGAAGGCGATGTTGGGCAACAAATCTCCGCGAAATAAAAGAGTGGGAAGCCCCGGAATCGAATAAAATTGTTGCAGGTATGTCATTAACAGGAAACATACCAATGGCCACCTCGGGGACTTCTGCGGCTTCTTCAGCGGAGATATGATGAACTTGCCCTTGAATATACCTCCTTTTGGGGAATTGCCCCACATAATTGACTTGAGGCTTCAGGTTGGCTTGTGTCTTGCCATTCTTGGGACACTGCCTAGCGTAATGCCCAGTCTGTCCACATGTGAAATAGGCATTGTTACGCTGACAGTCTTCCTTGTTTGGCTTGGCGACCACAGTCTTGATTTGTCCTTCATTCTTGATGTTCCCTTGCTGCCAGGTTGGCTTGAACTCGAACTGGGGTTGCTGCCAGGTACGAACCTTCTGAAAAACTTGCCCTTCCTTCTTGGGTTCAAACTTGTGTTTGCGGTCTTCATAGGCAGTCTTATGATCGTTAACCAGTTTGTGTTCCCTTTCTGCAATAAGTGCCTTGTTCACCAAAGTTTGGAAGTCGGGGAAATCTAGCATGCTGAGTGCACATCGGAGGGTAAGGTTGAGTCCTCCGAGGAATCGATCTATCTTCTGTTCTTTGGTGGCCACATCATGAGTGGAGTAACGGGCCAAGTATTTGAACTTGTTTAAATATTCACTTACAGTCGAGGTCCCTTGTGTAAGAGTGAGAAATTCTCGCTGCTTGACCTTCATGATGCCGGCAGGAATGTGATATTTGCGGAATTTATCTTTGAATTTATCCCAAGTAACCTCGTCTTTAGAAGGCCACATAACTTTGACATTGTCCCACCATATAGCAGCTGGACCTTCTTGATAATGAGTGGCGAAGGGCACCTTGTCAGCATCTTCAGTGCGAGCAATTTCCAGCTTCTTCTCAATGGTCCTTAACCAATCATCGGCTTCCATCGGGTCCACTGCTTGACTGAAACTTGGCGGTTTGGTTCTCTGAAAATCTGATAGCATGGAGTGATTACCATTGTGATTATTCTGCCCAACCACAGTCTGCATGCTTCTCAGGAACTCCATCCGATCTTGGTTCCTCTTCTCTTCAAACATCCGCATAATCTGCTCTGTTGTGGGTGCTTGAGGTGGAGGAGGTGGTGGCTGATATGGTTCCGGAGAATGTCCTGCTTGCCTGGCGGATCGACGAACTGGAGTATCGTCGCCACCATGACAGTTACTGCCACACATTGTCATCCTATATATGTTTCCCAATACGAAGCATCGAGATGAGCAACATCCATTAGGGGACAACAACAAAATAGGGAGGTGAAGCAACAAACCCGGGAAAGAAAAACGAGAAAAGGCAAAGCGAATAACATAAAGCAACATAAAGCAACATAATTATACATCATCCAGCATACATAACAGGGCAACAACATGGATAGTACTACTACACGCATCCCACTAAACACCCCATCATATACGTCTACATGCGACGACCGGGATCGCACTGGCACACTGACAGTCCTGCTGGTGTCTCCTCGGTGTCGGACTCTGAATCGGAACTGATCACAGATACATCTGGAGCAAAGGAAACACGACGATGCTGACGGGAAGATTCTCCCTCCGGGTCGGGAGCAGGGTGACTCCGCAGCATCGGAGCGGCTGGGGTAGCAAGAAGCATAGCCCACTGGGTTGGAGACCCGTGGGGAGTTACTACCGAAGTGCCTGAGCTACTCTGAGAAGGTGTGGGGATCACTGGGGTGGGTGGAGGCAAAGTAGCTGGAGGAACGAGTGATGGGTGGATAAGCAGAGGTGGAGCGAAGGCAGATCGAGCGGCAGCTAGCTCACCTCGAACGCGGTCCAGCTCCTGGGCTAGACTGGTGATCAGAAAATATCCCGCCGTTATGTAGCGAGACAGGTGACTGGCTGACCGGTCGCACTCCGGATCAATGTAAGGGAAGCGGATCTGTCCCGACTCATACAGGGACGGATAGAAGTAAAAACCTAGGTGAGTCTGCATCTGAACCTCGTTATAGCGCAAGTCAGTGAGAGCCTCAAAAGCTGCAAACTGGACCGCCTGGTCGGGTGTAGAAGCAGTCCCGCACTTGGTGGAGCGAGTGTAAGTGCCCACCACGGTACTGTTGTGCATGATAACCTCCGCATGATACTCGTAAACGCCATCAGCAAGCTGCTCCCGGTACACCTGGTATATGGGGTCATCACCATCGGGGTAGAGTCGGTGCCATACGTTGGTAAGTAGGTGTGGAAAGGTGGAAGGTGCCGGCTCAGGCTGGTATGGATAAGGGACTGGTGCCATCTACACTCACAACATTAGCTGGTTAGAATAAAATGCAAACTATATGCATGCGATGCAACACCCGAGTGCACAATCAACCTCAAATCACTACAAGGGCTAAAACTACCGTTTTCTAACGCGTCGGATGTCTAGGGCGTCCTACAGTCAGCGCGGCTCTGATACCAAGCGTTGTGGCACCCCGGCTCAGAGTAACCGGTTTACCTTGCATTGCCAGCCCAGAGATCAAGTCTTCTGGCAATACACAACAACTTGGTACAGAAAAGAACCGCTTTATTGATCTCTTAGCGGAAACATAGGTTCATATGTTACATGATGAACGAGGCCAAGCGGCACACACGGTGCGGCTGCACTTATGTACATTATTTAGTAGACATCTTCAGGGCCTCGATGATGAAAGGGAAACTACTACGCGACAGCGGAACGACGAGGTAGCGGAACTCCACTCCACAGGGACACTGCTGGGACATGGCCTAGATCGCGACAAACTGCTCAACATCAACTCCTTGCACGGCTTCTCCTGCATCTAGCATGATAAGCCAGGTGAGTACTTTGAATGTACTCGCAAGCTCACAGCAAACCAAACAAGTGCGACAAACAACAACAAGGCATTTAACAGATTTAATGCATGAGCATGATACTACTCAACATGAGATGTGCGTGAAACATTACCATGGTCCTCGGGACCAACTTACCATTTCGGGGTTACCGCGTAACCACCGTTCATCACTTACCAACGTGATCCTCACTTGATCACATTCATACCTTTCATAGTGATCCTCGATCACCATTTCTGCATGTGCTATCTTATGAAGCTTAGTGTGCAAGTTAACTTTATCTGTTGACCCACGGTGTGACCTACTACGAACTGTGTCCATATCCGAGGACGCGGCTATCGATAGATTATACATTCTGCAGAGGTTAGTACACTGTACCCACACTACGGAACTCATGGCCTCGTGCTCCCATTCGGGTGGACCAACGACATTCTGACAAAACCAATCTATTGCATGACACTCTGCCGGCCACTCTGACAAACTCCCCTTTGGGCTATGTCCTGGGTGACCCCGGTGCCAACATGTGACACCTGCCACCTCTGTGGCTGCCACCGTCGTGGCCAACATCAAAACTGTCCCAAACGGGGACCTTGGTACCATCAAAACTCGGGTCCTCAAGCTTATGACTGCCTACCGGGCCAGGGTAGCGCCAGAGCACAACCTTCCCTCGTAGGAGGTACCGGCGAGAGGCATGACAATAGACCGCATTAGGGCCTCCCCATCCAGGCAAGTGTGGTTGTACTGGTGAGCTCGATTCGGTGGCACCATGACTCGATCAACAGCATGTTCAAGTTGGATTATTATCAAGTTTAACTTGAAAAGAAAATGATTCAAGCCATAGTGTGTGAATGGATGCACGGGTCATGATCATGAATAACAAATGCATTATGTTGTCATATGAGTATATGCCATGATACCTACTGCACACTAGCAAGAAAGCATGTATCCTACTGCAAAAATCATCAACATGACAGAATAAAGTTTATGCAATAAGATTTATATAGCAAGTTATTTTAAATAGGGCATAAGTAATGAATTTAATTCATTTAAACCAAGTCATTGCAATGCCATCCTTGTAAATGAATGTTGTGTCTTGCCTTGGTTCAGAGGAGTGTCACAGTACTCCTGGCCTTCTCCAACACAACTAGGTTCTTCTGAAATTAAATTAAATGCAAAAAGAAAATGTCACATACTACTGTTTAATGCACCAGAAATTCATAATAGCAAGAAAAATTCTGAAACTTGGCATACAGAAAGTTTGGAATTTTACAAACCAGCAGCAAAAAGAATCATCTCATTTGCACTTATAGATAAAAAGTTATTGCTGGTCAAAGTTGAATTGAATCTGGTTAAAATTTGATTTAAAAAGAAAAACCAGAGACGCCCACGTCGAAGACGTATTCCGGGAATACGCCTCCCTTAATACCGCTTCGGGCGGGCGAGGGAGAGTATGACAGGTGGGACCCCTACTGATTTAAAAGAGAGAGAGAGCGGGAACAGTGCAAGGCGGCTCGGTCGTCGGCGTTTCACTGGCGAGGAGACGTCGGCGATCACCGGAGAGGAGGGGAACGGGAAAAGCTCGATGAGACGGTCACATACGTACCCGAATCGCGGGCAGAGGTGGACGGACGACGTCGCCGAGGTCCTCTCCAAAGACGGCGGCGGCGGAGCTGATCGGGATCGACGATTCTGGCGACACTCCGGCGAAATCTTGATACCGTCGTGCTCAGGGGGTTGCTACGGTCTCAATGGTGGCAGTGGTTGGAGCTGAGGTGGGCTATATTGAGTGAACGGAGGAGGGGGATCCGCGGCGGTCGCTGGCGAGGTTCGAAGGCCAGAGGCCTTCCCGGCGTTGCCCACAGCTTCTGGAGGTCGATTTGAGAGAGGAGAGGGGGTTTGGGATGGTTAGAACGGTCGGGGAGGGGCTGCATTTATAGGAGAGGCGAGGCAGTGCTCGGGCTTCCGCCGGAGCTAAGCGGGAGGGCGAACCAGGGACGGTGCGGACTCGGGGAAGCTCGGCGACGACGCGGGCGAGGCCAAGCATAGTGCTTGCACGCGTGCTCGAGCGCAAGCGCACTAAGGGGGAATAGGGCGCGTGTGCAACCCACTGTGCCGTCGGCTAGCGCCATGGCGGCTTCCGGCGTGCCTCCTGCCGGCGACGGGGAGGGTCAGAGAGAGGCTGGGGTGAAGAAAGGGAGTACCAGGAGTGGACTAGACATGATGCGGTGGCGGGAGAGGAGAGGATGGGCGGCGGCCGATCGGACCCGACGGGCAGAGTGCCCAGAGCGCGTGCATTGCACCCTGCCCGCACGGTCACCGCGTGCATTGTCGCTCAGAGTGCTTTCGGCGCTGCCAAAGCATGTCTATGGTGTTGTCCCTTCAACACTTTGCCAAGAAATGCGCTGGGCTTGCCAAATAGTGCAATGGAGGTGACAAGAGCTAGAGATAAAGTTTCTGAACAGAAACTTGATCCAAATGCTGAGGACAAATGGCTAAGATTCTGGGGCTGGTTTTAGGCATTTAAGCATTACCTAGGAGGGTGATCAAGTGGTAAATATTTCAGCTTAAAAGGATTAAGGAAAATTATAGTTGCTTCACAAAGTGCTCTTTCTGACCAGAAGCAAAAACATTTTCCCTGGCTGAAATTTTCCAAATGACCATGGGATATTTTTGGCTAGGAAGGTGAGGCATGTCCCAAAGAATATTTGGGAATTTTCTAGGATTTTCTGAGCAATAAAAGTAGGGGTTGCTTTAGAGCTTAGTGAGAAAAGAGGCATTTTCAGAGAGAAAAAGGGTATAATGCCATTAAATAAAAATACCCAATGGCATTATTATGGGAGGGATGAGGTCTAGGGAGGGTTTCCGGATGCTAGGGCACACTTGGAAGAACATAAAAAATGAATCCAAGTGGTAAGTCCAAAAGAAATGACAGAAAACCTCAAATGCAAATCCAAATATTCAATAAATCCAAATAAAATTCAAATAAAAGAAAAAGGGAAAATCCAGGGTGTTACAAGGACGGCCCGCGCTCCTGGCTCATGAATTTGCCTGAGGCGTCGATCTCGTCATGGAGCGAGCTCTGCAGCCAATTCGTCGCCAACTTCAAGGGCACGCACGACCGCTCCCTCACCATCAACGACCTGCGGCATGTGCGGCAGCGCCCAGACGAGACCCTCCGCAAGTACATCCAGCGCTTCAGCCAGGTGCGCAACAAGATCCCGTGCGCCTCCGACGTGGCCGTCATCTCTGCGTTCTCCACCGGCGTCACGGACGTCAAGATGCGTGAGAAGCTTGCCATCAACGACGAGTTGAGCTCGGTGCTTGAGCTGTTCAACCTCGCTGACAAGTGCGCCAAGGCTGAAGCAGGTCGCCTCTTCGTCCACAACGACCCCGACGCGGCACCCGACACCGCCAAGGCCAAGAGCAAAGACATCAAGTGCAAGGGCCCTGCCGTGCTTGCGGCGGAGCCCGAGCAGAAGCGCGGCCGTGACCGCGAGGAGCCCAGGAAGGACAACCGCCCTCTCTGCGCCTACCACAACTCGCGCTCCCACAGCACCGAAGACTGCCAGGAGCTCAAGCTGCTCCGTGACGAGCGCCTGGGCCGCCGAGGCGACCGCAACGACCGCGGCGCCGGCCACGGAGGTGGCCGCGGAGGCAACCGCTGGGACAGCCGCAACGGCAATGGCAACTTCCGCCAAGGCTGGCGTGACCAGCCTCGTGAGGCCGCCTGGCGCGACCAGCCTCGTGGGGCAAACCCTCAGGCCAACGCCGCTGTTTCACCGCTGTCGCCGCCACCCCAGAGGAATGACGTCAACCAGCCTGACGAGGGCGCTGGGGGCTACCAGGAACCTCGCGCGATGGCCTGCATCCTCGGCGGAGCTCAGGCTCCCGCGTCCAACCGCCACTTCAAGCAGTTCTCTTGTGAGGTGAACGCCGCCCTCCCGAAGCTTGAGGCTGCGTGGCCCCTTAAGTGGTCGCAGTACGCCATCACCTTCGACTCCGAGGACCACCCCAAGTCCGCGGCCACCGCAGGCGCGCTCCCCATGCTGTGCACTCCCACCATCAGCAACGTCGCAGTCACCAAGACCCTCATCGACGGAGGCGCCGGCCTCAATGTGATCTCCATCGAGACCTTCGAGATGCTCCAAGTGCCCTACGACCATCTGATGCCGACCATGCCCTTCTCCGGAGTGACTGACGGCTCCACCATCCCTCTGGGGCAAGTGCGCCTCCCCGTCACCTTCGGCACCTACAAGAACTACCACACTGAGCTCATCGACTTCGACGTGGCGCACATCGTCCTGCTGTACAACGCCATCTTGGGCTACCCAACTCTCGCCAAGTTCATGGCGGCGACCCACCACGCCTACAACGTCCTCAAGATGCCGGGCTGCAGTGGCATCATCACCGTCACCTGCGACGAGAAAGACGCGATTTTCTCCCTAGAGCACGCTTACAAGGCCGCTGCTGCCGCGCATCTGGCTGACGAGGCTGCGGGCGAGCCTCATGAGGCCGCACCGCGAAGAAGAAGCAGCTGTTCTCTCAGGACCGTGCCATGACGAAGAAGGTGTCGGCGGATGGCAGCGGCTCAGGCCCTGCCTTCACCATCGGCGCTGGCCTCTCTCCTGCATAGGAAAGCGCACTCATCACCTTCCTTCGGGCAAACTCGGATGTTTTTGCCTGGAAAGCATCTGACTTGTCCGGTGTGCCGAGGGAGGTGATCGAGCTCCACTTAGCGGTGTGCCCCAATGCACGCCCAGTCAAGCAAAAAGCACGGCGCCAGGCACCCGGGAAGCAAGAGTTCATTGTCCAAGAAGTACACAAGTTGCAAGAAGCTGGAGTCGTCCAAGAGGTGCGCCATCCCGAATGGCTCGCCAGCCCAGTCGTCGTCCCCAAGAAGGGCGGGAAGGAGCGAATGTGCGTCGACTTCACGAGCCTCAACAAGACCGGCCCTCAGGACCCCTTCCTGCTGCCGCGGGTCGGTCAGGGTGCAGGCTCCACCGCTGGCCACACGTGCATGCCTTTCGGCCTGAGGAACGCCGGCGCCACCTTCCAGAGGCTGACGTGCCTCGCGCCGAGGCCTCGGGTGGCGAGGGACCCCGCTAGCTCTCACCCTTGTGGGATGGCCCTCTCAGGGTTGCTCATGTCTCCAGGCCCGGCGCCGTCCGGCTAGAGACGGAGGACGGAGTTCCTGTGCCTAACGCCTGGAACATCCAACACCTCCGGAAGTTCTACCATGAACCTCACGCGTACGAACGAAGTGGGGCTGTACACAACCCAGAGACTCTCGTGAAGAGCTCCCGCCCATGCCCAAGTGGAAGCCCCATGCTTCGCGCTGGCGGAACGATCGAACCGCGATCATACCCACACCCAGGTGGAAGCCCCATGCTCAGCGCTGGCGGAACAATCAACTGAGGGCGCCCCACGGGCTGCACCAACCTCAAGCTGACCCGTGCCGGACACGGCAGCCTCTCTTTTTCTCTTTTGATGTGTAACTGAGGGCGCCCCACGGGCTGCACCAACCTCAAGCTGACCCGTGCCGGACACGGCAGGCGCATCTCTTTTTGGTTGTGTAACGGAATCTGTTTGCCTCAGTAAAGCTTCAATTTCCATACGTGGTGTGCTCATCATATCTTTACCTCGCGAGATATGCGCGCTCGTGACCTTCCCTCATGAGCCTCACGCGAGCGGGGGTTGGACACGGTGTCTGTGATCGGGTCAGTCCCAACAGCGCTGAAAAACCCAAGCAACCGGGCTCTGGCTCGCGGGCCTGCTCCCGTGCACGCCACCCCACCAAGGTCCTTGGTGTCTTATCTCCTCGCGGAATGGACACGGTGTCTGTACTCGGGTCAGTCCCAGCAGCGCTAAAAAACCCAAGCAACCAGGCTCTGGCTCACGGGCCTGCTCCCGTGCACGCCACCCCACCAAGGTCCTTGGTGTCTTATCTCCTCGCGTAACGCTCATGAGCGAGCCGGCGAGCGCGCGCTGCTCCCCTATTGTGGGATTTTCCGTATGCAATTACCTCAGGAACAGGTCACCTGAAAGGCCTCACCGGACGCCTCGCGAGATGGCTCAATGGCAAGATGCCCCCTCGAGCTTCGGGAAGCTTCGCAGGCCCCGCCTCGGGAGCGAACCTACGGCGACCACCTCAGTAGGAGACCTCGCGAGTGGAAATCTCGCAAGACACACCCTACAAGTGGCGGATCGCCGGACGCCACTCTCCACAAGAGCTAAGTCTAACTACTTCGCAATCTGCCTTGCCATTCTCCAAGCTTCCCCCCTCTAAGCAACCTCACGAGCGCCAGCGTTTCTCCTCCTCGAGCCGCTTGCATGTCAAAGGGGGGCTCCCCAAGCATCGTGCCTCGGGAGCTCTTACTAGCTCCCGGGCCCTCACCTCCTGGCCTTGTCCAGGCATCGCGACCTGACGATGTAGAGCATCAAAGCGAGCAGGAGAGAAAAACGGGCCTCAAGAGAAAGCTTCACGAGGGCACAAGCGTTCATTACAGCAAATCATAAAGTGTTTAAAAGCAAAGGCATTATCTTCACGTCCCCACGGGGCCACATTGTCTAGTGCTGGGAGATGAAGGAAAGGGGGTCCTAAGAAGTCGCGTCATTGGCGTCGCCGTCGTTGTCGTCGCCGCCATCATGATCGTCCTTGCCTCCGCACGAGCTCTCGCCGCTGTCGCAGGAATACTTCCCAAGCAACGCATCCACGTGGCCTTCTACCACCTTCGCAAGGCCATCACGGAGCTCCTCGGGGACGGGGGCTATCACCTTGTCAAAATCGAAGCTTGGATCGGCGTGAAGGAGGTGACTGAAGACGCGGGTCACCGCCTGAGAGAAGAGGTCGCGACACTCCTCCTCCAAGATGCCATTCACCTTCTTGGCCCCATCCTCGAGCCGCTCCACGAGCTTGACGGAGAAGTCGACGTAGTCGGCGTCGCGGGACTCGCGGATGGCTTCAAGCCTCCCCTTACAGATGGAGTCCAGGGCATCGTGGGATCGAAGCTCGAGGGAGTGGAGCATCTTGGTGCGTTCGCGCTACCGCTCCTACTCCCGATCTGCCTCGCCTCCGGCCAGCGCGGTGGCGCTGGCGGCGCCCCCCACCTGAAGACGGAGGGAGGCCGGCTCAGCCTTGGCGTCGGTTCGGGCCTGCGGCGCGGTCTCCCGGCGGGTCTCCGACTCGGCCAGCGCCGCCTTGAGACCGGCAATTTCCTGCCGGAGTCGCTCGCGCTCCGTCTCGAAGCCGTCCTCCCGCCGCTTCAGCTCCTTGCCGTGCTCCTCGGCGAGCTCCTGGCACACCTCCGCTATCTTCGCATCAGCGTCCTCTTGGGCCTTCATCTCCTTAGCCTCCAGCTGAGCGTTGGCCTCGTCGACACGCTTTGCATGGGCATCCTGGGTGTCGGCCAGCTAGCGCCCCAGCGTCTCCAGGCGCCCACGCTCCGTGGCCTGCTCGGTCGACACCTTCTCGAGATCCCCCGCACGCATCGCGAGGTCCGCCTCGTGGGCTGCAAGCTTTCCCTTGCGGGTAGCGAGGGCGCCTTCCCGCGTGAGGAGCGACTGCGCCTGCGTGGCATGTTGATCTTGGAGCTCCTTCAGGTGGGCCTCAACCTCCTCGTGGCGCTTGGCGGCTGCCAAAACCTCCCTGAGAGCGCTCGCGCAGGCCCTTTGCACCTCGGCTGCGTCCTTCTCGCCCTTCGCACGGGCAGCCTCGTTCTGGCGCTGGCCCATCTCGACGGCGACGCTAAGCTGGCGCCACCCGTCAGCAAGCCTCAGGCGCTCCTCGGCGAGGCGCGCCTCTGCGTCCTAGAAGTCTGCCCTGAGCCGGTCAAGCGCGGCCTCGGCCTCACGCAGAGCTCCGCGCCTGACCAAGCTGCGGCCGCTCACGGGCACAAGGGCCCAGTCCGGCCCCGGCTCCTCGTTGCCCTCAGTTGCCGCGGCCGGGGAGGCCCCGGCGTTGTTTACCAGGAACGGGGGACTCGCTGAGTTTTCCCCCGCACCTGGCTGCGGTGGCGCAGCGCGGGAGCTCGCCATGCTAGCCGCGGGGGCCTCATGAGCAAACGCGGCCTGAGGGCCCGCAGCGGCGCACCCCGGGTTGCCCCCCTCCACGTGAAGGGAGGCCTCTGGCTGGGGAGTGGGCACCTCCACCTCCCCTATCACTGCATCTCCTTTCGCGGCGGGGTCCGCGAGGGGCGCGTCCCCACTTCCGGAGGCGGACACCCGAGGCACGCCTGTCCCGCCTCCGGGAGCGACGCCCACGCGCGGCTCAGGAGGGACAGCCTGCTCCTCCTCGTCCTTCGGGCGCCCCATGTCGGCTTCGGTGCGGCGGGCAGTTTCTCCATGCCCCCCGACACTCGCGGCAGGCGTCGGTCCCCCCTTCGGGCTACGGGCCATCTTCATCTTCGTCGTCCTCTTCTTCTTCTTTTTCTTCTGATCCCTGGCGGCCCCCCTTTGCGAAGCATTGGCTTAGCCCCCGAGCTCAAATAGGCAGCGTAAACATAAGACGCTGGGTTAAGCATGGAGAATTACTCGTCACTGGCGGACCACTTCCTCTTCTTCTCCACGAGAGGCGGGTCGTCGCTACCACCCTCAGGCGTCGCTCCGGCTCCGCCCTCCAGGCCTCCAGAGCAGGCCGCGGTGAACCCGGCCACGTCGTCGACCTCCTTGAGGGCCTGGGAAGTCTCGGCTCCCTGACCGGCCTCCGCCGCTGGGGGATCGGCCGACTTCCGGCTGAGAGCCGCCTCCGCCGCGCGCAACCCATCTGCTGCGGCGCCGGAGCCTTCCTCTCCCTCCCCACCGGCCGGTCGGGAGGGCGCCGTCGCGGGCGGCGCGCTGTCAGCGTCATCCTCCTCGAGGTCGCAGAGGAGCTGACGCCGGGTGAGCGGTGGCGCCCGATCAGTGTCCTCCTTTGTGGCCTCCTCTGAGTCCTCGCCGTCATCGCTGCCCCCGGAGTCCAACGCCACCATGAGAGGGTTCTTGCGGGGCCCGATGTGGCCCTCTGGCACAAGGCCCCATTGGTCAAAGCGGGGCATCTCAGCGTCCAGCTCTGCCCTTTCCTGGTATCGGAATAGCGGGAGCGCAGCCTCAGGAGGATCCATGGCGGGGCTGCTTAGCAGGGTCGCCAGGGCTCCGTCCAGCACTTCTTGCTTTAGGCTATCGGAGTTCAGCCTCATGGCGTCCCCCGTGCCTATGTACTCCCACACAGGGCGCGAGTGCGGTTGGAGCGGCGCGATGCGCCGCCGCAGGTACTCCCGGACGACCGTCGCCCCCGACAGCTTTGCGGCCCAGTGCGCGACCATTCGCTCCAAGACAGGTTCCATCCTCGGGTCGGTGAGCTTCTCGTGCCCCCACTCGGAGTTCTTCTCAGCCGGGTTAGTTGGGATCATCAGGAGCGGGCTGGTCTGGCACGCGTCCAAGTAGACCGAGCGCTGCCGGTAGCCCTCCACCTTCTTCGCGACCTTCAGGTTGATGATGCCACCCTTCATCCCCTTGACAGCGAGGAACGAGATGCATCCGAAGCGCTGGTCCGCCGCAATCAGCCGCATGCTGAAGAAGTGGCGGAAAAGTGCCACCGAAGGCATTACGCCCACGAAAGCCTCGCAGTAAAAGGCGAACATGGCCAGGAGGAGGATGGAATTGGGTTGAAGATGGAGGGCATGAATCTGATAATGGGAAAGGATGGCGTAGAAAAAGTCCGAGAATGGTGGCACCAACCCAGCGTAAACGCTGTGGAGGAAGAAGGGATAGGCCGTCGCTCCCAGATCACGCCGCGCGCGGGAGCCGGACCAGATCTTGGTCCCTGACATTCGTTCTGGTCGCTGGCTGCTACTTGTAGTCTGCGTTGGTTTTCCCCCGAAGAGGAGAGGATGATGCAGTACAGTAGAGATAAGTATTTCCCTCAGTTAAGAACCAAGGTTATCAATCCAGTAGGAGAACCAAGCAAAATACCGTTAAGCGCACCTGCACACACAAAAGCAAACACTTGCACCCAACGCAAATAAGAGGGTTGTCAATCCTCTTAGCGGTTAATTGCAATGATTAAATCTTATCGAGGTAAATAGCTAAACTAAAATACTAATTAAAATAAAAGTAAATAAATTGCAGCAAGGTATTTTTAGGTTTTTTATATGATAAAGATAGACCCGGGGATCATAGTTTTCACTAGAGGCTTCTCTCTCGAGCACGGAAACATACGGTGGGTAAACAAATTACTGTTGGGCAATTGACAGAATAGCAAATAATTATGATGGATTCATGGCAATGATCATGTGTATAGGCATCACGTCCGAGACAAGTAGACCAACTCCTGCCTGCATCTACTACTATTACTCCACCCATCGACCGCTATCCAGCATGCATCTAGGGTATTAAGTTAATGAAAACAGAGTAACGTCTTAAGCAAGATGACATGATGTAGAGAAGCAAATTCAAGCAATATGAATAAACCCCATCTTTGTATCCTTAATGGCAACAATTCAAATACGTGTCATGTCCCCTTCTGTCACTGGGATTGAACACCGCAAGATTGAACCCATCACAAAGCACCTCTCCCATTGCAAGATAAATCAATCTAGTAGGCCAAACTAAACCGATAGATCGGAGAGAAATACAAAGCTATAACAATCATGCATAAAAGAGTTCAGAGATGACTCAAATATTTCTCATGAATAATCTGATCATAACCTCACAATTCATCGGATCCCAACAAACACACCGCAAAAGAAGATTACATCGGATAGAACTCCAAGAACATCGAGGAGAACATTGTATTGAAGATCAAAGAGAGAGAAGAAGCCATCTAGCTACTAGCTATGGACCCGTAGGTCTGTGGTAAACTACTCACACATCATCGGAAGGGCAGCAAGGTTGATGTAGAAGCCCTCCGTGATCGATTCCCCCTCCGGCAGAGTACCGGAAAAGGCCTCCAGATGGGATCGCGAAAGAACAGAGGCTTGCGGCAGCGGAAAGGTTTTTTCTTCTGGCTCTATGGGGGTTTCCCAATATTTGTGAATTTATAAAAGTGGAATTAGGTCAAACGGAGTCACGTGGGCCCCACAAGGCAACACGGCGCGCCCCCCCTGGGGCGCGCCCTGTTGCCTTGTGAAGCCTTCGTGAGGCTTCTGGCCTCCTCCCGAAGCTTCCAAGGTTTCTTTTGTCCAGAAAAAATTCTCCAAAAAGTTTCACGGCATTTGGACTTCCTTTGGTACTGTTTCTCTGAAAAACCAAAAACAAGCAGAAAACAACAACTGGCACTGGGCACTAGTGTCGGTGTAAAAACCGTCAGACCTCGGGGTAGGGGGTCCCGAGCTGCAGATCTCGGATCGATGGTAACAGAGACAAAGGAGACGATGTTTACCCAGGTTCGGGCCCTCTTAATGGAGGTAACACCCTACGTCCTCTCTTGTTTATATTAATGGAGATGTATCGAGCACAGAGTTGATCTACCTCGAGATCGTAATATGTGTCTAACTTCTAGGGCTAGGTGTTCGGTATTGCGTTGATGTCCCCTACGGGCTAAACCCTATGGCTTATATACATGCCAGGGAGGGTATCTAGGGTTACAAAGTCAGTATCTTGGAGTAAGGCGGCTGGGACAATCTTGGAGTATACTGCAAGTCTTCGATAGAGGCAGCCTTGATCACGTCCCATGTGCGGCTTCCGGAGTCCATCTTGATCACGTCTAGGGGGCATATCGGCCCATTCGAAGAGACGGGCCGGCTAGGTTAGCACCCCCTAATCCAGGACACCGTCAGTAGCCCCCGAACTGGTCTTCTACGCCGAGGACGATCTTGAAACATCACTTCGGATCCAGAGTCTCCGGCTTGACAGACGAGTTCCACCTTACATTTCGGATTCCATTCACAGAGCATCAACATCCGTGGTCCAACCGAACTGGTATCCTGTCCGAAGTGGGCAGGTATCTTAGCCTCGAAGGCTTGCTGCGCAGGTATGAACATTCCAAACCGGCCTGACAGCTTTATCAGAGAGGCTGGCCCCACGTCAGGTTGAGCAGTTACTGCTTCCCCTCAAATCGCGTTTCAAGGCGGCTCTTTTATTGGCACGTCCCATCGAGGCAGAGATCGTGCCCGCTTTCTTAGGGATATCATCAAGATTTTTTTCCTCCCCATATGTTTCAACGGCATTTCCGATAATTAATTACGAATTTATCGGCGCAACAAAGGGGGCTCTTGGCCTTTCACAGGCTTATAAAAGCAAAGGGGAGAAAAGCGCAATAGCCTACGCTCCCATTCCTCCCTTGCTGCTGCTTCGTCTAGCTCCAACGCCCAGATCCAGCACTCACGCCCTTGTCTTTCGCGAACTTGACTCCCACACCAGCCATGGCCGATACCCTTAAAGGGCACTGGGGCGGCTCCATCGTGACAGAGGTGACCATCGCCGAGCTGCGCGACGCGGGGTATCTTGCCCCGGCCACCGTCGCCCGTGCTCCAGCGGCCGACGAGCTAGTACCCGCTCCCAACGCCGGGGAGTGGGTGGTCTTTGTCCCCCACCTCATCCGAGGCTTGGGGTTCCCGCTGCACCCTTTCGTGCGCGGGATCATGTTTTACTACGGGTTAGACTTTCATCACCTAGCCCCCAACTCCATCCTCCACCTCGCCGCTTTCATAATAGTCTGCGAGGCCTTCCTCCACCGCGAGCCACACTTCGGCCTATGGCTGAATCTCTTCGGAATCAAACCAAAGTCAAGTGGCTTCGAACTCGTGGAGTGCGGGGGGGCAATGATTAGCAAGAACCAGGGGGCCACCTGGTTCAACGGCACCTTCATCGAGATGGTGAAGGAATGGCAGAAGGAGTGGTTCTACATCACCAAACCCCTCGTCGCTGGTCAAACCGAAGTCCCGGCCTTCTTGGCCGGGCCTCCAAAGAAGCTCAAGTCTTGGAAGGAAAAGGGTGTCGCCTGGGGGAAGCCCGAAGAGGTGGAGACTCTAGTTGACAGGATCGTACGGTGGACCACCATGGGGAAGGCGGAGCTGGCCGATGTCATCAACGTCATGCTCAACCGCCGTATCCTTCCCGTCCAACTCCGGGCCACCCCAATGTGGGCGCAGAAGCCCGAGGACATGGACACCATCAACACCTTCTTCCGCTCCACTTTGGCCACCATGTGGACCAAGCTTATGAAGCTAGCAAAGGATAAGATTCCCAAGGAGGGAGAGGACCGCGGCCTCGAGCACGGCTACGATGCCCCCCCGGTAAGTGATTCCACACTTCAATCTTGTACTGTTCACACATAGGCAAAGTTTTTTACTTAAATCACTGCATTTTGATATTCTGCAGAACTGGCTAGCCTGGGTGCAAGGGGTACAATGCCCTGCCCCGCTGCCGGAACAGCCCCGAACTCCCTTGCTCTTGGCACTTCTGACCGAGGAGCCACATGTGGTGGCTTCTAAAGGGGCGAAGCCCCAGGCGGGGAAGACCAGTGCTTGGACCCGGGGGACCTTGGTCACCCGGTCAGAAGAGGAGCACACCTCCGCCGCTCAACACGGCGGCGCCGAGGAAGGAGAGGAGGAGGTTCAGCCCCCGAAGGGGAAGAGGTCGGCGCTAACAGGCGCCGACGTGGGCATGCCGCCGAAGGGCCTGAAGAGGCCGAGGCGGCCCTCATCTGAGGCTGCCCATAAGTCGCCGGAGAGGGCCGAGCTCTCCGGTGACTCAGAGGAAGACCCCCTGGCAAAGGGGAGGAAGAAGCCGGCACCTCGAGGGTAAGTGCTTATCCTTGTCTCCATTACTTGAGTCATTGTTTCAACCAGGGAAATTTTACAAAAGCAACTTTACATATACAGTCCACCGAGGGTGATCCCCAGCGGCTCCTCGAGCGGGTTGCCGTCCGACAGCGGGACCTCAGAGTCCACTGCTTCTCCCCCGGCGCAAGTCGGTCTGGGGGAGGCAACATCCATCTTGGCTCCCGAAGTCAACACGGCGGGAGCCGGTGAGGTGGCGGTAATGGCCGAGGTTGAAACCTCGGCCCAACAAGACCCGAGGTCGGAGCACCCCGAGGTCACAGAAGGAGGGCCGGGCCAGTCATTGGCCCAGCCGGAGTCTACCCCGGCGCCGCCTTCATAGGCGGAGGCCCCTCGGGTGGATTCATCCGAGGTCATCCCTCCACCCCAGCCTGCTGTCCAAGGACGGATAGGCATGGGGTGGGCCGAGGAGGCGGAAGAAGCCCTGAAGGGCTGTTCCCTCAAGGAGGAGCATCGTGCCTTGATAGGCACGGCGCTGGAAGGATACCGGTCCGCAAAGGCCGGCCTATGCGAGGTCTTCAAGAGCCTCGTAGCAGGTTTTGAGGTACGCCTTCTACGAATTTGGTTTGCTTTGAGTCATTTATTTTCTGATTTTTGTCCGAAGACATAATAACACAGCCTGCTAAAGGGCGTGGTAAGTGAGTAGCCCCCGAGCCCGAAGTCGGTTTCAAGAAACCGGCGTCGGGGTCATGTTAGTAAATAGGAGCCTGTTGAGTAGCCCCCAGGACGCTACTCGAAGCATCTGTCCCGGAGTGTGTGTACGGTCTAAACCATCTTTCCTCTAATAAGGATTTATTTCATTACAGGTTTCGACCTCGGTTCCGGACTCCGTCTCCGAGGAGATGGCGGAGATGAACCAGAGACTTGAGCGATCTCAAGGTAAGTAAGGTGAAACTTGCTTTGTGCGTTGTATGTTAAAGAAAACAACTAAGACTTAAATGTGTTGACAGCGGAGCTGGAGACGCTCAAGGCCAAGCTTGAAAGAGCTCGGAAGGAGGTGCAGCAGCAGAAGGCTGCTACCACCACAGCCGAGAAGGCGCGGGCTACCGAGAAGGCGGCCCGGGATAAGCACCAAGCGCGGGTGCTAGAGGTCGAGGAGACTCTGAAGGGCGTGTTTGAAGCACGCGACAAACTTCAGGAGGAGGGGCAGCGTACGAAGGAGGAGCTCGAGAAGCTTCAGCGTGCCCACTCCGAGCTCAACACCTCGGCCCGTGCGGACCGCGAGGTGCTCCAGCCAGTGGAGCAAATCGCCACGGGTAAGATATTTTTGCTGCAGTGTGCATTTGGCAGCAAAGGGTGTGTCGAGCTCACCCAATTATGGCATTCCGCAGAGGTTTTCAAGGATCTCCCGCAGAGCGCGGAGGATGCGGTGGCCTATTTTGGCCAGCTGGTGGGTCATGAGGCGGAGAGGGCCTTCTGAGGTCAATTCCCAGGGTCCCCATCTGCGCAGCTGCTAAATCATCGAGTGAAGCAGCTGGTCGAGCTGTTTCGCATGACCAGGCCAGCGCTCCAAGACCTCTGCGTTGCTCTGTGGCTGGCCGAAGCCATGCCGAGGAGTCTCTTTAGCCTGACGGCTCGTCTCCGAGATGTCATGCCCTGCGTTGACTGCTGGAAGAGGTCCGCGTGCTTCGAAGGGGCTTGGAGGGCGTACGCTTGCGTGAAGACTCACTTCCGCAAAGTTGATGCGGAGACTTGCGCTGCTGGCCCACCGCCCGACAAGCCGCGGACCGCCGAGCAGTTGTTCGCCGAAGTGGAAGCGGGAGCTCGAGCCACCGAGGCCATGTGCCCTAAGGACACCTTGTATTTGTAAGTACTCCGGAATGCCGGAGTCTATGATGTAAAAACTTTATCATTTGAAATGAAAATGGCTTGAAGTTCCATATATGTTTATTTAGTAATTAGAATATTCCTCCGGTATGACTTTTTTAAAGTGAGAGTGGCCAGTCGTCGGCTTCAGCCCCAGTGCAGAGTATACAAAGGGTGTTCCCTAAGCCAAGCTTGACCCTTAGCCGACGTCTCGGTACCTATAGGCGGTCGATGACTTAGAGAACTAGGCAATCGGACTATAGTGGCTTGATATCTTTCACTTAGCCATAGGAGTTTGACTGTGGGGGTGATGACCAGCCCCCAGTGTGGTGACTGTGCGGCCTTATTGGCCGAGGTCTAGGCCATATCACACTTCGGCTAGAAAAGAGAAGCCCTTTGTTTAGCACGGGTGATCTTTATGATCACAACGCTTGACGCGGTCTCCGAATGGCTGACTAGTTTACGCTCACCTAGATAGTCAGTTTTCGGCTTTCTCCACTGAGGCGCCACGCCAATTGACCTGGCGGCGCAATCGCAGTGGTTCTCCCGTTACGCCCTTAGCCGAATTCATCAGAAATGTAAGGGGTACACGTAGGAGCCGGGCAACCCAAATATTGACCGAAATCTAGGTTCGAAACTGATGCATATAAGGCCAAAATCCGAGACGCCGAACACATCGGACTTTCGTGATACAATTGCATCTTTTTTAAAGAACTTCATCGTTCGAGAGCTATGCTGATAAAGAAATACAATAGGGACCTTGAAGGGGCACGGTTTCTTTATTTCATAATTTCAATCAAGTACATGCCCTGTTGACGAAAGTAATGGAAAGGGTACAATGTACATGGTAAAGAAGGAGGAAAAAAAAGAAAATAGGTCGGATAATTACTTACGGATTTTAAGGCATCCGGACCGAAGCCTACCGCACGTCTGCGTTTCCAAACTGTTGACCAGATCGTCCTGATTGAAGACGAAGAGTTTGCGAAGGTCGATGCCCTCCCGGCCTTTTATACACTCTAGGTGTTTGATTGGCCGAGCTCTTTGGGTGGAGGTGTGGCCGAAGTCACTCTGTGGTTAAGGCCACCTAGACATTTGTATAATTTGGCTGCTTCTTTTACAGATGCATGCCTGTGCTGGGGCTCTAAGCCTCGCCATTGCGTGGGTAACCCGCGCTTGGCGCTTCAGAATTGTTTTGGCTCCTCGGCGTCCCAGGGAATCTTGATTGCGAAATTATGCACTCTAGGGACGTAGTGCCCACAGAGAGGGCACCCGAGGAGCCCGCATCCCTATTTCGGGTGCGGGGGTAAATGGCCGAGGTTGGTTTTTGCAGCCTTGACATGCTTCAAAGAGCGGGCAACGCGTTTACTACTGCGGGCTGCTTCCTCGGACGCTTGAACCTTGGCTGCGAAAGCCGCGGTCTGTTCCTCTGTCCGGAGTGAGCGTTCTGTGTTACCATTGACGGTGATAACGCCATTGGGTCCCGGCATTTTGAGCTTAAGATAGGCATAATGCGGAACTGCGTTAAAGCAGGCGAAGGCCATGCGCCCTAGGAGCGCATGGTACCCACTCCGAAAGGGTACGATGTCGAAGATTAACTCCTCGCTTCTGAAATTTTCGGGCGAACCGAAGACTACCTCTAGGGTTATTGTTCCTGTACAGCGGGCTTCGACGCCCGGGATGACACCTTTAAAGGTGGTAGAGCTCGGCTTGATCCGAGATGAGTCGATGCCCATCCTCCGAACTGTATCCTCGTAAATGAGGTTAAGGCTGCTTCCCCCATCCATCAGGACGCGTGTTAGATGATAACCATCAACAATGGGGTCCAGGACAAGCGCCGCCGATCCGCCATGCCTGATGCTGGTCGGATGATCATGTTTATCAAAAGTGATCGGGTAAGCCGACCACGGGTTATACTTCGGGGCGACTGGCTCCAACGCGTATACGTCCCGAAGTGCGCGTTTCCGCTCCCTCTTGGGGATGTGGGTGACGTAGATCATATTGACCTCTGTTACGTCATTTGGAAAAAAATTCTGCCCTCCATTACTGGGCTGCCGAGGTTCATCCTAGTCGTCGCTGCGGTGTTGGGTTTTATTTTGACCCTCTGCCGCTATCTTGCCGGCTTGCTTAAACACCCAGCAGTTCCTGTTAGTGTGGGTTGCTGGTTTTTCCTGGGTACCGTGAATCCCGCATGGGCGGTCCAGGAGTCTGTCAAGCTGGCTAGGTCCGTCTTTATTCCCTTTATAGGATTTTCTTTTCTATCCAGATTTAGGTCCGGTGAACCCTGCGTTGACCGCAGCGTCTTCAGTATCACTTCCGCCATTTTTATACCTGCGCTTGTTTTTATTGCGCTTTGGCTTTCCATTGGCGTCGCGAGTTTCCGAGGTGCCTACCTCGCTATTGTGAGTACTTCGGGCAAGCCAGCTACCTTCTCCCGCGCAAAAGCGGGTCATGAGCGAGGTCAAGGCTGCCATAGTCCTTGGTTTATCCTGTCCGAGTTGTCGAGCCAACCATTCATCTCGGATATTGTTCTTAAAAGCGGCGATGGCTTCGGCTTTGGAACAGTCTATAATCTGGTTCTTCTTAGTGAGGAACCTGTTCCAGAATTTGCGAGCTGATTCGCCTGGCTGCTGGGTGACACGGCTGAGATCATCAGCGTCCGGCGGTCGGACATATGTGCCCTGGAAGTTTGCTCGAAAGGCGTCTTCTAGGGCCTCCCAGCTGCCGATGGAATGAGGGGGAAGGCTGTTAAGCCAGTGTCTTGCCGGCCCCTTTAGCTTGAGCAGCAGATATTTAATGGCGTGGAGGTCATCTCCATTAGCCATATGTATATGCAGGAGGAAATCCTCGATCCAAACTGCTGGGTCCGTGGTACCATCATATGATTCTATGTTGATGGGATTAAACCCTTCCGGGAACTGATGTTCCATTACCCTATCTGTGAAGCAGATCGGGTGGGCCAGACCTCGGGACCGAGGAGGGTCTCATCGGGCCTCGGGAGAGAGCCATGAGTAAGCTTGATCTCGGGCGCGGCCGTTCCTGTCCATCCAGGCGTCGTAGCCGCTGGGCCCCGCGGGCGCACGTCCCCTTGACCCATAGATGGACCGAGGGGGAGCCCTATTTTCTTCAATGCGACGTCTAGCATCACGGGGATCCAGGTTGTCCACGGGGTCTTTACCATGACGGCGTGGAGGTGGTCTTTCAGCATGGTCTTCTCGTCTTGGCCTATCCCGGCCTCTAGGGGACCGGTCGAGGTCATCAGCGAGTTCTTCATCGAATTCTGGTAGGAGTCGCCTTCGTGGGTAGGACTTCGGCGCACTATGGTGTCGGTTCTCCATATCTTGCTCGGTGGAGAGCACTTCAACCCACTTTTCATTTAGCGCGTCGCTATTTTTCCGCAGCTGCTGCTGCTTGCGTTTTAGACTCCGGGCTGTCGCAACGAGGTGTCGCCGGAATCGTTCTTGTTCGAAGGGGTCTTCAGGGACGATGTAGTCTTCGGTGCCGAGGCTCTCGTCCTCCTCGGACTCCGGCATGTAGTTATCGTCGGCCCCCTCGAATAGGTCGTCGGGGTCAGAGTCCCCGAGATGTCGGTCTGGTGTGCCGTTCCTTGTGGGGGAGGCTTGAATGTCCTCCTCGTGGTCGTTGGCGTCACCGTCCTCCGCGTCGTTGTTATTGGCAGTCGCGTCGTTGCCACTGGGTTCCCCGTTAGTTCCCTTTCGTCGTCTTTGCCGCCGTCTTGGCGGGGATTTGGGGGTATCCACCATGTACACGTCGTAGGTGGACGTGGCGGTCCATTTGCCCGTGTTTACCAGGGGCAGGGTGGTGTCAATGTCCGCATCTTCTTCCATATCGGAAGGTTCGCCGTAGTCTAACACGTCGGTTAAATCATCGACCGTGGCGACTAGGTGGGTGGTGGGTGGGGCATAAATCTCCCAGTCGTCAGCTTTAAGTCCGATCTGATTGTAAACCGAAGTCTTGCCGTCCGAGATGGACAAGCTCCGGATACGGTCAAGCATCTCATCGAGCTGAGATAGCTCCTCAGGATCCATGGATGCGCCATAGGCAGGGCTGATCTGAAGTAGCCCCGGCGTGTAACCGGTTAGGTCTCCGGTGTGGGGGGAATCTGAACATGGATCCAATTTCTGCGCCGGGATCGATTCTGACGCCGGCGTGGTTTCAGAAGTAGGTGCCGGATCTATCTCCGGACCGGCAATCGGGGAGGGACTGGCCGGAGCGGCGGCATCCGGGGTCTCAAAAGGCACCGTGACGGAGTTCGGCTCCGGAGTCGAGCCTCCAGAACCGGCCGAGCTCTCAATCAGGCCGGGAGTCCATCCCGATAGGACTAACTCGCCACGGGAGTCCGCAGTGTACTCCAGGCCACTGAAGGTCTCGATTCGACCTGGGGCGTAGTTCTCGACAGAGGTCAGGTGACCCGTCGAGTCGGCGCAAAATATCATGCTGCCGAAAACGAAAAGCTATCCTGGGGCATAGACGTCCCCACAGCCGTTGGTGCAGTTGATCTGTAGATGAGCCATCAATCCTTCTGGTGATCGCGCAGCGGAACTCTCAATGAAAGCACCAGTGTCGGTGTAAAAACCGGCAGACCTCGGGGTAGGGGGTCCCGAGCTGCGGATCTCAGATCGATGGTAACAGAGACAAAGGAGACGATGTTTACCCAGGTTCGGGCCCTCTTAATGGAGGTAACACCCTACGTCCTGCTCTTGTTTATATTAATGGAGATGTATCGAGTACAGAGTTGATCTACCTCGAGATCGTAATATGTGTCTAACTTCTAGGGCTAGGTGTTCAGTATTGCGTTGATGTCCCCTACGGGCTAAACCCTATGGCTTATATACACGCCAGGGAGGGTATCTAGGGTTACAAAGTCGGTATCTTGGAGTAAGGCGGCTGGAACAATCTTGGAGTATACTGCAAGTCTTCGATAGAGGCAGCCTTGATCACGTCCCATGTGCGGCTTCCGGAGTCCATCTTGATCACGTCTAGGGGGCATATCGGCCCATCCGAAGAGACGGGCCGGCTAGGTTAGCACCCCCTAATCCAGGACACCGTCAACTAGGTAAATAGGTTAGTCCCAAAAATGATATATAATTGCATAAGATTGCATATAAAAACATCCAAGATTGATACTATAATAGCATGGAACTATCAAAAATTATAGATACGTTGGAGACGTATCAAGCATCCCCAAGCTTTATTCCTGCTCGTCCTCGAGTAGGTAAATGATAAAAACAAAATTTTTGATGTGGAATGCTACCTATCATATTCATCATATACTTTTTTCTTTTGTAGCATGGACATTTGGACTAGAATGATTCAAAGCAATAGTCTATAATTTGACATGAAGACATAAATACTCAAGCATACTAACAAGCAACCATGCTTTTCAAAATATCAACGCTAAAGAAAGTTATCCCTAGCCCATTATGGTCAATCATTGATCCATTCATGAAACACACTCAATATTAGCTACACACAATGCACAAGTATGACAATAGTGCTCTCTGGTTGGTGCTTTGTAAGAGAAGATGGAGACTCAAAATAAAAATAAAAATTGCATAAAAGTAAATAGATAGGCCCTTCGCAGAGATTTGTAGAGGTGCCAGAGCTCAAGGCTTAAATTAGAGAGATAAAATTATTATGAGAGGCATGCTTTTCCTGTCAATGAAAACGATCGAGAATTCCCAATATCTTCCATGCTAGACACATTATAGGCGGTTCCCAAACAGAAAATAAAGTTTATTTCCTTTCCACCATTTTTTCACAATCCATGGCTAGCCGTATCCATGGGTGCCTTCCATACCATCACTTTCCAAGGAATTTATTATTATCATCATATTAATTTTTTTTGGGATTGGGCATCCCTATTACCTGCCACTCTCTCGTGCAATGACAAGAGAATAAACACTCATCGTGAGAATAACACACCTAGCATGGAAAATATAGGCCACCCCCTGCCGCTTCATGAGCGGTACGGGCACAAAAAACGGAAAATTATTTTGAAAAATTAGAGTTGGCACATGCAAATTTACTTGGAACGGCATGGAAATACCGCATATAGGTAGGTATGGTGGACTCATTTGGCACAACTTAGGTTTAAGGAGTTGGATGCACAAGCAGTATTCCCGCTTAGTACAAATGAAGGCTAGCAAATAGATTGAGAAGCGACCAACCAAAAAGCGAAAACGGTCATAAGCATGCATTGAACATAACTAACACCGAATAATGCACCATAAGTAGGATATAATTTCGTTGCATAACTATTGACTTTATGTGCATGCATGACTCACATATTATCATCTCCTTGTCGCAAAACTATTGCAAAGAATCAAACTTATCATATCCAATGATCTATATGAAAGTTTTATTTATATCCCGCTTGAATATTCATCACTTTGGGACCAAATTCATATCTTGTGCAAATTACCATTACTATTATCAACTCTCAAAAAGATATAAGTGAAGCATGAGAGTGCAAATATTTCTTCAAAATTTTAATCTTATCAACTCTCAAATTAATATAATTGAAGAACGAGAGTTTAAATATTTCTTCAAAATTGTAATCTTATCAACTCTCAAATTAATATAAGTGAAAAATGAGAGTTTAAATATTTCTTCAAAATATAGCCACCGCTGTGCTCAAAAAGATTTAAGTGAAGCTCTAGAGCAACTGCCTAGCTCAAAAAATTTAAGTGAAGCACATAGAGTATTCTAACAAATCATGATAAGCGTGTGACTCTCTCAAATAGGTGTGTCCAGCAAAGATGATTGTGACAAACTAAAAAGCAAACAAAGCAAGCAAACTATATCACAAGACGCTCCAAGTAAAACACATATCATGTGATGAATAAAAATATAGCTCCAAGTGAGTTACCGATAGATTGTAGACGAAAGAGGGGATGCCTTCCGGGGCATCCCCAAGCTTAGACGCTTGTGTGTTCCTTGAATATTACCTTGGGGGTGCCTTGGGCATCCCCAAGCTTAGGGTCTTGCCGCTCCTTATTCCTTTATCCATCGTAGTCTCACCCAAAACTTGAAAACTTCAATCACACAAAACTCAAGAAAACCTTCATGAGATCCGTTAGTAAATTGATTCATATTTAATATTGGCATAATGCTACTATACTCTAACTTCTCCATGACTCATACCCCCCGATACGATCCATAGATTCATCAAAATAAGCAAACTATGCAACAAAAACAGAATCTGTCTGTCGGTGTAAAAACCGGCAGACCTCGGGGTAGGGGGTCCCGAGCTGCGGATCTCAGATCGATGGTAACAGAGACAAGGGAGACAATGTTTTACCCAGGTTCGGTCCCTCTTAATGGATGTAAAACCCTACGCCCTGCTTCTGTTTATATTAATGGAGATGTATCGAGTACAGAGTTGATCTACCTCGAGATCGTAATGTGTGTCTAACTTCTAGGTCTAGGTGAGCGATATTGCGTTGATGTCCCTTACGGGCTAAACCCTATGGCTTATATACACGCCAGGGAGGGTATCTAGGGTTACAAGGTCGGTATCTAGGAGTAAGGCGGCTGGAAAGATCCTAGAGTGTATTACAAGTATTCGGTAGAGACAGCCTTGATCACGTCTCCCATGTGAGGCCTTCGGATTCCATTTTGTCACGAACGAGGGCACATCGGCCCAACCGAGGAGACGGGCCGGCTAGGTTGGCACCCCCTAATCCAGGACACCGTCACTAGCCCCTGAACTAGTCTTCGATGCCAAGGTCGACGCCCTTCACTTCCGGAGTCTTGGCTCGATAGACAAGTTCCCGTGCTTCATTTTCTGACCAAGCTTAAAGACTTCGGACAACCATCAGAATTCCGTTGGGGTCCAATTTCAGATTTCGGGAAACATGCTGCTTAGGGACTCGGGCCTCTTTATGGAAAAATGTCGAAACGTCAGCCCCTTCTGCCCTTATTTATCAAACGTGTAGCCCTTGCTAGTGATAGTTCGTATCCACAACCGCATCAAAAAATCCCCCTCCCATTCCAGCCCAAACTCGAGAGCCCGAACAATGGAGAGCGGCGAAGGATCGTCAAGGCGTCCTCACGGCCCTGATAGGGGGGACTGGGGGAGCTGCTCCGTCGCGCGCCTTCAATTAGAGCGCTTGGCAACACAAGGGTACCTGCGAGACGCGGATCTGGCCGCTACTCGTCCCGGACTAACGTCCCTCGACGGTCAAGCCCATGCCGAAAATTACCCTTCACCCCGAGGAGACGAGCGGGTATGCTTCGTGCCTTTCCTCCTCCGTGGCTTAGGGTTTCCAATCCACCCTTTCCTCCGTGGCTTGCTGGAGTTCTACGGGCTGCAGCTACATCATCTTTCCCCGAATTCGATTCTACACATCGCGGGGTTCGTCGCGCTCTGCGAGCTACACCTCGGCTGTCAGGCACACTTTGGGTTATGGCGGAAGTACTTCTACGTCGTGCCCCGCTCTTCGGCCGACAAGCTATTCGAGGTCGGAGGAGCCGAAGTCTGCCGAGTTGACAAGACTGGCTATCCAGCAGGTACACCTCGGGAGGAGGCCGATTACTGGCCTTCCGAGTGGTTCTACATCACCGACGTCCTGTTGTACGAGCCAGTCCGGCCAGGCCTCCCGCCCTTCTCATTGGACCCACCGAGGAAGCGCTACAGCTGGAGGCCGCTGAGTTCGGCTCAAGAGGAAGACGAAGCCATGACCAGGCTAGCGGCCAAAGTGAAGCTCCTATCCAGCGCTGGTCTTACCATCATTGACGTAATGGCGGTGGTTCTAGACCGAAGAGTCCAGCCTCTCCGGCAGCGCCAGCATTTACTGTGTGAGTATAACGGGTCCGAGGACGCCTCTCGATCCATCAAGGGGGCCTTTATGGACCAAATGACCCTCGGTGACGTTCTAGCCAGCATGTACCAAGGGTCTGCCGAGGAGTTTGCCAAACGCCAGTTCCAAGACGGGCTATCATACTACAACCCTGCCGATATAGTAAGTTTCCATTTCCGGCTTTTTCGTTTTACTTCGGGTTCCTTAAATATTAATCCGTTACATGTCGGTTGAACAGAGGTGGAGGCGTTGGCTCGAAGGGGTGAGCAGTCCGGCCCCTGAACCGGAATTGCACAGCCGCGCAGAAGACCCTCTCTACCACGAGGACGAAGACCTGGGGCTTATTTATGAAGGGAGGAGTTTTTTCCTGGAGAGCCTTGATGGCTCGAAAGTAGCCGTCGTCCCTGACACGCCGGGGACGAGGCCAGCCTCATCGGTAACTCTCCCTTCCTCTAAACGAAAGAGAGCCCCTCGCCCCCCAGTCTCCAGTCTTCTGACCCCTCTTTCAAAGGGGCGGCGTTCCCAACGCCTACGCACAGAAACAGTTCCATCAGAAAGGGCTCAGCCAGAAGCACGAGAAGCTCCGGCCGAGGTTATGAGGACAGGCGAAAGTGCTCCACCCGTCACGAGGTAACATTTTTTTAGATCTATGTTACAGAAAAGATACTTTGGATTCTAACATCCCCAATTATTTGCAGACAGCCTCCGCCCTCCAGCGTACATGTGGAGGCCGAGGAAAGCACGGCCCCGCCCAAGGAAGCAGAGGTCCGAAATCCTGCGAGGGTTGGCCCCGGCGCCGCCCAGCCCGAGGACTCGGCGACATCGGCCACACCGTCCGAAGTCCAATGCACCATGAATTATAGCCGGCGAAAGGCTTCCTTGAACAATCCGGCCTTCTCGGACAGGGAGCTTGACGCTCTCAGCGCGGTGGACACATACCTCGGGGTGACCCGAGGTGCATTTGATGAGTCGCTAGATGTCCTGTCGCGCGGGCTGCGGGTGAGGTTTTAAAGACAAGTATGACTACCAAGTATGGTAGTAGCCCCTAAGGCTTGGTACGAG
Source organism: Elymus sibiricus (assembly GCA_039707655.1). NCBI lineage: Eukaryota > Viridiplantae > Streptophyta > Magnoliopsida > Poales > Poaceae > Elymus > Elymus sibiricus. The sequence goes on from CM077664.1 coordinate 289,594,710, forward strand.
CCCCTAGGGTCAAATCAAGACTTGAATATTTAACCCGCCATCTTTGTCATAACAGGAAGCTCGCAGGAAGAACGAGCAATTGACCTCGGCATTGGATCAAACAAAGGTGCAGCTTGACGCGGCTTTGTCCGAGGTTGAGCAGGTGAAGAAATTCACTAGAGATGCGCATGGTAAGTGCTTATTCATGATGTGAGTAATAAGCAAAAAAAAGGAGCTGACGCCAGAATCGTTTTTAGCAGCAGAAGCCCTGGGTCATCTTGAAAGAGATCTAAAGCAGGCCCGCGACGATATGGCGTATGCTGAAGCACAACGCCAAGCAAATCAACATGTGGTCACTCAGAGAGTGGGCGACGTGAATGCGCTTAGGGCTGAAAATGCCCGGCAGGCCCAGGAAATTGAGAGCTTGAAAGCTCGCCTGGCTGTTTCAGAATCAAAGAATCGGCAAACGGATGATATGATTTATGGTAAGTTTTAAATTGTGACAGACATCTGTAATGTAGGTTGTCCGAGGAGATTGATCATGCGAAGTGTTGCTTTGGACAGCTTGCTTGACTGGCCTTCCTCCGGAGTCGCGGGGTCCGATAGCCGAAGACATAAGCATTCGTCTATCCGAGGTGCATGAAAGGACTCGGAAAGCGATGAAGGATGTACACCAGGCTTTATGGCCCGAGGTGGTGCAGGTCCCCGAAGACATGGCCGTGCTAGCCGAACAGCTTAAGAGAGCTCGGCGCCAGATCCAGGCGTGGAAAGTATTAGCTTGCTGAGAGGGTGCGAGGGAGGCCTGGGCCATGGTGAAGACCCACTACACCGGTCTGAAGACGACGGATTTAGCAGAGGTGGGACACATGGGGCCTGATGGGGAGGAAATCCCCACCAGCCAGGCATACGATAGTGTAATGCCGGTGGCACGCCTCTCGCAAAAGGATTGCGTGTTAGACATCCTGATAGACGGGCTAGACCGCGCATGAAAAATTGTTGTATGACTTTATGTACCAAAGTATTCTATGTTAATTTTTCCATCTGTTTGTCCAAACTCTGTCAGCCAGCCTTCGGCTTCCACCTCCTCGGATAAATTCCGAGGAGTGTCCCCTACTTCTGGTCGAGGTCATCGAACCAGATTTTTCGGGTGACCAGGCAATCCGGCTGTGCGGCTCGAAAGACGAGAGGGTAATGGAAGGTTATGTTATATTACTATTTAACATAAGAAACATCTTCCGAGGAAAATAGTTCTGCCAACAGTTCCTTTCCTCGGGTTATTGTGTCGAACACGCCCGTCCGAAGACGGATGACCTCGGGGGTGAAGCCCCTGTTCGGGTTTTGAAAAGACCCGTGCCACGTTATTCCTATGTCATAGCCGACCAATCCGCATTATAAGAACGCTAGCTTTCGGCTTTGTCCGTCTGAGGTACTACATCGGTTGACCCGAGAGTAACAATCACAGCGGTGCTCCCTTTGCCCCCTAGCCGAAATATCGGGAACATAAGGGGCAAGCACAGGAGCCGGGCAACCCAGCTTGGCCAAATCTTAAAGCGGATCGATGCATATAATGGCTCGAAAGACAATAGTTCATAAGGGGCGGAATAACTCTTGTTTTGAAAAGAACAAGCTAGATTGTCCTCGGGGTCAGAGGATAACGTTCCGAGGTGAGGAGATAAAAAATAATAATAAAGAATAAGTTAAAAAAGAAAGCACAAGTTATTTACACGGACCGTATGCGTGTGTTTATGCGTAGAAACGTCGGAGCAGCGCCGCGTTCCACGGGTGGGGCTCTAATCAGCCATCCTCTGGATCTCGGATTCGATAAGCTCCTCCGATGAGTACCTGATCAATGATGAATGGTCCATCCCATCTAGGGGAAAGCTTGTGTTTTTGTTTTTCGGGGTGTAGTCTCATTACGAGATCCCCGATATTGAAATCGTTGGGGCGAACCTCTCTACCGTGGTAGCGCCGAGCCTGCTGCTGATAAATAGCTGATCTGGCCCGTGAGACGTTGCGCTCTTCTTCGAGAGTGTCTAGGTCATCTTGCCGATCGAGTTCGGCCTCCAACTCCTCGTACATGCGCACCCGAGGTACGTCATGTATGATATCGCAAGGGAGGACTGCTTCGGCGCCGTACACCATAAAAAACGGGGTATACCCTGTGGACCTGTTCGGTGTTGTACGCAAGCCCCATAATACGGAATCAAGTTCCTCAACCCATTTGCAATCGGCTTTTTTAAGGGAGCGCACTAGCCGTGGCTTAATTCCACTAAAGATAAGTCCATTGGCTCGCTCCACCTGCCCATTAGACTGCGGGTGATAGACAGACGCGTAGTCGAGCTTAATGCCCATTTTCTTACACCATGCCTTGACCTCTTTGGCCATGAAATTGGTTCCGTTGTCTGTGATCAGACTGTGGGGGACACCATATCGGTGGAATACCCCCGAAATGAATCCGATGACCTGTACGGCCTCGGCCGAGGTGACCGGCTTTGCTTCGATCCACTTGGTGAATTTGTCTACCATAACCAATAGGTATTTGTTTTTGTTTGATCCTCCCATCAGTGGCCCAACCATATCAAGCCCCCAGACCGCAAAGGGCCACGTGATGGGAATGGTACGCAGGGTCGTGCAGGGCATGTGGCTCTGTTTGGCGAATACCTGGCAGCCTGGGCAACGCTGTACTAATGCCGAGGCATCGGCACTTGCCGTTGGCCAGTAGAAACCGGCTCGAAAAGCCTTGCTGACCAGGGTCCAAGCAGCGGTGTGATGTCCGCTCATGCCGGAGTGTATCTCGCGAAGTACGAGTTTTCCTTCTTCCTCGGATATGCATCTCTGGAAGACGCCCGTTGTGCTCATTTTATAAAGTTCCCCTTCATGAACCTTGTAAGCTTTAGACTGTCTTACAATCCGGCGGGAGTCGGCTTGGTTATCAGGGAGCTCTTTTCGGAGTAGGTATGCGAGGAGCGGCTCAGTCCACGGTGCAATAACTGCCATGACTTCATGCGCTGAATCAGTCTTCCGGATCGTTGACCCGCCTATGATACCATCGTCCTTTTCAGGCGGGGCCTGTTGCCCGACATCGGTTGATTCCGAGGTCCCTTGACTATCATGCCAGACGATAGATGGCTTGAAAAGCCGCTCGAGGAAGGTGTTTTCGGGAACCTTATCCCGTTTGGCGCCCATTCGGGCGAGAATGTCTGCGGCCTGGTTACTATCTCGGGGTATGTGGTGAAATTCCAACCCCTCGAACCTGGCCGAGATTTTTATGACGTCATTTCGGTAAGCTGTCATCTTCGGGTCTTTGGCGTCGAATTCGCCATTGATTTGCGAGATGGCGAGGTTGGAGTCACCTCGGACCTCGAGGCGTTCGACACCCATAGAGACTGCTATCCGAAATCCGTGTAGGAGGGCTTCTTATTCAGCTGCGTTATTAGAGTCTGTGTACATGATCTAAAGTACATATCTAATGTTATCTCCTGTGGGGGACGTGAGCACCACGCCAGCCCCTAGGCCGGCGAGCATTTTGGAGCCATCAAAATACATTGTCCAATGCGAGTAGGTACTGTACTCACGGGGGAGCTCGGCTTCAGTCCATTCGGCCATGAAGTCCGTCAACACCTGGGATTTAATGGACCGGCGTGGTCTGTAGGTAATTTCAAAAGGTAAGAGCTCGATGGCCCATTTGGCGATGCGCCCCGTTGCATCTCTATTATTGATTATGTCGCTTAATGGGACGTCGGACACCACGGTCACCAAGCACTCTTGAAAGTAGTGCCGAAGTTTTCGTGATGCCATGAAGACTGCATAAGCTATCTTTTGATAGTGAGGGTAGCGTGACTTGCACGGAGTTAGGACTTCGGATACGTAATACACGGGCTTCTGGACCTGAAACTTGTGACCTTCCCTGTCTTGTTCGACCACGAGAACTGCACTAACCACCTGGTTGATGGCCGAGATGTACAATAACATCGGTTCGCTAATACTTGGCGCTGCCGGGATGGGATTAGTAGCTAGGAGGGCCTTGATGTCGTCTAGGGCCGCCGCGGCCTCCTTGGTCCATTTGAATGTTTTAGTCTGCTTTAACAGCTTGTACAAGGGCAGGGCCTTTTCACCTAGCCGTGATATGAAGCGGCTCAAGGTTGCTACTCAACCTGCCAGTTTTTGCACGTGTTTGAGCTCCGTTGGAATCTCCAAACGATCCAAGGCTCGAATTTTGGCCGGATTGGCTTCGATTCCTCGGCTAGATACGATGAAACCGAGGAGTTTGCCAGCTGGGACTCCGAAGACACATTTCTCCGGATTGAGTTTTATTTGATATTCCCGTAAGCTGGCAAATGTATCCCGAAGGTTGTCCACCAACTGGTTGACACACCTAGTTTTAACAACTACATCGTATACGTAGGCCTCGACGGTCTTTCCGATGTGTTTTTGCAGGCATGTCTGAATCATACACTGATACGTGGCGCCAGCGTTCTTTAGGCCGAAGGGCATTGTGTTAAAACAGAACGGCCCGTAGGGAGTGATGAATGCCGTTGCCGCCTGGTCAGATTCCTTCATCTTTATTTGATGATATCCGGAGTAGGCGTCTAGGAAGCACAGTGCATCATGGCCCGCAGTGGCGTCCACAATTTGATCAATACGGGGTAAGGGGAAGGGGTCTTTGGGGCAAGCTTTATTGAGGTCTTTGAAATCGACACACAAGCGCCAGGACTTGTCCTTTTTTGGCACCATAACCAAATTGGCCTGCCAGTCAGGGTGTTTTATGTCCCTGATGAACCCTGCCTCCAGCAGCTTTGCCAATTCCTCGCCCATTGCTTGACGCTTGGGCTCGGAGAAACGCCGAAGTGTTTGTTTAACAGGCTTATAGCCTGTTAGTATGTTTAGGCTATGCTCTGCAAGCCTACGGGGTATCCCTGGCATATCGGAGGGGTGCCAGGCGAATATGTCCCAGTTTTCCTTGAGGAAAGCGCGTAGGGTTTCGGCGACTTCTGGGTCGAGGTTAGCCCCTATGGACGCCGTTTTAGCAGGGTCCGTTGGATGAACCTGAAATTTTATTACCTCGTCGGCCGGTTTGAAAGAAGTAGGTTTTGGTCTTTTGTCGAGAACAATATCGTCCCAGTCGACCTCGGCGCGTAACGCGGTCAATTCTTCGGTCGCGAAGGCTTCAGCAAGAGTCTCGAGGGAGAGGGATGCTGATTTATTCTCGGCTTTAAGCGCCCTATCGGGATCACTTGAGATGGTAATGATCCCCTTCGGACCCGGCATCTTGAGCTTCATGTAGCCGTGGTGCGGTACCGCTTGAAATCTTGAAATGGCGTCCCGTCCGAGGATGGCGTGGTATCCGCTTTTGAAAGGCGCAATGTGGAACGTAATCTCCTTGGAGCGATAATTATCCAAGGTCCCGAAGACTACGTCTAGAGTTATTTTTCCACTGCAGCGTGCCTCTCGTCCGGGGACTATTCCTTTAAAGGTGGTGGTGCTCCGTTCAATGCGCGATTTATCAATGTGCATTTTGTCCAGAGTATCCTCGTATATTAGATTCAGGCTGCTACCTCTGTCCATAAGGACCTTGTGGAGGCGGCAGTGGTCCACAATGGGGTTGAGGACTAACGCGGCGGGGCACCTGTCCAGGGCAGACCTCGGCTGATCGTTCTGAGAGAAGGTGATCGGCGTGTCTATCCACGCACCCCGAGGCGGTACCTGCCGGACGGCGTTGATTTCCCGCAAGGCCCGTTTGCGCTGATTGTTAGACGTAAAGGTCTCATAAATCATTAGGACCTCGTCTTCGCCCGGAATCTGTCCGGGGTGGCTGGAGGTGCCCGCTAAGAGGGCGAGTCCCCCTTTTGCCACCTGCCTCAACACCCAGCAGTCACGAAGGCTGTGGTTTGGGCAGGAGTTAACTAATACGGCGTGGATCGGGCATGGTTTACCTAGGAAGTCGTCCAGAGCCATTCCGGGGTGATCGGAGGTTTTCCTCTTCTTCCGAGGTCAATTCCCCGTGGTGTTCCGTTTGCGCCGAAGTGCCGGCCGGTCGCATCCCGGGTAGTAGTCACAGATCGAGTCTGTATTCTCCTTGGTCCGCCAGGTGTCTTCAATCGCGCAAAATCGCGTTACCAAGTTGGTTAATTCAGGGAGTGTTTGGACGCAACGACGAGCAAGGGCGTTCGAGACGCCTATATCCTTGCATCCGCGCTCAAAAGCGGTGATTATATCAGAGTCTTGGCAATCCAGTATCTTGCTCTTGACGGACAGGAATCTGGCCCAGTATTGTCGGATCGGCTCACCGGGGATCTGCCGTACGTAGGCTAAGTCCCAGATGTCGGATGGGCCGGAGTTATCGTGACGATATTCTATGTAGGAGGTGAGCGGACCAGATCCGATCTCTAAAGACCGTTTGCTCAAAGCCTCGTCGCCTTCACCTAGCGATGGATCCGCAGCTGTCGGTTTAGCCGATTCGATCTGGGGGTCGGTTGCTGGTGGGGCGCTGTCCGATCCGCTCTCCGGGAAGTATCTTAGCCCCTCGTTCATGAGGGGGTTCTTTGTTGGAACCGAAGGGGGGTCATGCTTTGCCTTCACATCACGTGGAGGCGTCTCTGTGACCAAGGCTTCAGTTATGGAGACACGCTTCATGGGTTTGAGGCCGTTGACCGGCGACCCCAACGATCCTTCTGGCGATCACGCAGCAGAACTCTCAATGAAAGCACCAGTGTCGGTGTAAAAACCGGCAGACCTCGGGGTAGGGGGTCCCGAGCTGTGGATCTCAGATCGATGGTAACAGAGACAATGGAGACGATGTTTTACCCAGGTTCGGGCCCTCTTAATGGAGGTAAAACCCTACGTCCTGCTTCTGTTTATATTAATGGAGATGTATCGAGTACAGAGTTGATCTACCTCGAGATCGTAATGTGTGTCTAACTTCTAGGGCTAGGTGAGGGATATTGCGTTGATGTCCCTTACGGGCTAAACCCTATGGCTTATATACACGCCAGGGAGGGTATCTAGGGTTACAAGGTCGGTATCTAGGAGTAAGGCCGCTGGAAAGATCCTGGAGTGTATTACAAGTCTTCAGTAGAGACAGCCTTGATCATGTCTCCCATGTGAGGCCTCCGGACTCCATCTTGGTCACGAACGAGGGCACATCGGCCCAACCGAGGAGACGGGCCGGCTAGGTTGGCACCCCCTAATCCAGGACACCGTCACTGTCTAAAACAGAACAGTCTGTAAAGATCTATTTAAATTTCATACTTCTGTAATTCCAAAAATTCTGCCGTACGTAAATTTATATACCAATACTGTGTAAAAATTTCAGATTTTTCTGACGCTCCAGTACAGAATTAAAATTCCAGAACTGGACGCAAAGCTTTCTGTTTTCCAAACAGCATCAATTATACTATCTTCCAAATCATCCCAAAGGCATTACTTGGCACAAACACTAATTAAAACATAAAAACACAATCATAACAGAAGCTATAATTATGCAAACACTCAAAAACAGTAGGTAAAAATTTGTTGGGTTGTCTCCCAACAAGCTCTTTCTTTATAGCCATTAAGATAGGCTTGAGATTTCAGTGATGCTCACATGAAACATAGTAATTTAAACACAAAGAGAGCATCATGAAACATGTGAAAAACACATTTAAGTCTAACATACTTCCTATGCATAGGCATTTTATAAGCAAACAAATTATCAAGACAAGCGATATCTAGCATATGCCAATAGGAAGAATGGAGCATCAATAATTTCAACATGACGAGAGGTAATTTAGTAACATGAAGATTTCTACAACCATATTTTCCTCTCTCATAATAATTACATGTAGGATCGTAATCAAACTCAACAATATAGCTATCATAAACAATAATCTCTCTATGATCCACATGCATAGAAAAATTATAAGCTTCCAAGATAGTGGGATTAACATCAACTAAAGTCATGACCTCTCCAAACCCACTTTTGTCAAAAATTTCATAAGATTGATACTTCTCCAAAGTAGTGGGATCATTATTACCTAAAGTTGACGCTCTTCCAAACCCACTTTTAATAGTATTGCAAACATTATCATCAATAACATATTCATCATGAGGCCTAAATAAATTTTCAAGATCATAAGAAGCATTATCACCCCAATCATGATCATTGCAATAAGTAGTGGACATAACAAAATTATCATCCCCAAGCTTATAGTTTTGCATATTATTAGCACAATTCACATTAATAGAATTTACATCATTGCAATCATACTTTTCAATCAAGCAGCTATCATGAATCACTTTATAAATTTCTTCTTCTAACACTTCATCACAATTTTCAGATTCATGATTTTCAAGCAAAACTTCATAGAGATAATCAAGTGCACTCAACTCACTAGTAATTGGTTAATTATAATTGGATCTTTTGAAAAGATTAACAAGTGGATGAGGTTCCATAGTCATCTTAAATTTTTGCTTGCACTTTCTGTTTTTGTGTGTTGACATGAAGGCAATAAAAGCAAGCAAGCAAGCAAATAAAAATATTTTTGTATTTTTGTATAATTTTTTTTTATAAGTGGGGGAGATGAAAACGAGAGGCAAAAACAAATAAAAGGTAAATAAAGTAAATGCAAGTGAATGATAATTTGTGCGAAGGTACTTGGTAATTTTGATGATGTCTCCTCGGCAACGGCGCCAGAAATTCTTCCTGCTACTTGTAGTCTGCGTTGGTTTTTCCTCGAAGAGGAGAGGATGATGCAGTACAGTAGAGATAAGTATTTCCCTTAGTTAAGAACCAAGGTTATCAATCCAGTAGGAGAACCAAGCAAAATACCGTTAAGCGCACCTGCACACACAAAGGCAAACACTTGCACCCAACGCAAATAAGAGGGTTGTCCATCCTCTTAGCGGTTAATTGCAAGGATTAAATCTTATCGAGGTAAATAGCTAAACTAAAATACTAACTAAAATAAAAGTAAATAAATTGCAACAAGGTATTTTTAGGTTTTTTATATGATAAAGATAGACCCGGGGACCATAGTTTTCACTAGAGGCTTCTCTCTCGAGCACGAAAACATACGGTGGGTAAACAAATTACTGTTGGGCAATTGACAGAATAGCAAATAATTATGACGGATTCATGGCAATGATCATGTATATAGGCATCACATCCGAGACAAGTAGACCGACTCCTGCCTACCTCTACTACTATTACTCCACCCATCGACCGCTATCCAGCATGCATCTAGGGTATTAAGTTAATGAAAACAGAGTAATGCCTTAAGCAAGATGACATGATGTAGAGAAGCAAATTCAAGCAATATGAATAAACCCCATCTTTTTATCCGTAATGGCAACAATTCAAATATGTGTCATGTCCCCTTCTGTCACTGGGATTGAACACCGCAAGATTGAACCCATCACAAAGCATCTCTCCCATTGCAAGATAAATCAATCTAGTAGGGCAAACTAAATCGATAGATCGGAGAGAAATACAAAGCTATAACAATCTTTCATAAAAGAGTTCAGAGATGACTCAAATATTTCTCATGAATAATCTGATCATAAACTCACAATTCATCGGATCCCAACAAACACACCGCAAAAGAAGATTACATCGGATAGAACTCCAAGAACATCGAGGAGAACATTGTATTGAAGATCAAAGAGAGAGAAGAAGCCATCTAGCTACTAGCTATGGACCCGTAGGTCTGTGGTAAACTACTCACACATCATCGGAAGGACAGCAAGGTTGATGTAGAAGCCCTCCGTGATCGATTCCCCCTCTGGCAGAGTACCGGAAAAGGCGTCCAGATGGGATCGCGGAAGAACTGAGGCTTGCGGCAGCGGAAAGGTTTTTTCTTCTGGCTCTCTGGGGGTTTCCCAATATTTGTGAATTTATAGAAGTGGAATTAGGTCAAACGGAGTCACGTGGGCCCCACAAGGCAACACGGCGCCCCCCCTGGGGCGCGCCCTGTTGCCTTGTGAAACCTTCGTGAGGCTTCTGGCCTCCTCCCGAAGCTTCCAAGGTTTCTTTTGTCCAGAAAAAAATATCCAAAAAGTTGTGTTGCATTTGGACTTCATTTGGTACTATTTCCCTGAAAAGCCAAAAACAAGCAGAAAACAGCAACTGGCACTGGGCACAAGGTTAATAGGTTAGACCCAAAAAATGATATATAATTGCATAAGATTGCATATAAAAACTTCCAAGATTGATACTATAATAGCATGGAACAATAAAATATTATAGATACGTTGGAGACGTATCACTGGCCACCAGCGGGAGCACCTTATCCAGGCCCTCCCGGTCGGTAATGGTGGAGCGCTGCAGCGCCGCCCCAGTGGTGGGCGCGCTGCAGCGCCGCCAGCCGCCGCTTTTCCATTCTTGCCGGCAGGCGCCATCGGAGCGCGGCGGATTCGCGGGTGGAAGCGAGGAAGAGGCGGAGCTTGGAGACCGGGTCGTGAGGAGCTGTGCGCAAGAAGTAAGATGTAGGGAGATGGGATGCGCGAAGGAAGGCAATGATGGCCTCGCGCCGTGCGCGGGCGGGCTTTATGTCAGTGCGGGCAGTTACCAAGGCGTCGTGGGAGAAGTGGGGGGCGTTCCCCATCACATCGTGCGCCACGCGTCGCGCCTGGCCAGCAGGCGGTTAGGGCCCGCGCCGTTTCGCCCCCTTTGGCGGGAACGTGCGCGCCGCGGGCCTGGGGGCTACTGTCGGGCCCGTGGAACCCAGGGTACCCCGGCCCGTCTACCTTCGTCCCAGGGCGCAACACCTGGCGTAGGCCCAGTAGGCGTCCACCAGCAAGCACCTCAAGCAAGACCCCTCGCGAGGATCTGGCCTCCTGAGGACCCCTCCGCAGGGAGCGGGCAAGACTCAGCTACTCCACCGGGCGCCTCGCGAGGCGACCTCCCAAAGACTTGCAAGGCGAGCGCTGTTCGGCTCGGTCGCGCGGTCTCGTGCCCACCACATGGGTGACGCGCGCGGCAACGAATGGCGATAGAGGCCGCGCCAGCAGGTGCGGATGGAGAGGTTTTCCCCTTTAATGCTAAGTGTCATGTGCTACGACCATCTATGGGGCCATCCAGCCCCTTGTGGTTCACCTAGGGGGATCAGTAGGCACAAAGAGCAGAATCAACAGATGCGCGAGGGATCTTTACCCAGGTTCGGGCCGCACGGATGCGTAAAACCCTACTCCTGCTTTTGGTGTATTGATTGTGTATGAGCACAGGCACAAGGAGAGCTTCCCCGGCAAGGTGCGGCAGAGGCAGCTACGCATGCGAGTTGTGCAAAAGCTCGATCGATCCTTGTAAACGTTGCCCTGGCCCTCCTTTTATAGCTCAAAGGGGTTACCACAGTGGCAAAACAGTAATTACAAATCTATTAGGCAGCAAACAGTGCTATCATACCTACTTCTGTCAGTTTAGGACAAAAGCATTTAATGCTCCGTTAGGTGTCATGTACAGGAGGAGTCTCGGCAAGCTTTCTGCATCGCTCGCCCAGCTACCTCCTATTTGCTTGACACGCCCTCTGGACGGGTGTCATTAAAGGTAATCCTTCTTCCGGCGTGCTGACACATGTCCTGACAAGCCTTACCAACCCGCCTGCGCGGTCGACACCTCATCGATTAGCGACCAGCTGCCCGATGAGGTGGAGCGCTGATGAGTTGGCAAAAACTTGCCGGTCGTGGAGCTTGCCGGGTCTTCACCTTGCCAGCCGAGACCTTGCCGGCAAGAAAAATTTTCATTCTTTGTTAATAGTTGGGTACTTGTTGATGCTTCGTCTTGCTCTTCTCCTTAGCAGCTTCCACGATGGGATCTTGAATCTTGATCGCGGTGGCTCCCGACAAGCCCGACCGCTAAGGAGGCCACTACTGTCTGTGCATAAGTTAGGTAGATCTTGAAATGAACCTGCTTAAGGCAGCAACGCAGCCGGCAAGGCACCGCACGTCATTGACACTTTTTGGTGCTTGAATCTGCTCAATTGCTTTGATCTTGTCGGGATTTGCTTCAATTCCACGTTGAGATACAAAGAACCCGAGGAGTTTGCCGGATGGGACGCCAAACACACACTTCTCGGGGTTGAGCTTCAAATTGATCTTGCGCAAGTTTGCAAATGTTTCCTCTAAGTCTTGAATAAGTGTCGATTTGTCCTTGGTTTTGACCACTATATCATCCATATATGCTTCCACATTCCTGTGCAGCTGGGGCTCAAAATCAATATGGACGGCTCTCGCGAATGTTGAACCAGCACTCTTTAGTCCGAAAGGCATACGCACGAAGCAGTATGTGCCACATGGAGTAATGAACGCGGTTTTCTCCTCGTCCTCCTTGGCCATAAATATCTGATGGTATCCAGAGTATGCATCAAGGAAAGAGAGCAAATCGCAGCCAGAAGTAGAGTCTACAATTTGATCAATGCGCGACAAAGGGAAAGGATCCTTTGGACATGCTTTGTTGATGTCAGTGTAGTTAATACAAAGTCTCCACTTTCCGTTTGCTTTGCGCACCACAACTGGATTTGCTAGCCAAGTTGGATGCAGTACACCTCTAAGTAAACCAGCCGCTTCAAGTTTCTTGATTTCTTTGGCGATAAACTGTTGTCGTTCCAAAGCTTGCTTCCTGACCTTCTGCTTGACGGGCCGAGCATGAGGGCAGATGGCAAGGTGGTGCTCAATTACCTCCCTGGGAACACCGGAGATGTCAGATGGTCGCCATGCAAACACATCAACATTCGCCCGCGGGAAGGCAACGAGCGCGCTTTCCTATTTGCTGTCAAGGGTGGCACTGATGGTGAAGGTACCGTCAGTGCCATCCTCCTTTGCCGACACTTTCTTCGTTGCTGGTGGAGAGGCTTTGGACTTCTTGCCAGTAGAGCTATCTGGTAATTCTTCAACAGGGGCGCAGCACTCCGATGAGGTGCGCTTCCCGGAATCCTTGTCAAAGGTCTTGCCGGACCTTTTGCTTTTCTCCTTCTTGGCGGGAGCTGACGCCTTGGCGGCTTCTGCTGCAACCGCATCTCTGTACATCTTATCGACGCAAATGACTGCATCTTTCTTGTCGGAGTTGATGGAAATGACACCCATCGGCCCTGGCATCTTCAATGTGTTGTAAGCATAATGGGATGCCGCCATGAACTTTGTCAGGGCTGGGCGACCAAGAATTCCATTATATGGCAAGGGGATCTTGACCACGTCAAACACGATCTTTTCAGTTCTGTAGTTCAGTTCCCCGCCAAACGTCACCGGCAACGTGATCTTTCCCTTGGGCTGGCTCCTCCCCGGATTCACTCCTTGGAATGTACCAGTTTTCTCGAGTTCATCATCGGGAATTTGCAGTCTCTTGATAACTTTCGGAGAGATCAAATTCAGCCTGGCCCCACCGTCTACCAGCATTTTCGTGACCTGGAGGTTGCGGATTGTTGGTGAAACCAACAACGGCAAACACCCAACCGCAGTAGTGCGATCAGGGTGGTTCTCGACATCGAAAATGATGGGCGTGTGTGACCATTTTAACGGCTTTTGGGAACCCATTGCCGGTTCTACTGCGTTGACCTCACGTGCCCACTGCTTGAGTTGGCGGTGCGAGGAGTGTAGAGACGCGCCTCCGTCAATGCACATGGCTTCCGTTGCCTTCTGGAATTCCTGCTCGGTGGACTCCCCCTCATCCTCTTCTTCATCACTTCCATCATCCTCTTCTTTCTTTTCTCGGCCTCTAGCAGGCTTTTCTTTCTGCTGCTTGGCCTTGCCGCGGCGACCTCCCCGGCCACCGCGACCTTTCTTGCCAGATCCACCAGCACCATCTTGACCTTTCTCCATGTCGCGCTTTTCATATTCAGCTTTCTGCTTCTCGACAAGGTGCTCGACTTGTCGGCACTCTTGGAGATCATGGCCCTTGGTGCGGTGAATCTTGCAGTATGGCCCATCACTTTTGCCGGCCTTCTCATTTGCCACCGCCTCCTGACGAGCGGCGCATACAGCAGCCTCCTTGCCAGAGTTCTCTGTCTTAGCTTTCTTGGCGGGCTCAGAGTTGCCGGAACCTTCAATAGCCATCACAGATTTACCCTTGCGCTTCCTATTGCGCTTTCGGCTTTTCTTTTTTGGGGTGGCAGCGTCGTCGTCTTCCGAATCGACCTCCGCGCCTGCATCTTCCCCGGGAAGTCTCCTCCCCTCTTCAGCACGTGCACATTTATCCGCCAACATGTAGAGCTCGTTGATGGTCTTTGGCAGCCGGACATTCATCTTTTCCCTCATTTTTCGGTTCCGCACGTTAGTGTGAAACGCGGCAATCACAGCTGCCGGATGTACATCTGGGATGTTGCGATGCACGCGACTGAATCTCTGGATGTACTTGCGAAGTGTTTCACCATCTCTCTGCTTTGTGGCCTCCGGTAAAGGCACCAACAAACTCGTTGCAGAGATCTGACCATGAAGAAATGGAGTTCTCTGGCAAGTTCATCAGCCAAGACCTCACATTGGGTTTGAGAACCAACGGGAAGTAATTGGCGAGGATCTTTTCATCTCTCCCCCCCCCCCCCCCGGCAGCTTGCACGGCAATAGTGTATATGCCCAGGAATTCTGCCGGGTTCAGCTTGCCGTCGTACTTCTCTGGTACTTTTGGCTTGAAGGCCCGGACGGACGGCCAGCGGACTTGCCGCAGCTCATGAGTGAAGGCCGGACACCCAACCTCGTAAGGTAGATACCCGCCAACCTCTGGCGCTGGCTCGTCAATGACTGGACCGTTGCGCGCGTCGGATTGACGGCGTGCTTCCCGGCGCCGTTCAATGGTGGTGCGAGCGTCCTCTACTCGCCTATCTCACAGCACTTGCCGCTGATCTTGCCGCGCTCGTGGATCTGAAGAAGCCATTGATATCACGTCGGGCTCGAAGGATCGCTGAGCTTGCCACGGCTGCTGTCGCTGCCGCTGTTGAAGTTGTTGCCGCTGAGGTGACTGCACCGTTGGCGTAGCATCATCAACACGGCCACCAGTGGGAACTACTGGTGCTACTTGCGGATGTCGCGAGGGTTCCGTTTGCTACGACTTGCTTGCCTCAGCAAATCCAATCAGGCTCTGGATGGTGGCTCTCCACTCGTCCATCTTGTCTGCTACCCGAGGGAAGTTCAGCAGCATCTGGGCTCGCGCCATCGCCTCTGCTACCGTGGCTGGCATGGCCGGGAGCGAAGAACGCAACGTCGCTCTACTCCTGGCAGAGCCAGCAGGAGCGCCGTTGCGATCTTGCTGTCGTGGCACATGATCAGCGGCGGGCTGTCGTGGTGGAGGTGGTGCCTGAGGATCGGGAACTTGGTCGACTGGGGCCTTGCCATGCAGCCGCCGCCGCCCGGTGTCATTGATGCCGCTCAGAGTCGCGCTGCGTCCATCTTGCGACAGACGCGGTGTATGTCTTGATGCAGCATCTCTGGACGTTGCCACGGCAGGATCTTGACGTGCGTCGACCCGGGCATTGCTGCTCCGGTGGACACGCTCGCCATGGTTCCGCTCGCCAGAGGGTTGGGGAAGATGGTCACCTCCAGCGCCTCCACCTCCCGCTCCAGCCGCAGATGGAATGGTGGCCGCGCCTCCCGCACTGGTCATGCTCACCGCGGCGTCTGCGCTGCCCGCATTGGCCGCGCCGCCTGCAGACGCACGCGATGGAGCCTTGGAGGTGGACGGAGCCGTCATCGTGATGCCCTTCTTCTTGGGCGCCATTGACGACGAAGAAGGAGATGATGAAGCCGATGGAACTGACGCACAATCTGCTAACTCAGGTTCGCACGCGCGAACCCCCTACCTGGCACGCCAAAGATGTCATGTGCTATGACCATCTATGGGGCCATCCAGCCCCTTGTGGTTCAGCTAGGGGGATCAGCAGGCACAAAGAGCAGAATCAACAGATGCGCGAGGGATCTTTACCCAGGTTCGGGCCGCACGGATGCGTAAAACCCTACTCCTGCTTTTGGTGTATTGATTGTGTATGAGAACAGGCACAAGGAGTGCTTCCCCGGCAAGGTGCGGGAGAGGCAGCTACGCATGCGAGTTGTGCAAAAGCTCGATCGATCCATGTAAATGATGCCCTGGCCCTCCTTTTATAGCTCAAAGGGGTTACCGCAGTGGCAAAACAGTAATTACAAATCTATTAGACAGCAAACAGTGCTATCATACCTACTTCTGCTAGTTTAGGACAAAAGCATTTAATGCTCCGTTAGGTGTCATGTACAAGAAGAGTCCCGGCAAGCTTTCTGCATAGCTCGCCCAGCTACCTCCTATTTGCTTGACACGCGTCCTGACAAGCCTTACCAACCCGCCTGCACGGTCGACACCTCACCGATTAGCGACCAGCTGCCCGATGAGGTGGAGCGCTGATGAGTTGGCAAAAACTTGCCGGTTGTGGAGCTTGCCGGGTCTTCACCTTGCCGGTCGAGACCTTGCCGGCAAGAAATATTTTCATTCTTTGTTAATAGTTGGGTACTTGTTGATGCTTCGTCTTGCTCTTCTCCTTAGCAGCTTTCGCGATGGGATCTTGAATCTTGATCGCGGTAGCTCCCGGCAAGCCCGGCCGCTAAGGAGGCCACTACTGTCTGTGCATAAGTCAAGGTATAAAATACCCATGTTTTATACACCGACACTAAGGGAGCAAGGCCAGCACTTCGTTTCCCAAAGCAACCCCGAAAGGTTGCCCGATCGGTGAAGGAAGACCAAGACGGTGGTCACGCAGGGCGGAGATTATTCCCGAGCCCACCAGCACGTCATGGATAACCACTTTGCAGACGAAGACCACCTTCTATCAGGATAGACTGTGCCCCTGTTCCCCTTCAAAATTGCCGTTGTGTGGCAACCCTTCCCGCCAATGTTTTCGGGGGAAGAGGACCAAGGCATGTGTAAAAGGAGGGCAGGGTGCCGCTATAGAGGAGGCTTGGACCGATTCCATCTTCTCCTACCTTGTACGCTTGTACTCATCAGAGCAATCCCAACCATGCAGGAGTAGGGTTTTACACTGCAAGGTGGCCCAAACCTGGGTAAGCCGTTGTGCTCCGACCCGCTCTCACCAGCGTGCTCTCGCCGTAGCTTTGCTGTAGTTGTGCTGTGGTAGGGGACGAGGTGGTAGGAACGAGCTCACCCCAGTGTTCGAACCTTTGGGTCCCCGGAGCCCGACTTTCGACAGCCACCGTACCTACCTATCATGGCTTTTCCATAGCCATTGTGAGATATATTGCCATGCAACTTCCACCGTTCCGTTTTTATGACATACATCATCATTGTCATATTGCTTTGCATGATCATATAGCTGACATAGTATTTGTGGCTCAGCCACCGTTCATCATTATTATACATGTTACGCTAGCATCATTGCACATCCTGGTACACTGCCAGAGGCATTCATATAGAGTCATATTTTTGTTCTAGTATCGAGTTGTAATGTTGAGTTGTAAGTAAATAGAGGTGTGATGATCATCATTATTAGAGCATTGTCCCAGTGAGGAAAGAATGATGGAGACTGATGAGTCCTCAAAAAAGTGGGGATGAGGTCCATGAGATCGTTCTAAAAAAAGGGAGAGAAAAAAAAGAGAGGCGAAAAAGTGCCATGAAAAAAAATGAGAGAAAAAGAGAGAAGGGGCAATGTTACTATCCTTTTCCACACTTGTGCTTCAGAGTAGCACCATGTTTTTCATATAGAGAGTCTCCTATTTTGTCACTTTCATATACTAGTGGGATTTTTTCATTATAGAACTTGGCTTGTATATTCCGATGACGGGCTTTCTCAAATGCCCGAGGTCTTCATGAGCAAGCAAATTGGATGCACACCCACTTAGTTTTCATGTTGAGATTTCATACACTTATAGCTCTTAGTGCATCCGTTGCATGGCAATCCCTACTCCTCGCATTGACATCAATTGATGGGCATCTCTATAGCCCATTGATTAGCCTCGTCGATGTGAGACTTTCTCCATTTTGACTTCTCTTATTTATCTCTACCACCATACTCTATTCCACCCATAGTGCTATATCCATGGCTTGCGCTCATGTATTGAGTGGGAGTTGAAAAAGCTCAAGCGCGTTAAAAAGTATGAACCAATTGCTTGGCTTGTCATCGGGGTAGTGCATGATAAATACTTTGTGTGAAGAAGATGGAGCATGACATGATTTTATGATTTTGTAGGGATAATGTTCTTTAGCATTTTTATTTTGAAAGACATGATTGTTTGCTAGTATGCCTGAGTATTGATGTCTTTATATCAAATTATAGACTATTGCTTTGAATCATTTGGATCTTATTATTCATACCGTAAGAGAGAGATTACATGATGAAACATGATAGGTAGCATTCCACATCAAAAATTCTGTTTTTATCATTTACCTACTCGAGGACGAGCATGAATTATGCTTGGGGATGTTTGATACGTCTCCAACGTATCTATAATTTTTGATTGTTCCATGCTATTATAGTATCAATCTTGGATGTTTTTATATGCAATTATATGCATTTATATATCATTTTTTGGGACTAACCTATTAACCTAGTGCCCAGTGCCAGTTGCTGTTTTCTGCTTGTTTTTGGCTTTTCAGAGAAACAGTACCAAATGAAGTCCAAATGCCACGAAACTTTTTAGAGATTTTTTTTCTGGACAAAAGAAACCTTGGAAGCTTCGGGAGGAGGCTAGAAGCCTCACGGAGGCTTCACAAGGCAACATGGCACTGTAGGTGTATAAAACATGGGTATTTTATACCCTGACTTATGCACAGACAGTAGTAGCCTCCTTAACGGCCAGGCTTGCCGGGGAGTACCAAGATCAAGGTTCAAGAACCAGTTGCAGAGGATGCTAATAAGAAGATCAAGACAAAGCATCAACAAGTACTCAACTGGTATCGAAGATGAAGATATTTCCTTGTCGGCAAGATCTGAACCGGCAAGGTGAAGACCCGGCAAGCTCCGTGCCGGCAAGCTTTCGCCAGCTCGTCAGCGCTCCACCACATCGAGCAGCCAGTCGCTAATCGGTGAGGTGTCGACCGCGCAGGCTGGTTGGTGTGATTTGTCGGGCACGTGTCAGCACGCCGGAAGAAGATTTGCCTTTAATGACACCCGTCCAGAAGGCGTGTCAAGCTGATAGGAGGTAGCTGGGCGAGCGGTGCAGAAACCTTGCCGGGGCTCCTCCTCCACATGACACCTAACGAAGCATTAAATGCTTTTGTCCTAAACTGGCAGAGTTAGGTATGATAGCACTGTTTGCTATCTAATCAACTTGTAATTACTATTTTGCCACTGTGGTGACCCCTTTAGCTATAAAATAAGGGCCAGGGCAACGTTTACAAGGATTGATCCTTTGCATAACTTGCATGCGTAGCTACTTCTCCCACACCTTGCCGGGGAAGCGCTCCTTGTACTTGTGTTCATACACGTGCAATACACCAAAGCAGGAGTAGGGTTTTACGCTTCACAAGCGGCCCGAACCTGGGTAAATCCCTTGCGCCCTCTGTTGATTCTGCTCTTTGTGCATGCGCATTCCCCTAGCTGAACCACAAGGGGCTGGATGGCCCCATAGATGATCGTACGCACGACATCTTTGGCGCGCCAGGTAGGGGATTCGCTTGCGCGAACCTGAATCAGCAGAGTGCGTGTCAGTTTCATCCGATTCATCACCATCTTCCTCGTCGTCGATGGCCCCCAAGAGGAAGGGCATCACGATGATGGCTCCTTCCACCTCCAAGGTTCCTTCGCGCGTATCCGCAGACGGCGCAAGCGGCGCGGCCAACGCGGGCGGTGCAGACACCACAGTTGGCACGACCAACACAGGAGGCGCGGTCGCCATGCCAACCGTGGTCGGAATAGGAGGTGGAGGCGCTGGAGGCGATCGACTTCCTCGACCCTCTGGTGAGCAGAACCGCAACGGCGCGGGAGGAGCGGATGGATCTCATCTTCCTCCTCGCCGCGTCAACGAACGTAGCCACCGGAGCAACAATGTCTGGGCTGGCGCGAGCCAAGATCCCACCGTGGCGACGTCTAGAGATGCTACGTCAAGACACACACCGCGCCTGTCGCGCGATGGGCGTGGCGTGACTCCGAGCAGCATCGACGACTCCGGGCGGCGGCGACCACATGGCAAGACACCAGTCGATCGAGTTCCAGATCCTCAGGCTCCACCTCCGCCACGACAGCCGCTGCTGATCATGTGCCGCAGCAGCAAGATCACAATGGCGCTCCTGCTGGCTCTGCCAGGAGTAGAGCGACGTCGCGTTCTTTGCTTCCAGCCATGCCAGTCACAGCAGCAGAGGCAATGGCACGAGCCCAGATGCTGCTGAACTTCCCTCCAGTAGCAGACAAGATGGGTGAGTGGAGAGCCACCATCCAGAGCCTGATTGGATTTGCCGAAGCAAGCAAGTCACGGCAAACGGAGCCCTGACGGCGTCTTCAAGTAGCACCAGTAGCTCCAACTGGTGGCCGTGTTGATGATGTTTCACCAACGATGCAGTCACCTCAGCGGCAATAGTTTCAACAACAACAACGCCAACAGCCACGGCAAGCTCAACGACCTGCCGATGGCTTCTTCGGATCCACGAGCATGGCAAGATCAGCGGCAAGTGCTGCAGGACAGGCGGGTAGAGGATGCCTGCACCACCATTGAACGGCGCTGGGAGGCGCGCCATCAATCTAACGCGCGCAACGGCCCAGTCGTTGATGAGCTTGTGCCCGAGGTTGGCGGATATCTGCCTTACGAGGTTGGATGTCCAGCCTTCACTCATGAGTTGCGGCAAGTCCGCTGGCCGTCTATCCGAGCCTTCAAGCCAGAAGTACCAGAGAAGTACGACGGCAAGCTGAACCCGGCAGAGTTCCTGGGCATCTACACGATTGCCGTGCAAGCCGCAGGGGAAAAGATGAGAATATTTTAGCCAATTACTTTCCGTTGGTACTGAATCCCAACGTGAGATCTTGGCTGATGAACTTGCCGGAGAACTCCATTTCTTCGTGGTCAGATCTCTGCAATGAGTTTGTTGGTGCCTTTACCGGAGGCCACAAGGCTCCTGGACAGCCCAGCGACCTACAAGTGATCCCACAAAGAGATGGTGAAACTTTGCGCAAGTACATCCAGAGGTTCAGCCGCGTGCACCGCAACATATCAGATGTGCATCCCGCAGCAGTGATTGCCGCCTTCCACACGAATGTGCGCAATCGGAAGATGCGGGAAAAGATGAAGGTCAAGCTACCAAGGACCGTCAGCGAGCTCTACACGTTGGCGGATAAGTGCGCGCGTGTTGAGGAAGGAAGGAGACTTCCCGAGGAGGACGCTGGTGCCGAGGTAGATTCCGAGGACGACGATGCCTCCACCCCGAAGAAGAAGGGCCGAAAGCGCAACAGAAAGCGCAACAGAAAGCGCAAAGGCAAGACCGTTATGGCTGTCGAAGGTTCCGGCAACTCCGAATCCGCCAAGAAAGCAAAAACAGAAAACTCCGGCAAGGAGGCTATTGTATGCGCCGCTTGTCAGGAGGCGGTGGCAAACGAGAAGGCTGGCAAAGCTGATGGGCCATACTGCAAGATTCACCGCACCAAAGGCCATGATCTCCAAGAGTGCCGACAAGTCGAGCGCCTTGTTGAGAAGTAGAAAGCTGAATATGAAAAACACGACAAGGAGAAGGGCCAAGATGGTGCCGGTGGATCCGGCAAGAAAGGCCATGGCGGTTGACGAGGCCGCCACGACAAGGCCAAGCAGTAGAAAGAGAAGCCTTCTAGAGGCCGTGAGAAGAAAGAGGAAGATGATGGAAGTGAAGAAGAAGAGGACGACGGAGAGTCCAATGAACAAGAATTCCAGAAGGCAACTGAAGCCATGTGTATTGACGGGGGTGCATCTTTGCATTCCTCTCATCGCCAACTCAAGCAGTGGGCGCGTGAGGTCAATGCGGCAGAACCGGCAATGGGTGCCCAAAAGCCACTCAAATGGTCACACACGCCTATCATTTTCGATGCCGAGGATCACCCTGATCGCACAACTGCGGTCGGGTGTTTGCCGTTGTTGGTTTCACCAACAATTCGCAACTTCCAGGTCACGGAAATTTTAGTTGACGGTGGGGCCGACCTAAATCTGATTTCTCCGGAAGTTATCAAGAGGCTACAGATTTCCGAAGAGGAACTAGAGAAAACGGGCACGTTTCAAGGAGTGAATCCAAGAAGGAGCCAACCCAAGGGAAAGATCACATTGCCGGTGACGTTTGGCGGGGAAATAAACTACAGAACAGAGAACATTGTGTTCGATGTGGTCAAGATCCCCTTGTCGTATAATGGAATTCTTGGCCGCTCGGCCTTGGCAAAATTCATGGCGGCATCCCACTATGCCTACAACACGTTGAAGATGCCAGGACCGATGGGTGTCATTTCCATCAATTCCGACAAGAAGGACGCAGTCATATGCGTCGACAAGCTCTACAAAGATGCGGTTGCAGCAAAGGCCGCCAAGGCACCAGCTCCCGCCAAGAAGGAGAAAAGCAAGAAGTCCGGCAAGACCTCTGACAAGAACTCCGGAAAGCGCACCTCTTCAGAGTGTTGCACACCTGTTGATGACTTGCCGGAGTGCTCTACCGGCAAGAAATCCAAGGCCTCTCCACCAGCAATGAAGGTGCCGACAAAGGAGGATGGCACTAACGGTACCTTCACCATCAGTGCCACCCTTGACAGCAAATAGGAAAGCGCGCTCGTTGCATTCCTGCGGGCGAATGTGGATGTGTTTGCATGGCAACCATCCGACATCCCTGGTGTTCCCAAGGAGGTAATTGAGCACCACCTTGCCGTCTGTCCTCATGCTCAGCCCGTCAAGCAGAAGGTCAGGAAATAGGCTTTGGAGCGGCAACAGTTCATTGCCGAGGAAATCAAGAAACTTGAAGCAGCAGGCTTGGTCAGAGGTGTACTACATCCAACCTGGTTGGCAAATCCAGTTGTAGTGCGCAAAGCAAATGGAAAGTGGAGACTTTGTATTGGCTACACTGATATTAACAAAGCATGTCCAAAGGATCCTTTCCCTTTGCCACGCATTGATAAAATCGTAGACTCCACTTCTGGCTGTGATTTACTCTCTTTCCTTGATGCATATTCTGGATACCATCAGATATTCATGGCTAAGGAGGATGAGGAGAAAACCACATTCATTTCTCCATGTGGCACATACTGCTTCATGCGTATGCCTTTCGGATTAAAGAGTGCTGGTTCAATGTTTGCAAGAGCAGTCCAGATTGGTTTTGAGCCCCAGCTACACAGGAATGTGGAGGCATATATGGATGATATAGTAGTCAAGACCAAGGACAAGTCAACTCTTATTCAAGATTTAGAGGAAACATTTGCAAACTTGCGCAAGATCAATTTGAAGCTCAACCCCGAAAAGTGTGTGTTTGCCGTTCCATCCGGAAAACTTCTCGGGTTCTTTGTATCTCAACGTGGAATCGAAGCAAATCCCGACAAGATCAATGCAATTGAGCAGATTCAAGCACCAAAAACCGTCAAGGATGTGCGGCGTCTTGTCGGCTGTGTTGCTGCCTTAAGCAGGTTCATTTCAAAGTCTGATGAGCGCGCCTTGCCGTTTTTCAAGATTTTGAAAAAGGCAGGTCCAATGAAATGGACTCCGGAAGCGGAGGCCGCGGTACAGGATTTGAAAAGATACCTCTCCTCCACGCCAATACTAGTGGCGCCCAAACCACTAGAGTCGTTGCTGCTATATCTAGCGGCAACAAATCACGTGGTCAGTGGTGCATTAGTGGCGCAGAGGCAAGTTGATGACAAGGGAGCAGCACTGGCAAGCCCGTCCAACGACAAACTGGAATCTTCTTTGGCAAGATCTGGTGCCGACAAGTCAGAAACAGCGCAAGCAAGTGAAGCCGATCGGCAGATGGTGCCAAAGAAGAAGGTGGTACATCGGCCAGTATATTTTGTTAGCTCCCTATTACAGGGGGCTAGATCAAGATACTCTGGAGTGCAGAAGTTGCTTTTTGGCCTTCTTATGGCCTTGAGAAAGCTGCACCACTATTTCCAAGCACATGAGATCACAGTCGTCACTCGCTTTCCATTGCAGCATATTTTGAGAAATCCAGATGCAACCGGCAGGATAGTGGAGTGGGCGTTGGAACTGTCAAGCTTTGCACTTAAGTTTGAAAGCACATCAATCATTCAGAGCAGAGCTTTGGCACAGTTCATTGTGGAGTGGACACCAACGCAAGACAAAGAAATTCAAGAATCAGCTCTCTCCGGCAAAAAGACAGCTAAGGAATGGATCATGTACTTTAACGGTGCCTTCTCGCTGCAAGGCGCCGGTGCCGGAGTGCTGCTTGTCCCACCCACCGGAGAGCACCTCAAGTATATAATCCAGATGCACTTTCCCAGGGAGAAGGCAACAAACAACACTGCTGAGTATGAAGGACTCCTTGCCGGTCTCAGGATCGCAGTGGACCTTGGAATTAGAAAATTGATCATCCGTGGAGACTCGCAGCTCGTTGTAAAGCAAGTAAACAAAGATTACCAGAGCCCGTTCATGGAAGCATACGTGGAAGAAGCGAGGAAATTGGAAGAGCACTTTGACGGATTGCAAACAGAGCACATCACTCGTGCGGCAAACAGCGTTACTGAGCACCTATCAAAGTGTGCTGCTCAAAAGCTACCTGTGGAACCAGGAACTTTTGTACTCCATTTGAATCAGCCATCAATCACTCCATCAACGCAAGCCAATAAAAGAAGAAAGTTGAACACCGGCAAGTATTTTTTGGCAGCGCTCCCAGAAGCTGCCGGTAAAGACACTGCCGGGAACAATGATACGACCGTTGGTGAGCTGCAGCTTCGCGCAGAACCTCAGGTTCTTGCCGCTGAAGCAAGCGCTCCCATGGCCGAAGAAATGCCTTTGGTCCTTGTCGTCGAGCCACAGGCTCCGGCATGGGCATGGCGAATAGTTCATTTCCTTCAAATAGGAGAACTTCCCGATGAGCAAGAAGAAGCCGAGAAAGTAGCCCGCCAGTCAAGTATGTACCAGTTTGTGGATAACGAACTATACAGAAAGAGACCAAACGGTGTGAAATTGAAGTGTATTTGCCGGGAAGATGGACTAAAGATGTTAGCAGAGATACATGGAGGCATATGTGGCTCTCACATAGGATCAAGAGCACTTGTCGGAAAAGCTTTCCGGCAAGGCTTCTATTGGCCCACTGCCCTCCAGGATGCAACTGAGCTAGTAACCAAGTGTGAAGCATGCCAGTTCCATTCAAAGAACATACATCAGCCAGCTCAAGCTCTTCAAACCATCCCTCTCTCCTGGCCTTTTTTGGTCTGGGGGCTTGATATTTTGGCCCCCTTCCCCCGCGCTGCCAGGGGCTTTGAGTT
This sequence comes from Elymus sibiricus, assembly GCA_039707655.1. Taxonomy (NCBI): domain Eukaryota; kingdom Viridiplantae; phylum Streptophyta; class Magnoliopsida; order Poales; family Poaceae; genus Elymus; species Elymus sibiricus. The sequence continues at coordinate 289,619,993 of CM077664.1, forward strand.
CTTGTACGTCGCCATCGACAAGTTCACAAAGTGGCCCGAAGTGGAGCTAGTGAGAAAGGTGACATCACAATCAGCCGTCAAGTTCTTTAAAGGATTGGTTTGCCGGTTCGGGGTTCCTAACAGAATCATCACCGATAATGGTACCCAGTTCACGAGCCGCACCTTCATGCAGTACATCCAAGATCTTGGAAGCCATATTTGTTTTGCCTCTGTCACTCACCCGAGAAGCAATGGACAGGCAAAACGGATGAATGCTGAAGTGTTGCGTGGTCTCAAGACAAGAACCTTTGACAGGCTGCGCGGGTATGGAAGACGTTGGATTGATGAGTTGCCAGCGGTTCTTTGGTCACTCAGGACAACACCAAATCGAGCTACCGGCCAAACGTCCTTCTCCCTAGTCTATGGTGCAGAAGCGGTGCTCCCCACAGAACTCATATACGGGTCGCCTCGAGTGCTTGCCTATGATGAGGCAAAGCAAGAGCAGTTGCGGCAAGATGACGCAATGCTCCTTGAGGAAGATCGTCTTCGGGTAGCTGTGCAAGCTGCACGTTACCAGCAAGCCTTGCGCCGCTATAATAGCCGCAAAGTGCATGCCCGATGCCTTGAGGAAGGCGACCTTGTTCGTCGGCGCGTTCAGTCTGCCAAGAGATCAAACAAGTTGACGCCGAAGTGGGAAGGCCCTTATCGGGTAGTGCAAGTCACCAGACCTGGCACAGTCCGTCTGGAGACCGAAGATGGCATTCAGGTGCAAAACTCATGGAACATTGAGCATCTTCGCAAGTTCTACCCATAAGGCGCGGTTGCCGGGTCTCCCGGCAACCCCTTTTGTACAAGCTTTGTCGGCAAGACTTGTAACCCTTTGTACAAAGCCAGGCGCAGATCCTGTGCATATGTGAATAAAGCTAAGTGTCTCACAACTTTCTGTTAAATACATATTCTTTTATGTGTGAATACATGCAATGCTGTGTTACATTTTAGCTTGTGTGGAATGTTTAACCGTCAAGGTTCCCGAACCATTATTTTCTCTTCATTCTTCTCAAAGGAAAGAAGGTTCCCTCGCGTACAAGTTTCCCAGGGGGAGTAATGGTGTGGATGCCACCTAACGATGTTCAAGTGATCATTTCATACGGCAAGAACACAAAGAAAAGCTAAGTTGAAAAACTTTGAAACAAATTTCTTGTCATATTTGCAGTTTCCCTTGAACGATTCAGTCTTTGTCTGAAAAACCTGCACGCAAAGGAACCTTGTCATGATCATTCGCGTTCTTACTTTGTTTCGAGTCTGCTCAACAATTTAAGCAGCTGCAGTGAAAACGTCAAAGGAAAATTTGTCGACTGCAGCACTTCCGGCAGGCTGCTAAGGGCCCGTTCCTCAAGCGCTCGCGGCAAGCATGCGCGCCGGCAAGCTTCCGGCAAGCGTAGGGTATAAAAACATGCAAAGACAGAATAATACAAGGAAAAAAGCATGCATTCATCAAACTTAATACATGATGGATTTTCAACTAAAAGCATTCGATAAACGTTTTTATTGCGTTCCCCCCCCCAGGGTTTACATCGAGTGCAAAGAAAGGGAAAAAGGGGCACCTAGGCGAGGCCCAAATCGCTCTGGGAAAGCCAGATGATGGTGCTGCTGGCGATCAGCGGAAGTCAGAGCCGTCGTCCTCGATCTTGACGCTCGGGGAGCTGTCGTCATTGCCGTCATCATCGTCATCCTTGGTCTCGCTGGACGAAGCGGTGTCGCTGCTGCTCTCGCTTTCCGCGCAGCACTCCAGGCGAGCACCAGAAGCCTCGAAGAACTTCACGACGAGCGTGTCTGATCTAACCAGCTTGAAGTGGAGGAGGTGTCCCTGCCCTAAGCAACGAGCACGGGCGAAGAACTTCCATCCACGTGTGAAGTACATGATGCCGTTCAGGGAGGTCTCAACAGTCACCCAAATGGGGCCGTTGCAGCAACCGTCCACCCGCAGCCACAAGCCACGCAGATGGCTGTCTTCCATCGTCGCAGTGAAGGGACGGGGAAGACGCAGCCAGCTGCGTGGCCGATCACGCAGCTCCACAACGAACTCATTCGCCGTATCCTCCGTGTGGCCCTCCGCTTGGGGAAGAGCGGCTAGAGGCAGAATGGCGAGTGCTCCGCCACGGCCGCCTCGACCCCGGCCGACGTGCTTTCCACGACCTCGGGCCACAGTCCTTCCTTGAGTGCTGGAGCCTGCCTCTGCAGCCATGGCCGAGGCGCGAACGTGCTGCCTAGGGGAAGCTCTTGTGGCGACAGCGGATCTGCGACCACGACCATTTCCCCTCGCCATGGTGGTGGCAGATCCAAGAGAGAAGAAGAGAGAGAAGGCGACAGTGGCTAAGAGATTGGGATGGAAGAGGTGAGTGAGCGTTGCTCCTCTCGCCCCCCCCCTCTCTATGGGGGAAGGTGCGGGGGCTGGCCCATCACCATTTCAAGATGACCGCCCAGTTTCGCCAATCCCGTGCCCTGCATTCCTGCCAGACGCGCCGCTCCAGCGACCACCCGTCTTCGCCAATCCATTCCCTTGCATGTAATCACGCGTGGCTGGAAGGTGCAGAAAAAGAAGGAATCTTGACAGACTTGGCAGTATCCTTTGCCATCCATGCCTGCGCGTCGTTTAAAACCAGATCCAATGACGCCTCGCATGCGTGCGTAGCCCAAGCTCGGGGGCTCCTGCTGGCGTATTGAGAATGGGGTCCTTAATACCCTTGACTCATACACCAGTGATAGCAGCTTTCCCGATGGCAGGGCTCACCGGGAGACAATCAAAGCAAAAACTCCAAACCAAATTATGAGAAGCAAAGAAGATCTCAGAAGACAAAACCTGAAGGTCCGGCAAGACCATTGCCGGGGTGAGCCGACCATCATGAAAAAAAATTACCACAGCAATTTCCCACCGCGTGTGTGTGCATTGTTTGGGCCTAGCCCAATGACGCTTCGGATGCATGTATGGCCCAGGCCCGGGGGCTCATGTCGGTGTATAAAACATGGGTATTTTATACCCTGACTTATGCACAGACAGTAGTAGCCTCCTTAACGGCCAGGCTTGCCGAGGAGTACCAAGATCAAGGTTCAAGAACCAGTTGCAGAGGCTGCTAATAAGAAGATCAAGGCAAAGCATCAACAAGTACTCAACTGGTACCGAAGATGAAGATATTTCCTTGCCGGCAAGATCTGAACCGGCAGGGTGAAGACCAGGCAAGCTCAGTGCCGGCAAGCTTTCGCCAGCTCGTCAGCGCTCCACCTCACCGAGCAGCCAGTCGCTAATCGGTGAGGTGTCGACCGCGCAGGCTGGTTGGTGTCAGCACGCCGGAAGAAGATTTGCCTTTAATGACACCCGTCCAGAAGGCGTGTCAAGCTGATAGGAGGTAGCTAGGCGAGCGGTGCAGAAACCTTGCCGTGGCTCCTCCTCCACATGACACCTAACAGAGCATTAAATGCTTTTGTCCTAAACTGGCAGAGTTAGGTATGATAGCACTGTTTGCTATCTAATCAACTTGTAATTACTGTTTTGCCACTGTGGTGACCCCTTTAGCTATAAAGGGAGGGCCAGGGCAACGTTTACAAGGATTGATCCTTTGTACAACTTGCATGCATAGCTGCTTCTCCCACACCTTGCCGAGGAAGCGCTCCTTGTACTTGTGTTCATACACGTCCAATACACCAAAGCAGGAGTAGGGATTTATGCTTCACAAGTGCCCTGAACTTGGGTAAATCCCTTGCGCCCTCTGTTGATTCTTCTCTTTGTGCATGCACATTCCCCTAGCTGAACCACAAGGGGCTGGATGGCCCCATAGATGATCATACGCACGACAGGCGCGCCCCAGGGGGGCGCACCGTGTTGCCTTGTGGGGCCCATGTGACTCCGTTTGACCTAATTCCACTTCTATAAATTCACAAATATTGGGAAACCCCCAGAGAGCCAGAAGAAAAAACCTTTCCGCCGTCGCAAGCCTCTGTTCTTCCGCGATCCCATCTGGAGGCCTTTTCCGGTAGTCTGCCGGAGGGGGAATCGATCACGGAGGGCTTCTACATCAACCTTGCTGCCCTTCTGATGATGTGTGAGTAGTTTACCACAGACCTACGGGTCCATAGCTAGTAGCTAGATGGCTTCTTCTCTCTCTTTGATCTTCAATACCATGTTCTCCTTGATGTTCTTGGAGTTTTATCCGATGTAATCTTCTTTTGCGGTGTGTTTGTTGGGATCCGATGAATTGTGAGTTTATGATCAGATAATTCATGAGAAATATTTGAGTCTTCTTTGAACTCTTTTATGCATGATTGTTATAGCTTTGTATTTCTCTCCGATCTATCGATTTGGTTTGGCCTACTAGATTAATTTATCTTGCAATGGGAGAGGTGCTTTGTGATGGGTTCAATCTTGCGGTGCTCAATCCCAGTGACAGAAGGGGACATGGCACATATTTGTATTGTTGCCATTAAGGATAAAAAGATGGGGTTTATTCATATTGCTTGAATTTGCTTCTCTACATCATGTCATCTTGCTTAAGGCGTTACTCCATTTTTATTAACTTAATACTCTAGATGCATGCTGGATAGCGGTCGATGAGTGGAGTAATAGTAGTAGATGCAGGCAGGAGTCGGTCTACTTGTCTCGGACGTGATGCCTATATACATGATCATTGCCATGAATCCGTCATAATTATTTGCTTTTCTATCAATTGCCCAACAGTAATTTGTTTACCCACCGTATGTTTAGGTGCTCAAGAGAGAAGCCTCTAGTGAAAACTATGGCCCCCGGGTCTATCTTTATCATATTAAAAACCTAAAAATACCTTGCTGCAATTTATTTACTTTTATTTTAATTAGTATTTTAGTTTATCTATTTACCTTGATAAGATTTAATCCTTGCAAATAACCGCTAAGAGGATTGACAACCCTCTTATTTGCTTTGGGTGCAAGTGTTTGCTCTTGTGTGTGCAGGTGCGCTTAATGGAATTTTGCTTGGTTCTCCTACTGGATTGATAACCTTGGTTCTTAACTGAGGGAAATACTTATCTCTACTGTACTGCATCATCCTCTCCTCTTCGGGGAAATACCAACGTAGACTACAAGTAGCAATAGCCCTCGCACTACGTATTGAACACGAGCAATCGATCCCTCGCACTACGTACTGAACCCGATCGATCGTTTCGCTGCTAACTGAACCCCAGCGATCCCTTCACTGCTAACTGAACTCGAGCAATTCCTTCGCTGCTAACTGAACCCGATCGATCAATTCTCGCTACTTACTGAAGTCGATCGAGCCCCCGTGCGAGACGTAGCTAGCCGGTTGGGTTGCCTCTCGGTGAACAATGCCCGTTGCTGCCGCGCGCGTCATACATAGAATGAGTCAAGACTGCTATTGCATCGATCGAGCCCCTTGCGCATGACGTGGTGAGTTGACCTAGCCGGTTGGTTGGCTGTGGATGAACAGTTCCCAATGCTGCCGCCCGCTCATACGCCCCAACCCTAGCAGGTGGGGGTTGGTTGAACAGTACCCCCAGCCGTGTAGGCGGTTGGCGCTGGATGAACAGGACCCCGAGGAGGCCGTGTCGCAGAATGCCACACCCCAGCTGGTGTTGGGGGTGGATGAACAGGACCCTGTGGAGGCCGTAGGTAGTTGCGGATGAACAGTAACCCATGGAGGCGCGGTTGGAAGTCGACGGTGATGAACAGTAGCCCGCGGAGTCCCGTTTTGCGGTACGCCACATCCCTCCCGATGAACAGGACCCCCGTTTCGACCGTAGGCGGTAGGAGAGAAGTCTGTTTCATCTGTTTTGCGGTACGCCACACCCCTCCCGATGAACAGGACCCTGTTTCAACCGTAGGCGGTTGAAGAGAAGTCCGTTTACTCCATTTTGCAGTACGCCGCAGCCCTGCCGATGAACAGGACCCCGTTTCGACCATAGGCGGTTGAATAGAAGTCCTTTTCCTCCGTTGTGCGGTATGCCAGACCCCCAGCCGATGAACTTCGGTTGTTCTGTCCAAGGAGGTTGGCTTCCGATGAACAGGACGCATTCTGACCCAGTCGATTGGCTCCCATTGAACACAATGTTGTTTCCTTCGTTCCGACCCAGCCGGTTGGCTGCCGATGAACAAGACGTCGTTGCCCCGTACCCCCACCGTCGCCACTCCATGTACACAAGCCCTGGCCGTACGTATGCATGAGTACGCGTTCGAGACCTCGCCCATATGTACGTACGTGGCCGTATTTTTTGCAGCGTAGCTATACATAAGTGTACACGATTTAGACGGGACTGCCTGAACTGCTACGTCGGGGGCTCTACTACGCCACGAGCCGTTCCATACTCAGCCAAGGTTCATCGTTGCAGAGAGACCGATCAACCAGTATGTATGTACACGTTTGCGACTAGACAGATAACGCTACGTACGCTTCGACCTGATGGGTCCCAACTGTCAGGGGGGGATATGGAGGCACTTCCTTGTGTGCGAAGATAGCTGGTGGGTCCCAGCTGTCAGGGGGTCATTTTTTTGCATGTAATAAGGAGGCACTTCCTTGCGTGCGAAGATGTCTAGTAGGTCCTAGCGTTCAGGGGGAGGAATCGAGTTTTTTGCGCGTAATAAGGAGGCACTTCCTTGCGTGTGAAGATGTAGCTGGTGGATCCCAGCTGTCAGGGGGAGGAAACTTTTTTTTTCATGTAATAAGGAGGCACTTCCTTGCGTGCGAAGATATAGCGGGTGGGTCCCAGCCGTCAGGGGGAGGAATCATTTTTTTTGCTTAATAAGGAGGCACTTGCTTGTGTGCAGCCATGGACCATGTGGATCCCTACTGTCAGCCTCTTCACGTACATCCCTCTCCCGATGGCTGTTGTTTGTTGACCACGTTGACCACGCCGCGCCGAGAGCACCAACGCAGTGGACGATGGCAAGGCCTAGGAAGGGAATGACCTAGAGCTAGCGAAGAGACACAGCAGTAGATGCCCACGCAGAGGGGAGTATGAGGGTTGAGTGGTTCAGCTGTGGTGTGAGGCTGCCATCGCCGGAGAATAACAGGAGGTGTGTGTGAGTAGAGGGATGGCCTGGCCAGCGGTGGGAGTAGGGGGACGGCGAGGCCTGCATGGTAGCATAGCCGGCCACGGGAGGCGGGAGCAGGCGGTCCCATCGGCGCTAGATTGGGCGGTTGGAGCAAGAAGATCAGAGATTGAAGAAGGAAGACGGCCGTTGGATGTTCATTTATGCTGGAATCGTTAGTTCACTAATTGTAATAAGTTAAAAAAGCCTTGCAGACGCGTCAACTTAATAGACCCACAAGTCAGCCTCCCAATCTGTGGTGGACAACATACAACCAATTTGCTATATATTTTTAATAATTTACAGCTCATTTGCAAATTCTTATGCAATTTATTGCAGCCCATTTTCTTTTTGTTGGCCAGGACCAGGGTTAAAAATTTAAATGAAATTTCGCATATTTCGGTGGGGTCAAAACTATTTTTAATCCCAAAATGTCGAGCCAGATTCAAACTAATTTCAAAATATATTTAAATTTGGTTAAAATCCAATAAATTTGAAATCTGAAAATGCAAAAAAATCAAAATTTTGAAAGTAATTGCCAATTTGTTGTGTATCTTTTATATTTCCATCCCATTTCATATTACTTTTAAGATTTGCTGCCGTCTTGAAAGTTTTGCAGCCCAGCAGGGCGGAGAAAAAAAAGTCGTCCTGGGTTGGGTATTCTTCAAAAAAAAGCTGGGCTAGCCATTTTCACAAAGAAAAAAAACTGGGCTGGTCATGTGGTAAACGTAAAATAGAAGCCTGGGCTAGACGGGCCACATCCCAGTTGATACCCTGCTACTTCTGAACAATAACAAAAAAAAAGCTACTCAGGCTGCTAGGTCCCAGGTGTCAGCCGCTCCTTGTGCAATTCTCTCGTCTATTGACTATACGCTAACAATGTCGTGGGTCCCAAATGTCAGCAAACCACTAGGAGGAAGCATTTTATTTTTTGCTTGTAACAAGGAGGCACTTACTCGCGTACGGCCATGGACATGGTGGGTCCCTACTGTCATCCTCTCCACATATAGTCCTCTCCCAATTCCTCTCGTTTGTTGAGCATGTTGACAATGCTAGACGGTGGCGCCATGGAGAGCGCACCAAGGCGGAGGATGTCAGCGAGGCCTCGGATGGGAATGAACAAGAGCCGCCGAAGATGCGATAGTTAAGTCGCGGGCGAAGGGGAGTACAAGGGTTGACTGGTTCGGGTGCGGGGTGGGGTTGACGTCACTGTTAATGGTTTAGGATACTGTGGGGGCGGCGATGCGTGCGCGGAGGCGCAGCCAACCGTGGGAGGCGAGAGCAGGCGGCACCGTCGGCGCTGGTTTGGTTTTGGTGGCTACAGGAGGAGAGACTGAAGAAGCACGACAGACTGTATAAGCTGCAGGAGTACTTCACAACCTTAACTGAAAGCTGCAGGAGTACTTAACAACCTTAAATAAAAGCAGCAGGAGTACTTCACAACCTTAACTGAAAGCTGCAGGAGTACTTAACAACCTTAACTAAAAGCAGCAGGAGTACTTAACAACCAAAGCTGAAAGCAGTACGCGTACTTATACAGGTTCAACCGTACAAGGCACGCCTCAAACTGTGCTACGTTGCCTACCGTCAAAGAAGGGTGGGGCCACCAAGCCCCAGGACAAGGCTCAGGTGCCACCCCGCGCATCCACAACTTTCTGAAAGCGGCTTCATCTCGCAATGTGGTCAATAAACAGCATATTCGCTTCAGAGCCATGGAAAAGCATGAACATAACATTTTGTCCTATTCTCCAAGATTGGCGGGCCTTCATGATTTGAGACCACCCATGAATGAGTATGCTTTCACCTCTATGGGAATTGGAGTAGGTTGACATAAACATCATGTTGTCACCAAGCGCAAGTCTGACTCGATGATACGTCCATTTTGCATCATGTTTCCCTACTATTATTTATAGTGTTTTTAATCAATATAACACTTTGTGGAGTAATTCTAATGCCTTTTCTCTCAAAATATGCAATATTTACACAAGGAGGGAGAATACCGGCAGCTGGAATTCTGGACCTGAAAAAGCTATGTCAGAGATACCTATTCTAAACATCTCCAAATGAGCTGAAATTTCACGGAGATTTATTTTGGAATAAATAAAAAATACTGGAAGAAAGAAATACCAGAGAGGGCCACCCAGGTGCCCACAAGGCACCAGGGCGCGCCTCCCCCCCCAGGCGCACCCTGGTGGCTCGTGGGGCCCCTGGCCAGCCTCTGGTGCCCATTTTCTGGTATATAAGCCTATTTGCCCTAGAAAAAATAAGGAGAAGACTTTTGGGATGGAGCGCCGCCGTCTCAACGCGAAACTTGGGCAGGAGCACTTTTGCTCTCCGGCGGAGAGATTCCGTCGGGGATACTTCCCTTCGGGAAGGGGAAATCGAAGCCATCGACATCACCAATGATCCTCTCATCATGGGAGGACCAATCTTCATCAACATCTTCAACATCACCATCTCATCTCAAACCCTAGTTCATCTCTTGTATTCAATCTTTGTCTCAAAACCTCAGATTGGTACCTGTGGGTTGCTAGTAGTGTTGATTACATCTTGTAGTTGATGCTAGTTGGTTTATTTGGTGGAAGATTATATGTTCAGATCCATTATGCTATTCAATACCCCTCTAATCTTGGACATGAATATGATGTGTGATTAGTTACTTTTGTTCTTGAGGACATGGGAGAAGTCTTGTCATAAGTAATCATGTGAATTTGGTATTCGTTCGATATTTTGATGATATGTATGTTGTTGATTCTCTTAGTGGTGTCATGTGAACGTCGACTACATGACACTTCACCATCCTTGGGCCTAAGGGAATGCATTGTGGAGTAGTAAGTAGATGATGGGTTGCTAGAGTGACAGAAACTTAAACCCTAGTTTATGCGCTACTCCATAAGGGGCTGATTTGGATCCATACGTTTAATGCTATGGTTAGATTTATCTTAATTCTTCTTTCGTAGTTACGGATGCTTGCGAGAGGGGTTAATCATAAGTGGGAGGCTTTTTCAAGTAAGAACAGCACCCAAGCACCGGTCCACCCACATATCAAATTATCAAAGTAGCGAACGCGAATCGAACAAACATGATGAAAGTGACTAGATGAAATTCCCATGTGTCCTCAAGAACGCTTTACATATTATAAGAGACTGTTCCGGCCTGTCCTTTGCCACAAAAGGATTGGGCTACCTTGCTGCACTTTTAGTTACTATTGCTACTTGTTACTTATTACAAATTATCTTGCTATCAAACTACTTGTTACCGATAATTTCAGTGCTTGCAGAATATACCTTGCTGAAAACCGCTTGTCATTTCCTTCTGCTCCTCGTTGGGTTCGACACTCTTACTTATCGAAAGGACTACGATTGATCCCCTATACTTGTGGGTCGTCAAGACTCTTTTCTGGCGCCGTTTCCAGGGAGTGAAGCGCCTTTGGTGAGTGAAATTTGGTAAGGAAACATTTATATTACGTGCTGAAATTTATTGTTACTTGTCACTATGGAAAGTAATCCTTTGAGGGGCTTGTTCGGGGTATCTTCACCTCGACCGGAAGCGATAAGAGTTGCTCCTCAACCTATTGAACCTACTGAAAATATTTATTATGAAATTCCTTCGGGTATGATAGAGAAACTGCTAGCTAATCCTTATGCTGGAGATGGAACGGTACATCCCGATATGCACTTGATCTATGTGGATGAAATTTGTGGATTGTTTAAACTTGCAGGTTTATCCGGAGATGGAGTTAAGAAGAAAGTATTCCCTTTATCTTTGGAGGGAAAGGCATTGACATGGTATAGGCTATGTGATGATACTGACACATGGGATTGGAACCGGTTGAAGCTGGAATTCCACCAGAAATTTTATCCTATGCATTTGGTTCAACGTGATCGGAATTATATATATAATTTTTGACCTCGTGAAGGAGAAAGTATCGCTCAAGCTTGGGGGAGGCTTAAGTATATGTTCCACACATGCCCCAATCATGAGCTCTCAAGAGAAATAATTCTTCAAAACTTTTATGCTCGGCTTTCTCATAATGATCAATCCATGCTCGATACTTCTTCTGTTGGTTCCTTTACGAAGAAAACTATTGAATCGAGATGGGATCTCCTTGAAAGAATTAAACGCAATTAGGAAGATTGGGAAATCGACAAAGGTAATGAGTCAGGTATAAATCTTGAGTTTGATTGTGTTAAATCTTTTTTGGAAACTGATGCTTTTCGAAAGTTTAGCACTAAATATGGACTTGACTCTTAGATAGTAGCTACCTTTTGTGAACTTTTGCTACTCATGTTGATCTCCCTATGGATAAGTGGTTTAAATATCATCCTCCTGTTAAAGAAAAGATTGAGGAACCTATTAGTGTTAAAGAAGAAACAACTGTTTACCATGTTGATCCAGTTGTGCCTACTGCTTATATTGAGAAACCACCTTTTCCTGTTAGGATTAAGGAACATGGTAAAGCCTCAACTATGGTTAATAGGTGTAATATTAGAGCACCTAGACCTTCTGAACAAATTAAAGTTGAACCTAGTGTTGCAATGGTTAAAGATCTTTTGGTTGATAATATTGATGGACATGTCATATATTTCTGTGAAGAAGCAACTAGAATTGCTAAGCCAGATCCTAAAGATAAAAATAAACCTGTAGTTGGCATGCCTGTTATTTCTGTTAAAATTGGAGATCATTGCTATCATGGTTTATGTGATATTGGTGCTAGTGTGAGCGCTATTCCGTTTACTCTCTATCAAGAAGTAATGAATGATATTGCACCTGTTGAGATTGAAGATATTGATGTTACTATTAAGCTCGCAAATAGAGATACTATCTCACCGCTTGGAATTGTTAGAGACGTTGAAGTCTTGTGTGGTAAGATCAAATACCCTACTGATTTTCTTGTTCTTGGATCTCCACAAGATGATTTCTGTCCAATTATATTTGGTAGACCCTTCCTGAATACTGTTAATGCTAAGATTGATTGCACTAAAGAAATTGTTAGTGTAAATTTTGGTGAGATGTCTCATGAGTTTAATTTCTCTAAGTTTTGTAGACAACCTCATGATAAAGAATTGCCTAGTAAAGATGAAATTATCGGTCTTGCTTCTATTGCTGTACCTCCTACTGATCCGTTAGAACACTATTTGCTAGACCATGAAAATGATATGCACTTGAATGAAAGAAATGAAATAGATAAGATGTTCTTTTATCAACCACCTATCCTTAAACACAATTTGCCTGTTGAAACTGTTGGAGGTCCTACTCCACCTAAGGGTGACCCTGTATTTGAATTGAAACAATTGCCTGATACGTTGAAATATGCTTATCTAGATGAAAAGAAGATATATCCTGTTATTATTAGTGCTAACCTTTCAGAGCATGAAGAAAATAGATTACTAAAAACTCTGAGGAAGCACCGTGCTACTATTGGATATACTCTTGATGATCTTAAGGGCATTAGTCCCACTCTATGTCAGCACAAAATTAATATGGAGCCTGATGCTAAACCAGTTGTCGACCACCAACGACGATTAAATCCTAAGATGAAGGAGGTGGTAAGAACTGAAATATTAAAGCTTCTGGAAGCAGGTATAATCTATCCCATAGCTGATAGTAGATGGGTAAGTCCCGTTCATTGTGTCCCTAAGAAAGGAGGCATTACTATTGTTCCTAACGATAAAAATGAACTCATTCCACAAAGAATTGTAACTGGTTATAGGATGGTAATTGATTTTAGAAAATTAAAGAAATCCACTAGAAAAGATCATTACCCCTTACCTTTTATTGATCAAATGTTAGAAAGACTGTCCAAGCATACACACTTTTGCTTTCTTGATGGATATTCTGGTTTCTCTCAAATACCTGTATCACAAGCCGACCAAGAGAAAACCACCTTTACTTGTCCTTTTGGAACTTATGCTTATAGACGTATGCCTTTTGGTTTATGCAATGCACCTGCTACCTTTCAAAGATGTATGACTGCTATATTCTCTGACTTTTGTGAAAAGATTGTTGAAGTTTTCATGGATGATTTTTCCATTTACAGAACTTCTTTTGATGATTGCTTAAGCAACCTTGATCGAGTTTTGCAGAGATGTGAACAAACTAATCTCGTCTTGAATTGGGAGAAGTGCCACTTTATGGTGAATGAAGGTATTGTCTTGGGGCACAAAATTTCTGAACGAGGTATTGAAGTAGATAAGGCTAAAGTTGATGCAATTGAGAAAATGCCATGTCCTAAAGATATTAGAGGTATAAGAAGTTTCTTTGGTCATGCTGGTTTCTATAGAAGGTTTATTAAAGACTTCTCTAAAATTTCTAGGCCTCTTACTAATCTCTTGCAAAAAGATGTTCCATTTGTTTTTGATGATGATTGTGTAGAAGCCTTTGAAACACTTAAGAAAGCCTTAACCTCTGCACCTAGTGTTCAACCAATTGATTGCAACTTGCCTTTTGAAATGATGTGTGATGCTAGTGATTATGTTGTTGGGGCTGTTCTAGGACAGAGAGTTGATAAGAAATTAAATATTATCCATTATGCTAGTAAAACTCTAGATAGTGCTCGAATAAATTATGCTACTACTGAGAAAGAATTTCTAGCAGTTGTGTTTGCATGTGATAAATTCAGATCTTACATAGTTGATTCTAAAGAAATTGTTCACACCGATCATGCTACTATTAAATACCTTATGGAAAAGAAAGATGCTAAACCTAGACTCATTAGGTGGGTTCTATTGCGACAAGAATTTGATTTGCATATTACTGATAGAAAGGGAGCTGAGAACCCCGTAGCTGATAACTTGTCTAGGTTGGAAAATATTCTTGATGACCCACTGCCTATTAATGATGACTTTCCTGATGAACAATTAGCTATCATAAATGCTTCTCGTAATACTCCTTGGTATGCAGACTATGCTAATTACATTGTTGCTAAATTTATACCACCTAGTTTCACATACCAACAAAAGAAAAAGTTCTTTTATGATTTAAGACATTATTTGTGGGATGACCCACATCTTTATAAAGAAGGAGTAGATGGTATTATTAGATGTTGTATACCTGAGCATGAACAGGAACAAATCCTATGGAAGTGTCATTCCGAGGCTTACGGAGGACACCATGCGGGAGACAGAACTGCACATAAGGTACTACAATCTGGTTTTTATTGGCCTACTCTTTTCAAGGATGCTCGTAAGTTTGTCTTACCTTGTGATGAATGTCAAAGAATTGGTAATATTAGTAGACGTCAGGAAATGCCTATGAATTATTCACTTATTATTGAACCATTTGATGTTTGGGGATTTGATTATATGGGACCTTTTCCTTCCTCTAATGAGTATACACAAATTTTAGTTGCTGTTGATTACGTTACTAAGTGGGTAGAAGCTATTCCAACTAGTAGTGCTGATCATAACACTTCTATTAAAATGCTTAAAGAAGTTATTTTCCCGAGGTTCAGAGTCCCTAGATATTTAATGACTGATGGTGGTTCACATTTTATTCATGGTGCATTCCGTAAACTACATGCTAAATTTGATGTCAACCATAGAATTGCATCTCCCTATCACCCTCAATCTAGTGGTCAAGTTGAATTGAGCAATAGAGAAATAAAGTTAATTTTGCAAAAAAACCGTCAATAGATCTAGAAAGAATTGGTCTAAGAAACTTGACGATGCATTATGGGCTTATAGAACTGCTTATAAAAAATCCTATGGGTATGTGTCCATATAAAATGGTTTATGGAAAAGCATGTCATTTACCTCTTGAGTTAGAACATAAAGTGTATTGGGCAATTAAAGAACTCAATTATGATTTTAAACTTGCCGGTAAAAAGAGCTTATTTGATATTAGCTCGCTAGATGAATGGAGAACCCAAGCTTATGAAAATGCCAGATTGTTTAAAGAAAAAGTTAAAAGATGGCATTATAAAAGAATTCAAAAATGGGAATTCAAAGTGGGTGAGTATGTTCTATTGTACAATTCTCGTTTTAGATTTTTTGCAGGAAAACTTGTCTCTAAATGGGAAGGACCGTATATCATCGAGGAAGTTTATCGCTCTGGAGCCATTAAGATCAATAACGCCGCAGGCACTAATCCGAAGGTGGTCAATGGACAAAGAATTAAGCATTATATTTCAGGTACTCCCATTAATGTTGAAACCAATATTATTGAAACAATTACATCGGAAGAGCACATCAAGGAGACCTTCCAGAACACTCCAGAACCCTAAAAAAGAAGAGGTATGTGATACGGTAAGTAAACCGACTCCAAAAATTCCATAAAAATACTTTCTGTCAGTTTTGGAATATTACAAAAAATACAAAAATAAGAAACAGCCGAGGGGACCCACGAGGTGCACACGAGGCACTAGGGCGCGCCACCCCCCCTCCTAGACGCGCCCTGGTGGCTCGTGGGCCCCTCGTGAGCCTTCCTGACTCCGTTTTCTTCTGGAATACTTGTTTTGCAAGATAAAAATTCTTTATATATACTCCCGGATGTTTTGACCACCGTATCACAGAAATCTCCTCTGTTCTTGTTTCGTGCTATTTTTCTGACAGATCTAAATCGCTATGGCTCCACCAAGCTCTTCCAAGGACAAGTTCTATGAGAAGGTGATGAAACACCCTCAAGCCATCGAGATGCGTGAGGGGGTGCTTCACATCCGTGACGTTCAAGGACCTAAGAAGACCGGGAGCGTGGAGGTCAGGCTCGAAGCGGTGGAGCGGGAGATTTTCAAGTGCCAAGGGATGGTGGAGCGTGGACTCAACACCAACCACTCCATGATCACGGAATTCACCCGTGATCACAAGGTGGATGGACAATCAATGGGGGACATCATCTTCAAGCTCAATGAATGAATTGACTATCTCCAAGGCCAAATCTATGATCTTCAAAACCAAAATTTTGAGTATGAGGCAAAATTCAAAGGTATGAGTTTAGCTGCAAGTTTCAGGACTCTGGAGACTCGTTCATCCTTTTATGATGGGGAACCTATGTGACGGTGTCCTGGATTAAGGGGTGCTAGCCTAACCAGCCCGTCTCCTCGGTTGGGCCGATGGGCCCTCGTGCGTGATCAAGGTGGACTCCGGAGGCTGGACACAGGAAGCGTGATCGAGACTGCCTCTGCCGAAGACTTGTCGCATACTCCAAGATTTCCCCTGCCACCTTGCTCTTAGATACCGACTTTGTAACCCTAGATACCCTCCCTGACGTGTATATAAGCCATAGGGTTAGGCCTGTAGAGGGGACATTAACGCAAAATCATTCACCTAGCCCTAGAGTTAGACACATCTAAAGATCTCGAGGTAGATCAACTTTGTACTTGTCATATTTCCATTGATATAAACAAGAGCAGGACTGACGGTGTCCTGGACTAGGGGGTACTCACCACGTCGTCTCCCGACTAGTGGGTCGGACCGAGGACCCCCATGGCGGTTCACTAATGGGCCACTTCGGGCTGCCCATGACATATACGAGGAAGATTCCACAAGACTTGGTGATCAAGACAAGGACTCCTCCCCACCGACATATCCGACTAGGACTCTTGTTATCCTAGTCCTCCGGTACATTATATAAGCCGAGGCCAGGCTAGTAAATAGATCATGATGACATCAATGCAATATCGCTCATCTAGCCTTAGAAGTTAGACACACATTACGATCTCGAGGTAGATCAACTCTGTATTCGATACATCTCCATTAATATAAACACAAGTAGGACGTAGGGTTTTACCTCCATCAAGAGGGCCCGAACCTGGGTAAATATTGTCTCCCTTGTCCTTGTTACCACCGATCCGAGATCCACATCTCGGGACCCCCTACCCCAAGGTCTGTCGGTTTTTACACCGACACTGGTGCTTTCATTGAGAGTTTCGCTGTGTGATCGCAAAGGATCGATGGCTCGTCTGCAGATTTACAGCAGTTTTTCTGGACAGCGGATTCGTGTTCGCCATCCCCGTCTCCTCGAGCATCGCTTTGACGATTGCTTCAGTGGAATTATGTGGAATTGAGTCTGCAACAACCCTGTAAAATTTCGTCGTGTTCCGATGGAGGAATCTCTAACGATCTTCGATATACCGGAGCCCTGTCGAATCTGGACGGGAATCTGGACGAGTTTGGGGCGTGGTGCCCAGCAGTTAGCTCGGAGATCCTTTGGAAGATCCAACCGTTCATCGGCTGCGGAATTCTTGTATCGACCACCCCTCAAAATTTCAGCTCGATCCAACCGTTCAAACTTCGGGAAACTTCGGATCTGTTTCCCGCACGAAAACGAATCTGACCTGAATTCATCTTTCTTCATGAATGGGATATTGGACATCCTTTTTGGAGGAATATTTTTCTAGGGTACTGTGTGTTGTTCTTAAACACGTGCCTACAAATTTTGAGTCTTTTCCGAGGCAATCTTCACCGTCGTGCCGATGTCAAACCGGCCCGACCACGTTGCTCCTCGGCTGCCGACCTGCACCAGCATCGACTGCGCCGTCGCTCCATCAAGCCAACGACAACCACCTCGGATCATAATCTCGGTGAGCCGACCAAGAGTTCGGCATCGCAAAGGCCAAATAATCGTCAAGACAACATTATCGCTCCATGGATTACACGGGGCGGGCGCACCGGCATCGCCGCGCGGTCACTTCATCAAAGCCGGCATCGACCGCGTCACAAACTTTGACCTGCGTCGGCATCGCCGTGCCGCCTCTTCTTCAAATCGACATCCAACACGCTGACCTGCTTCGACACGTCGGCTGACATGGAGGCACCAACACCTCGGCTAGACCGGGGGCTTCGTCATCTCTTCATCAACCTACTACGGGGACTTCGGCGTCACCAGCCGACCAGCTTCGTCACCTCGGCTAGACCGGGGGCTTAGCCTCGTCACATCGACCGTGACGCATCGCCGCTTCATCAAGCCAAGCTATTCGTTCGGGCACCTCGGGACCGGCTTGGGGGCTGGGATCTTGACCAGCTGCAAGCTCGGCCCACGTCATCAACACCGAACACATTAACCAGCTAAGTCGCTTTCATGCTTAACTTTTTTCAATTTTTAATTTCTGTGCGGTTCAACCAAGCATTATATTCGTGTTAAACAAAAAAGTTGTTTGTTAAAAACATAGCTTGTTAAAAGCGTTGTTTGTTAAAGACACTTCCTTTTCCCATGTTAACTGGGGGCTCTTAAATTTATATGAACCGTTTTATAATAAATGTGTTTTCTTCTTAGTCGTTGCAAAGTCTTTTTCTACCACTCCTTTCTCGATTCGAGTGTGTGGTCAATAGCCGGATGGCCTGGTTTCTCTCTAAAGCCGTTCGAGTTTAGTTCGCTAAACTGGCCTCTGAGAAGCACTCCGCCTTCAGGATGAGGAGGTTCAAGCCGAAGGCTGACCCGCTTGAAGTCTAGAGATCGGATGTGTCATGTTAAAGCACGACGGAAGCACAAATTAATTTTTAAGCCCAATTTCGGTTGGCATCAAGAAACTTGATTTAGTGTAGACGTAAAGTTTTACTAAAGTTTTTTGGTTTTCCGAACTTATGGCACCTTTAACCTATTTTATGTTTTCCTTTCAGGAGGCGGGACATCCTCTTGATCGAGGTGTTCCGCGTGATGGTTTTGTTCGGGAAATATTTTCTGATCCACAGTTCGGTATTTTTCCTGCCGAGCTGCACCTCGACGTTGTCAAAACATACACTACATCTGGACTAGTTCCCGAGGAGATACGATCCTAGGGTCGGCCATGTTGCCCAACCAAAGTCTCGGGGGCTACTGCATTGCTGATTCAATGCAGGAAAATTCAAAGTACAAAACAGTTTCCGAGGAGATTACGATCCTCAGGTTGGTCGGCCGCACCCAACTTGAGTCTCGAGGACTATGCACGCCACGTTTCCGTTCCTAAGTATGCTGCCGAGCTAGGAGTTGATCCTCAGGCCGATGTCGCGAATCGACCTGAGTCTCAGGGGCTACTGGGATTAGCGGTTTTATGTTTTCCTTCAAGTGCATCTCGGGTTTTAGTCCGACACACACCTTGAGGGCTACTGACTATACATCTTGGCAGAGAATAAATTTCACCAATAAAAAATCAGCCCACGGCCGAAGTGGTGCACCACCTCGGAAGCACTCCGGCATAAAGCTCGGATCCGAATGGCTGGCTCCATAGAGGGCTTTTCCGGCATTAATCTCGGCTGAACTCCTTCAAGTATTTCAAGAATGAGGTAATTTATGACACCTCGGATGCAAATCGGTGTTGGAGCTCGGCTGCAAAAGGACACCTCAGATGCACTCTGGCGTTGGAACTCGGATGCAGGAGGAGACCGTCGCACGGGAAAAACCTCGAACCCGAGGTGTGGTGTAAAAATAACAATGCATTGATAAAGGCCAGGAACTTAAAGGGGCTCCTCGGATACCCGACGTGTGAACTCTTCGGATACACCCCGGCGATCCTCAAGATCGGAGATGGGAAGATTTGTTGAACCAGTTTTCAAGACCAACGACCGAAGACGAAGAATAGTTCATAAGAACCGAGGAGCGTCCCCAACTTGAAGACCGGTTTAGGGGGCTACTGAAGGTGTCCTGGAATAGGGGGTACTCACCACGTCGTCTCCCGACTAGAGGGTCAGACCGAGGACCCCCATGGCGGTTCACTAATGGGCCACTTCGGGCTGCCCATGACATATACGAGGAAGATTCCACGAGACTTGGTGATCAAGACAAAGGACTCCTCCCCACCGACGTCTCCGACTAGGACTCTTGTTATCCTAGGCCTCCGGTACATTATATAAGCCGATGCCAGGCTAGTAAATAGATCATGATGACATCAATGCAATATCGCTCATCTAGCCTTAGAAGTTAGACACACATTACGATCTCGAGGTAGATCAACTGTGTATTCGATACATCTCCATTAATATAAACACAAGCAGGACGTAGGGTTTTACCTCCATCAAGAGGGCCCGAACCTGGGTAAATATTGTCTCCCTTGTCCTTGTTACCACCGATCCGAGATCCACAGCTCGGGACCCCCTACCCTGAGGTCTGCCGGTTTTTACACCGACAAGGACATAGGGTTTTACCTCCATCAAGAGGGCTCGAACCTGGGTAAAACATCGTCTCCCTGTTCCTGTTACCATCGATCCAAAGATCCATAGCTCGGTACCCCCTACCCCGAGGTCTGCCGGTTTTTACGCTGGCACTGGTGCTTTCATTGAGAGTTCCGCGATGCGATCACCCAAAGGATCGATGGGGTCGCCGGTTAACGGCCTCAATCCCATGGAGCACATCTCCACATCTGAAGCTTTGGTCACAAAGACGCCTCCATGTAATATGGAAGCGAACCATGACCCTTCTTTGATTCCAACAACGAATCTCCCCACGGATGAGGGGCTAAGATACTTCTTGGAAAGTGGATCGGACAGCGACCTACCGGTGACCGCCTCCAGATCGACACGGCTAAACCGGTAACCGCGGATCCCGCGTCAAGCGACAACAACGATAGTCTTAAGCCCGAAGTCTTTAGAGATCGAAGCCGGTCCGCTCACCTCCCATATAGAGTATCGCCCCGATGACTCCGGCCCACCTGACATCTGGGACTTGGCCTATGTACGGCAGTTCCCCGATGAGCCAATCAGACGATACTGTGCCAGATTCTTGTCCGTCAAGAACAAAATACTGGATTACCAAGACTCTGACATAATTGCCGCTTTTGAGCGCGGACGCAAGGATAAAGGCGTCTCAAACGTCCTCGCTCGTCATTGCGTCCAAACACTCCCTGAATTAACCAACCTGGTAGCACGATTTTGCGCCATTGAAGATGCCTGGCGGACCGAGGAAAACACGGACTTGATCTGTGGGTACTACCCGGAACGCGACCGGTCGACACTTCGGCACGAAAATCGCAAACGGAACACTCTGGGCAATCGACCCCGGAAGAAGAGGAAAACCTCCGGTCACCCCGGAATGGCTCTGGACGGCTTTCTGGGTAAACCATGCCCGATCCACGCCATATTGGTTAACTCTTGCCCGACTCACAGCTTTCGGGACTGTTGGGTGTTGAGGCAGGTGGCCGAGGGGGGACCCGCCCTCCTAGCGGGCACCTCCAGCCAGCTTGAACAGACCTCGGATGAAGACGAGGTCCTAATGATCTAAGAGACCTTTACGTCTAAAAACTAGCGCAAACGGGCCCTGCGGGAGGTCAATTCCGTCCGGCAAGTACCACCTCGGGGCGCGTGGATAGACACGCCGATCACTTTCAACCATAATGATCAACCGAGGTCGGCCCTAGACAGGTGTCTCGCCGCGCTAGTCCTCAACCCCATCGTGGACCACTGTCGCCTCCATAAGGTCCTTATGGACGGAGGCAGCAGCTTGAATCTAATATACGAGGACACTCTGAACAAAGTTCACATCGATAAATCACGCATAGAACAGAGCACTACCACCTTCAAAGGAATAGTCCCTGGACGAGAGGCACGTTGCAGCGGAAAAATAACCCTAGACGTAGTCTTTGGGACTCCGGATAATTATCGCTCCGAGGAGATTACGTTCCACATCGCGCCTTTCAGGAGCGGATACCACGCCATCCTCGGACGGGACGCCTTTTCAAGGTTTCAAGCAGTGCCGCATTACGGCTACATGAAGCTCAAGATGTCGGGCCCGAAAGGGATCATTACCATCTCAAGTGATCCGGACAGGGCACTCAAAGCCGAGAATAAAACGGCATCCCTCGCCCTTGAGACTCTGGCCGAAGCCTTCGCGGCCGAAGACCTGACCGCACTGCGCGCCGAAGTCGACCGGGACGATGTCGTTCTCGATAAAAGATCAAAACTTACTTCTTTCAAACCGGCCAACGAGATAGTGAAATTCCAGGTTCACCCGACGGACCCTGCTAAAACGGTGTCTATAGGGGCTAACCTCGACCCAGAAGTTGCCGAAGCCCTATGCGCTTTCCTCAAGGAAAACTGGGACATATTCGCCGGGCACCCCTCCGACATGCCTGGGATACCTCGTAGGCTTGTAGAGCATAGCCTGAACATACTAACAGGCTATAAGCCTGTTAAACAAACACTTCGGCGTTTCTCCGAGCCCAAGCGTCAAGCAATGGGCGAGGAATTAGCAAAGCTACTGGAGGCAGGATTCATCAGGGACATAAAACACCCTGTCTGGCTAGCCAATTTGGTCATGGTGCCAAAAAAGGACAAGTCCTGGCGCTTGTGTGTCGATTTCAAAGACCTCAATAAAGCTTGCCCCAAAGACCCCTTCCCCTTACCCCGTATTGATCAAATTGTGGACGCCACTACAGGCCATGATGCACTATGCTTCCTAGATGCCTACTCAGGATATCATCAAATAAAGATGAAGGAATCTGACCAGGCAGCAACGACATTCATCATGCCCTATGGGCCGTTCTGTTTCAATACGATGCCCTTCGGACTAAAGAACGCTGGCGCTACGTACCAGCGTATGATTCAAACATGCCTGAAAAAACACATCGGAAAGACCGTCGAGGCCTACGTAGATGATGTAGTTGTCAAAACTAAACGCGTCGACCAGTTGGTGGACAACCTTCGGGATACATTTGCCAGCTTACGGGAATATCAAATAAAACTTAATCCGGAGAAATGCGTTTTCGGAGTCCCAACTGGCAAACTCCTCGGTTTCATCGTATCTAGACGAGGAATCGAAGCCAATCCGGCCAAAATTCGAGCCTCGGATCGTTTGGAGATTTCAACAGAGCTCAAACACGTGCAAAAACTGGCGGGTTGCGTAGCAGCCTTGAGCCGCTTCATATCACGGCTCAATGAAAAAGCCCGGCCCTTGTACAAGTTGTTAAAGCAGACCAAAACATTCCAATGGACCAAGGAGGCCGCGGCGGCCCTGGACGACATCAAGGCCCTCCTCGCCACCAATCCCATCCTGGCAATGCCAGGTGTCTGCGAACCGATGTTGCTGTACATCTCGGCCACAAACCAGGTGGTTAGCGCAGTTCTCGTGGTCGAACGAGACAGGGAAGGTTGATACGTCCATTTGCATCATGTTTTGCTACTATTATTTATAATGTTTTTAATCAATATAACACTTTTTGGAGCAATTCTAATGCCTTTTCTCTCTTAATATGCAAGATTCACACAAGGAGGGAGAATGCCGGCAGCTGGAATTCTGGACCTGAAAAAGCTATGTCAAGATACCTATTCTGCACATCTCCAAATGAGCTGAAATTTCACGGAGAATTATTTTGGAATAAATAAAAAATACTGGAAGCAAAAAGTACCAGAGGGGGCCACCCAGGTGCCCACGAGGCACCAGGGCGCGCCACCCCACCCAGGCGCGCCCTGGTACCTCGTGGAGCCCCTGGCCCACTTCTGGCCCCCATTTCCTGGTATATAAGTCATTTTGCCCTAGAAAAAATATAGAGAAGACTTTTGGGACGGTGCGCTGCCGTCTCGAGGCGGAACTTGGGCAGGAGCACTTTTGCTCTCCAGCGGAGAGATTCTGCCAGAGAAACTTCCCTCCGGGAGGGGGAAATCGTCGCCATCGACACCACCAACGATCCTCTCATCGTGGGAGGACCAATCTTCATCAACATCTTCGACATCACCATCTCATCTCAAACCCTAGTTCATCTATTGTATCCGATCTTTGTCTCAAAACCTCAGATTGGTACCTGTGGGTTGCTAGTAGTGTTGATTACATCTTGTAGTTGATGCTAGTTGGTTTATCTGCTGGAAGATTTTATGTTCAGATCCATTATGCTATTTATTACCCCTCTGATCTTGAACATGTTGATGATGTGTGAGTAGTTACTTTTGTTCTTGAGGACATGGGAGAAGTCTTGTCATAAGTAATCATGTGAATTTGTTATTCGTTCGATATTTTGATGATATGTATGTTGTTGATTCTCTTAGTGGTGTTATGTGAACGTCGACTACATGACACTTCACCATCTTTGGGCCTAAGAGAATGCATTGTGGAGTAGTTATTAGATGATGGGTTGCTAGAGTGACAGAAGCTTAAACCCTAGTTTATGCGCTATTCCGTAAGGGGCTGATTTGGATCCACATGTTTAATGCTATGGTTAGATTTATCTTAATTCTTCTTTCATAGTTGTGGATGCTTGCGAAGGAGGTTAATCATAAGTGGGAGGCTTGTTCAAGTAAGAACAGCACCCAAGCACCGGTCCACCCACATATCAAATTATCAAAGTAGCGAACGCGAATCAAACCAACACGATGAAAGTGACTAGATGAAATTCCCATGTGTCCTCGAGAACGCTTTACTTACTATAAGAGATCGTTCCGGCTTGTCCTTTGCTATAAAAAGTATTGGGTCACCTTGCTGCACTCTTTGTTACTATTGATACTTGTTACTTGTTACAAATTACCTTGCTATCAAACTACTTGTTACCGATAATTTCAGTGCTTGCAGAAACTACCTTGCTGAAAACTGCTTGTCATTTCCTTCTGCTCCTCGTTGGGTTCGACACTCTTACTTATCGAAAGGACTATGATTGATCCCCTATACTTGTGGGTCATCAAGACTCTTTTCTGGCGCCGTTGCCGGGGAGTGAAGCGCCTTTGGTGAGTGGAATTTGGTAAGGAAACATTTATATTACGTGCTGAAATTTATTGTCACTTGTCACTATGGAATGTAATCCTTTGAGGAGTTTGTTCGGGGTATCTTTGCCTCGACCGGAAGCACAAATAGTTGCTCCTCAACCTACTGCACCTACTGAAAATATTGAATATGAGATTCCTTTGGGTATGATAGAGAAACTGCTAGCTAATCCTTATGCAGGAGATGGGACAAAACATCCTGATATGCACTTGATCTATGTGGATGAAATTTGTGGATTGTTTAAGCTTGCAGGTTTATCCAGAGATGGAGTTAAGAAGAAAGTATTCCCTTTATCTTTGGAGGGAAAGGCATCGACATGGTATAGGCTATGTGATGATACCGATACATGGGACTGGAACCGATTGAAATTGGAATTCCATCAGAAATTTTATCCTATGCACTTGGTTCATCGTGATCGGAATTATATATATAATTTTTGGCCTCGTGAACGAGAAAGCATCGCTCAACCTTGGGGGAGGCTTAATTACATGATGTACACGTGCCCCAATCATGATCTCTCAAGAAAAATTATCTTAGAAAATTTTTATGCTTGGCTTTCTCATGATAATAGCACCATGCTCGATTCTTCTTCGACTGGCTCCTTTATGAAGAAAACTATTGAATTCAGATGGGATCTTCTGGAAAGAATTAAATGCAACTCTGAAGATTGGGAACTCGACAAAGGTAATGAGTCAGGTATAATACTTGAGTTCGATTGTGTTAAATCTTTTATGAACACCGATGCTTTTCACAAGTTTAGCACTAAATATGGACTTGACTCTGAGATAGTAGACTCCTTTTGTGAATCATTTGCTACTCATGTTGATCTCCCTAAGGAGAAGTGGTTCAAATAACATCCACCTATTGAATTAAAAGAAGAACCTACTAGTGTTAAGGAAGAAACAATTGTTTACCATGTTGATCCAGTTGTGCCTACTGCTTATATTGAGAAACCACCTTTTCCTCTTAGGATTAAGGAACATGCTAAAGTCTCAACAGTGGTTAACAAAAGTAATATTAGAGCACCTAGACCCTCTGAACAAATTAAAGTTGAACCTAATGTTGCTATGGTTAAAGATCTCTTGGTCGATAATATAGATGGGCATGTTATTTACTTCTGTGATGAAGCTGCTAGAATTGCTAAACCTGATCTTAAAGATAAAAACAGACCTATAGTAGGCATGCCTGTTGTCTCTGTTAAAATAGGAGATCATTGTTATCATGGCTTATGTGATTTGGGTGCTAGTGTGAGTGCTATTCCATTTACCTTATATCAAGAAATTATGAATGACATTGCACCTATCGAAATAGAGGACATTGATGTTCCTATTAAGCTTGCAAACAGAGATACCATTACTCCACTTGGGATTGTTAGAGACGTTGAAGTCTTGTGTGGTAAGATCAAATAACCTACTGATTTTCTTGTTCTTGGATCACCACAAGATAATTTTTGTCCCATTATATTTGGTAGACCTTTCTTGAACACTGTTAATGCTAAGATTGATTGCGCTAAAGAAATTGTTAGTGTTGATTTTGGTGGTATGTCTCATGAGTTTAATTTCTCCAAATTTCGTAGACAACCTCATGATAAGGAATTGCCTAATAAAGATGAAATGATTGGTCTTGCTTCTATTGTTGTACCTCCTACTGATCCGTTAGAACAATATTTTCTAGACCATGAAAATGATATGCATATGAATGAAAGAAATGAAATAGATAAGATGTTCTTTGATCAACCACCTATCCTTAAACATAATTTGCCTGTTGAAACTCTTGGAGGTCCTCCTCCACCTAAGGGTGACCCTGTGTTTGAATTGAAGCAATTGCCTGATACACTGAAATATGCTTATCTTGATGAAAAGAAGATATATCCTGTTATTATTAGCGCTAACCTTTCAGAGCATGAAGAAAAGAGATTACTAAAAACTCTAAGGAAGCACCGAGCTGCTATTGGATATACTCTTGATGATCTTAAGGGTATTAGTCCCACCCTATGTCAGCACAAAATTAATATGGAGCCTGATGCTAAACCAGTTGTCGACCACCAACGACGATTAAATCCTAAGATGAAAGAGGTGGTAAGAACTAAAATATTAAAGCTTCTGGAAGCAGGTATAATTTATCCCATAGCTGATAGTAGATGGGTAAGTCCCGTTCATTGTGTTCCTAAGAAAGGAGGTATTACCGTTGTTCCTAATGATAAAAATGAACTCATTCCACAAAGAATTGTAACTGGTTATAGGATGGTAATTGATTTTAGAAAATTAAACAAAGCAACTAGAAAAGATCATTACCCCTTGCCTTTTATTGATCAAATGTTAGAAATATTGTCTAAGCATACACACTTTTGTTTTCTTGATGGCTATTCTGGTTTCTCTCAAATACCTGTTTCACAATCCGAACAAGAGAAAACCACTTTTACTTGTCCTTTTGGAACTTATGCTTATAGACGTATGCCTTTTGGTTTATGCAATGCACCTGCTACCTTTCAAAGATGTATGACTGCTATATTCTCTGACTTTTGTGGAAAGATTGTTGAGGTTTTCATGGATGATTTTTCCGTTTACGGAACTTCTTTTGATGATTGCTTGAGCAACCTTGATCGAGTTTTGCAGAGATGTGAACAAACTAATCTTGTATTGAATTGGGAGAAGTGCCACTTTATGGTGAATGAGGGTATTGTCTTGGGGCATAAAATTTCTGAAAGAGGTATTGAAGTTGATAAAGCTAAAGTTGATGCAATTGAGAAAATGCCATGTCCTAAAGATATTAAAGGTATAAGAAGTTTCCTTGGTCATGGTGGTTTCTATAGAAGGTTTATTAAAGACTTCTCTAAAATTTCTAGGCCTCTTACTAATCTCTTGCAAAAAGATGTTCCATTTGTTTTTGATGATGATTGTGTAGAAGCCTTTGAAACACTTAAGAAAGCCTTAACCACTGCACCTATTGTTCAACCACCTTATTGGAACTTGCCTTTTGAAATTATGTGTGATGCTAGTGATTATGCTGTTGGTGCTGTCCTAGGACAAAGAGTTGATAAGAAATTAAATGTTATCCATTATGCTAGTAAAACTCTAGACAGTGCTCAAAGAAATTATGCTACTACTGAGAAAGAATTTCTAGCAGTTGTGTTTGCATGTGATAAATTCAGATCCTACATAGTTGATTCTAAATTCACTATTCACACTGATCATGCTGCTATTAAATATCTTATGGAAAAGAAAGATGCTAAACCTAGACTCATTAGGTGGGTTCTTTTGCTACAAGAATTTGATTCGCATATTGTTGATAGAAAGGGAGCTGAGAATCCCGTAGCAGATAACTTGTCTAGAATGGAAAATGTTCTTGATGACCCACTTCCTATTAATGATGATTTTCCTGATGAACAATTAGCTGTAGTAAATGCTTCGTGTAATACTCCTTGGTATGCAGACTATGCTAATTACATTGTTGCTAAATACATACCACCTAGCTTTACATACCAACAAAAGAAAAGTTCTTTTATGATTTAAGACATTACTTTTGGGATGACCCACATCTTTATAAAGAAGAAGTAGATGGTATTATTAGACGTTGTATACCTGAGCATGAACAGGAACAAATCCTACGAAAGTGTCACTCCGAGGCTTACGGAGGACACCATGCGGGAGACAGAACTGCACATAAGGTATTACAATCTGGTTTTTATTGGCCTACTCTTTTCAAGGATGCCCGTAAGTTTGTCTTATCTTGTGATGAATGTCAAAGAATTGGTAATGTTGGTAGACGTCAGGAAATGCCTATGAATTATTCTCTTGTTATTGAACCATTTGATGTTTGGGGCTTTGATTATATGGGACCTTTTCCTAAATCCATTGGGTATACTCATATTTTAGTTGCTGTTGATTATGTTACTAAGTGGGTAGAAGCTATTCCAACTAGTAGTGCTGATCATAACACCTCTATTAAAATGCTTAAAGAAGTTATTTTCCCAAGGTTTGGAGTCCCTAGATATTTAATGCCTGATGGTGGTTCACATTTTATTCATGGTGCTTTCCGTAAATTGCTTGCTAAATATGATGTCAACCATAGAATTGCGTCTCCTTATCACCCTCAATCTAGTGGTCAAGTAGAATTGAGCAATAGAGAAATAAATTTAATTATGCAAAAGACCATTAATAGATCTAGAAAGAATTGGTCTAAGAAACTTGATGATGCATTATGGGCTTACAGAACTGCATACAAAAATCCTATGGGTATGTCTCCTTATAAAATGGTTTATGGAAAGGCATGTCATTTACCTCTTGAGTTAGAACATAAAGCATATTGGGCAATTAAAGAACTAAATTATGATTTTAAACTTGCCGGTGAAAAGAGGTTATTTGATATTAGCTCGCTAGATGAATGGAGAACCCAAGCCTATGATAATGCCAAATTGTTTAAAGAAAAAGTTAAAAGATGGCATGACAAAAGAATTCAAAAACGGGAATTCAAAGTAGGTGATCATGTTTTACTATACAATTCTCGTTTGAGATTCTTTGCAGGAAAACTTCTCTCTAAATGGGAAGGACTGTATATCATCGAAGAAGTTTATCGCTCCGGAGCCATCAAAATAAATAACTCCGAAGGGAATAATCCGAGAGTGGTGAATGGGCAAAGAATTAAGCATTATATTTCAGGTACCCCTATTAATGTTGAAACTAATATTATTGAAACAATTACACCAGAGGAATACATAAGAGAGACCTTTCGAAACACTCCAGAATCATGAAAAAGGGGTAGGTATGTGATATGGTAAGTAAACCGACTCCAAAAATTCCATAAAAATATTTTCTGTCAGTTTTGGAATATTTGAAAAAATACAAAAATAAGAAACACCACAGGGGACCCACCTGGTGCCCACGAGGCACCAGGGGGCGCCACCCCCCCCCCCCGGCGCGCCCTGGTGGCTCGTGGGCCCCACGTGTGCCTTCCTAACTCCGTTTTCTCCTAGATTACTTGTTTTGCAAGATAAAAATTCTTTATATATACTCCCGAACGTTTTGACCACCGTATCACAGAAATCTCTTCTGTTCTTGTTTCATGCTATTTTTCTGACAGATCTAGATCGCCATGGCTCCCAAAAAGCTCCGTACCAAGCACCGTGTTGTGCAACCTTCACCGGGCAAACACCCCTACAACGAGGTTTACTACGAGTGGTCATCGGGAGAGGAGGACAATGGCAAGGAAAACAAGGTCGAGGAAGTTATGGGAACCCAAGCTCCAGAAGGAGGGCAAGCCATCCCCATGGAGGAGACCACAGAGAAGGGAGATATCCTTCAACCCTATTATGATCATCTTCCCCATCCGTAATCGAAGCCCTAAGAACTATTGAATTAGTTTCTGTTCAGAATAAATCTCTCACTCGTGAAGTTATTTTGTTGGAAGAGAAAAACATCGCCCTTCGGAGCATCAACCGTAGATTGATGTATTTGCTACAGCTGAAAGACAAGCTCGGCACTTCATCATCACCACCACCACCACCATCTCCGAAGAAGGAGACTTGAGCACACGGGTATGGGCACTCCCCTTGGCTTGTGCCAAGCTTGGGGGAGGTGCCCCGGTATCGTATCACCATCACTTTTATCATCTTTACCTATTTTTAGTTCGATCCATAGTTATTTCGTGATCTAGTTGAATAAAAGTTTAGTATGATCTATTTTCGAGTGCTAGTTGTGTGATCTATCTATCTATGTAATCGAGTTGAGAGTTATATAATAAAGATTAGTTTGAGTTTTTGCTTCTTTACTTTTATGTTTCAATCCTAGCAATGAAAATAATGAAAAAGATCATATGCTAATCTTATGGAAAGTAATGACATTACATAAAGAAAAGTATAAGTGGTAAAGTTTATTGGAAGTTAACAAGCATAGCATTAGTCAATGATGCAATTCATAAAAGAATTAATAAGGGAAGAGAAGATTCACAAGCAAATATACTATCTTGGACATCTTTTATGATTGTGAGCCCCCATTAAGTATTTTATGCCAAATTGTTGACGTTGGACAAGGAAGACAATGTAATGATTTATGTTTGCTTATATTCACATAGAAGTTATATTGTCATAGATCCTCTAACATGTGGTGCTTGCCCAATATCTTCTCTAGCCAAAAATTCGCACCAAGTAGAGATACTACTTGGGCATCCAAAAACCTTAAACCCAGTTTCATGTCATGAGAGTCCACTATATCTACCTAAGGATTGAAAAAAGATCCTTCAAGTAAGTTGTCATCGGTGCAAAAGCAATAAAAATTGCCTCTAAATATGTTATGAACTTTTATTGTAAGGGAAAATAAGCTTTGTACGAACTTGTGATGTTAAAGTAATAAAAGCGACGGACTGCATAATAAAGGTTGCTATCACAAGGGGCAATATAAAGTGATGTTGCTTTGCATTAAGAGCTTGTGCATCCAACAACAAAAAGCGCATGACAACCTTTGCTTCCCTCTGCGAAGGGCCTATCTTTTACTTTTATGCATTTACTTTTATGTATTTACCTTTTATGCAAGAGTCAATAGTTTGTCCCCTATTCCTTTTTATTTTTCTCTTTTGCAAGCATCATGTGGTGGGGAAAGATCTAGGCACATATATCCAGTAGGATATGAGTGATCATGAGTTATTATTGTTGACATCACCCTTGAGGTGAATAAGTTGGGAGGCGAAATTATAAGCCCCTATCTTTCTATGTGTTTGGCTGAAACTTTTTGCTCCATATATATATATCGTGAGTTTTAGCAATCATAGAAGACTAAATGATGGTTGAGTATGTGGACTTGCTAATAAGCTCCTACATGAGACCCTTCCTGAAAATATGATGAATTGCAATTGCATTGTTGAGTAAGAACATAGTTTGTTAGTTTTCAAGAAGGTTTATGCCTTATACTTCGATGTTGTGATGAATTGTTACTTGCTTATAAGAAGTTTATGACAATGAATATTACTGTTATAATAATTATCATGATGCTACTATGTCCGTATTTTGTTTTTATCGACACCTCTCTCTCTAAACATGTGGACATGATTATCGATATCGGCTTTCGCTTGAGGACAAGCGAGGTCTAAGCTTGGGGGAGTTGATACGTCCATTTTGCATCATGTTTTGCTACTGTTATTTATAATGTTTTTAATCAATATAACACTTTTTGGAGCAATTCTAATGCCTTTTCTCTCTTAATATGCAAGATTCACACAAGGAGGGAGAATGCCGGCAGCTGGAATTCTGGACCTGAAAAAGCTATGTCAAGATACCTATTCTGCACATCACCAAATGAGCTGAAATTTCACGGAGAATTATTTTGGAATAAATAAAAAATACTGGAAGCAAAAAGTACCAAAGGGGGCCACCCAGGTGCCCACGAGGCACTAGGGCGTGCCACCCCCCAGGCACGCCCTGGTACCTCGTGGAGCCCCTGGCCCACTTCTGGCCCCCATTTCCTGGTATATAAGTCATTTTGCCCTAGAAAAAATATAGAGAAGACTTTCGGGACGGTGCGCCGCCGTCTCGAGGCGGAACTTGGGCAGAAGCACTTTTGCTCTCCGACGGAGAGATTCTGCTGGAGAAACTTCCCTTCGGGAGGGGGAAATCATCGCCATCGACACCACCAACGATCCTCTCATCGTGGGAGGACCAATCTTCATCAACATCTTCAACAGCACCATCTCATCTCAAACCCTAGTTCATCTCTTGTATCCGATCTTTGTCTCAAAACCTCAGATTGGTACCTGTGGGTTGCTAGTAGTGTTGATTACATCTTGTAGTTGATGCTAGTTGGTTTATCTGGTGGAAGATTTTATGTTCAGATCCATTATGCTATTTATTACCCCTCTGATCTTGAACATGTTGATGATGTGTGAGTAGTTACTTTTGTTCTTGAGGACATGGGAGAAGTCTTGTCATAAGTAATCATGTGAATTTGTTATTCGTTCGATATTTTGATGATATGTATGTTTGTAAGTGCATCAAGTGCCCCCTTAGTGGTTTTGGAGTATTGAAGACAAATAGGTTGAGGAACTAATGTGTTTGTGAGTATACACAGGAGACAGAGTCCCTGAGGATTTGGTTTACCACATGGAAGACGACCCCTAAAAATAGATTTCTTCAAGTGAAGAATTTGGTGATGAAATTGGTACGGCCTTTGAAGAATTTGATGTGAAGACTTTGAAGCTTGAAGACTTTGGTCATAGGAAAAACCGTACTGTTAAAGGGGGTCTAGGTGAAACATATTTCACATTTCCAAAGTGATGCTCAAAACTTACCGAAACCCATACACAAGCCGCTTCGTGTGAAGCCTTTGGAAATCTCCAGTACAGCTGACGCATTTGCTAGCGACAGTGACGAAGTTCATCTGGTCGCTGACGAATTTGGTCAGGCTGAGGAGTTAGGAGTTCGCCAGTGCGATCTGCCTAAAGTGAGGAAATTGAGTGCCCCGACGAAATTGAGAGTTCAATTTTCCGACCGTTGCTGAGCCGCGTGCCAGCTGTCGAGTGGATCCTTATCCTGATAACGGTCGAATCAGAGAAGGGCATTTATGACATTTCGTGTCGGGTTGCCCCGTGGCTATAAATAGCCGCCCCCCACAACCACTTGTTGGTCGGCTGCTCCGAGAGAACTTGACACTTGTCATTTGAGAGCAACCCATCCTCTGACGACTTTGAGAAAACCCAAGTGAGGAAAAACCCAACCACTTGTTGGTCGGTTTCAAGTTCTTCACCCTCTCTTACTTTATTCCGGTGCTGAAGAATTTGTGATCTATCCTCTGACGAATTTGGACTGAAGTATTTGATCATGCTGTCTGTTATTTCCTCAGTTCATCTTCTTCATGCTTGTATGATTGTATGATTGCATGTTCTTCACTCTTATGTATCCTGATTGCATGTACTCTGATTCTGTGATGACTTAGTTTCCATTGCGTTTCTATTTCTTCTCTCTGATCTTCATCAAATTCTTCAGAGTTTGACGAATTTCTAAAAATCTCCCATTCACCCCCCCCTCTGGGAGTTTACCTGCGCTTTCAATTGGTATCAGAGCAAGGTACTCCCTTTTCTGTGTGATTTTGGTTTAACCACCTGGAGTTTTAGTTATGTCGACCGCAGGTATGATCAAGGTCTCCGCTGCGTGCCCCATCTTCGATGGCACAGACTATCCCTACTAGAAGAACAAGATGCGAATGCATCTTGAGGCTATTGATAATGATCTCTGGTTCGTCTTCGAGAACGGCGTCCCACCATTTCACCAAGTATCAATGCTGCTGACGTGAAGAGATTCAAGCAACTGGACTCTCAAGCGAAGAACATCATTTGTGGTCATCTCAACAAAGGACAGTATGGCAGAGTGAGTGCACTGGAAACCTCGAAGCTAATCTGGGACCGGCTTTCAAAAGTGAATGAGGGTGTTTCCACTCAACGTGACTCCCGAGTTGATGTTCTGCGCAATCTCTTCAATCGTTTCAAGAGGCTCAACAACGAAAATGTATAGCAAACCTTCGACCGCCTCACTGATATCTCCAATGAGCTTCAAGCCCTTGGTGCTGCTGACATCACCGATCATGAGGTGGTGAAGAAATTGCCGAGGTCTCTGGACAGATCCTTCGACACTTTGGCACTAATGATTCAAGAGCGCCCTGACTACAAGTCACTGGATCCAGCTGACATTCTTGAAAGGCTCAGCACACATGAATTTCAGCAAGCAGAGAAGAGAGATATGATTGGACCCAGCTATGGTCGCCCTCGCGCTCTAAAGGCTAAAGCAAAAGCCAAGGCTATTTCTTCATCTGAAGAAGAAGAGGAATATGAGAGCAGTTCTGACAGTGCTGATGAAATTGGCAGAGAACTGGCTATGCTGGTGAAGAAGTTCCAGAAGTTTTCCAAGAAGAA
This sequence comes from Elymus sibiricus, assembly GCA_039707655.1. NCBI lineage: Eukaryota > Viridiplantae > Streptophyta > Magnoliopsida > Poales > Poaceae > Elymus > Elymus sibiricus. The sequence goes on from CM077664.1 coordinate 289,654,526, forward strand.
CCGATTTGGAATATCTTCAAAGTATGACTCGAAGAACACTGGAGAAGCGTCTGCTCGAGACTACAACAAAAGAACCTGTCACAAATGCAAGAAGCCAGGCCACTACATCGCCAACTGCCCTCTTTGGCTGAAGAAGAAGAAGAGCAGGGATGATGATGAGTCTGATGGGAAAAAGAAGTCCTCAAAGTCTTCATCAAAGTCCTCAAAGTCTTCATCAAAGTCCTCATCTCACAAGAAATCTGGTTCTAGCAAAGCTCGTGCATTCCTTGGGAAAGAAATGGATTCTGAAGAAGAATCTGATGATCAGCAAGCTGAGGAATCTGAGGAGGAGTCAGACACTGGTGTGGCAAGCCTTGCTCTCGCCATGGACTACGTCAGCAAGTCCATCTTCAACACTGAGGACAATGGTATCTCCACCAACAATGATGACTGTGCTGATCACTTCACTCCACCTATTGCTTCATGGCAAGAGGTGCTAAGGTAACCTCACGAGAAGCTTACTTTGAAACCTCCAGTGATGATGGCTCTGAGTGTGAGGCTAAACCAAGCTATAAGAAACTTGCTAAAATTGCAACTGAGCAACAACATGCCATGGAAAAGATTCAAAAACTGCTAGACAAAAGCGAGGACCTATTGGACGAGGAAATGGATCGTAGTCAAGCCTTGTCTGAAGATCTCAGAAAGCTTAAGTCTCAATATGACGAACTTGAAAGTCGTCATGTGTTCCTCTCAGCTGAACACGAGAAGCTTTCCTATGAATTTCTTCAAAGGAAGCAGGATCTTGAGAAGCTAAGAGCGTCTCATGATGATCTTCAAAAAGAAAATGATTCACTCCTCGCTCAACAGATCAGTACCGCTCAGGAAGAATTTGTTGCACCATGCTTAAAATGCCTTGAACATGATAATGCTAATTCTTCAGCTGAATGTTCAAATGCTTCTGTATTTGCGATTGCTTCAACTGCTACGGTGGCCACTAACCCCTCATCTGAGGAAGCCACCAGTGATATTGATGAAAATGCAGGGCTGAAGGAATTGTATGTCATGGGCATGTACAAAAGTCTCAAAGGGCATCAAACCCTGTGTGATGTGCTCAAAAAGCAAATTCTTCACAGGAACCCTAGGAAAGAGGGTATTGCCTTTGAGAGAAAGCTCAATGCTGATGGTTCGTATTGGAAGCCTGAGCAGTATCCCAAAACCACATGGGTTGCTGCAAACGGACCTCCAGTAGACCCATCCACTTTATCTGGCTATACTTGTGATTCTTCATATTCTTCAGATGAGTCATTTGACTCTAACTATAAACTATTCAAGAATCAGAATGGTGAGGTCTTTGCCAGATTCATTGGTACTAACTACAGGAACGGTCCACCTGTGAAGAAAATCTGGGTTCCTAAAAGTCGTCTGGAAAATCTTCAGTTGAATGTCATCATGACATCACCGATGAAGTGTAACACCCTGGATTTTGCCTTTTTCTTTTATTTGGATTTATTTGGATTTATTGAGTATTTTATTTGCATTTTGGGTTTTTCAGTCATTTCTTTTGGACTTACCACTTGGATTTATTTTTGATTCTCTTCCAAGTGGGTTCCTTCATCCTTAAACCCTCCCTAGACCTCACCCCTCCCTTAATAATGCCATTGGGTATTTTTATTTAATGGCATTATACCCTTTTTCTCTCTGAAAATGCCTCTTTTCTCACTAAGCTCTAAAGCAACCCCTATTTTTATTGCCCAGAAAATTCCAAGAAAATTCCCAAATATTCTTTGGGTTATGCCTCACCTTCCTATGCAAAAATATCCCATGGTCATTTGGAAAATTTCAGCCAAGGAAAATGTTTTTGCTTCTGGTCAGAAAGAGCACATTGTGAAGCAACTATATTTTTCCTTGATCCTTTTTAGCTGAAATTTTTACCACTTTATCACCCTCCTAAGTGATGCTTAAACGCCTAAAATCAGCCCTAGAATCTTAGCCATTTGTCCTCAGCACTTGGAGCAAGTTTCTGTCCAGAAACTTTGCAGCTCTCTCTTGTCACCTCCAATGCACCATTTGGCAAGCCCAGCGCGTTTCTTGGCAAAGTGTTGAAGGGACAACACCGTAGACATGCTTTGGCAGCGCCGAAAGCCACCCCCGTGCCAGTGCACGTGGTGACCGCGTGTGAGCAATGTGCAATGCACGTGCTCTGCGCGCTCTGCCCGTCGGGTCCGATCGGCCACCGTCCATTCGCCCTCCTCGCGACACCTCTCCGTGCCCCAGCGCCGCAGCCAACCCCAGTGCACCACCCAGCCCTCTCCCTGTTCCTCCCCGACGCCGGTAAGCTGCTCGCCGGAAGAGGCCGAGAGCTAGCGGCGGAAACAGTGCGCCCGCATGCCCGTATTCCGCGCGTAGTGCGCGCCACTGTGGCCTCGCGCGTACACCGCGTCGCCCTGTGCTCCTCTGCTCCTCCCCATGCCGCTGCCCGTGCTTATCCTCCCCTCTCCTCCTCTGCAGCTCCACTCCGGCAGACACCCGAGAGCCGGCGAGCTCCATCTATAAATAGAGGCTCCCCCAACTTGTTTTGAGCATCGCACTCACCTCACCTGGCCACAAAACACGCCCCCACGAGCGCGGCAAGGCCGGGAAGGCCCCTCGCCGCCGTTGATCGCCGGAGACTGCCGCGGATCCCCCTCCTCCTAGCCCTCATTCTAGCCCACCCCAGCTCAAACCACTGCCACCCCTGAGACCGTAGTAACCTCCTAAGCATGACGGTGACAAGAGCTCGCCGGATTGTCGCCGGAATCGCCGTGCCCGAGAAGCTCCGCCACCGCCGTCTCTGGAGAGGATCGCCGCGACGCCATCCGACCACCCCAGCCTATGTTTCGGGTACGTGTGTGACCGTCTCGCCGAGCTGAACCCATCCCCCTCCTCTCTGGTGATCGCCGATGTCTCCTCGCCGGAGAAACGCTGACGACAGCGCCGCCGCCCTCTGTTCCTCTCTCTCTCTCTCTATTTAATCCTGACATCAGGCCCCACCTGTCATTCTCTCTCTCGCTCCCGAACCGGTACATAAGTGGAGGCGTATTCTCAAAATACGCCTTCGACGTGGCCGCTCAGTTAAATTCATTTAAATGGAAATTTTGACCAGATTATATCCAACTTTGACCAGCTATAACTTTTAATCTATAAGTCCAAATGAGATGATTCTTTTTGCTACTGGTTTGTAAAATTCCAAAGCTTCTGTATGCCAAGTTTCAGAAATTTTCTTGCTGTTGAGAATTTCTGGTGCAATAAACAGTAGTATGTGACATTTTCTTTTTGCATTTAATTTAATTTCAGAAGAACCTAGTTGTGTTGGAGAAGGCCAGGAGTACTGTGACACTCCTCTGAACCAAGGCAAGCCACAACATTCATATACAAGGATGGCATTGCAATGACTTTGGTTTAATTGAATTTAATTCATCATATATTCACTATTTAAAATAACTTGCTATATAACTTTGATTACCTAGATCTTATTCTGTCATTTTGATATTATGCAGTAGGTTACATGCTTACTTTTTAATGTAGACAGTAGGAATCATGTTATATGCACATATGGTAGTATGATGCATTCATCATTCATAATCATGACCCGTGCATCCATTCACACACTATGCCTCGAATCATTTTCTTTTCAAGTTAAACTTGATAATAATCCAACTTGAACATGATGTTGATTGAGTCATGGTGCCACCGAATCGAGCTCACGAGTGCAACCACACTTGCCTGGATGGGGAGGCCCTAATGCGGTCTATTGTCATGCCTCTCACCGGTGCCTCCTACGAGGGAAGGTTGTGCTCTGGCGCTACCCTGGCCCGGTAGGCAGTCATAACCTTCAGGACCCAAGTTTTGATGGTACCAAGGTCCCCGTTTGGGACAATGTTAATGTTTGGCCATGACGGTGGCAGCCACAGAGGTGGCGGAGGTCACATGTTGACATCAGGGTCACCCAGGACATAGCCCAAAGGGGAGTTTGTCGGAGTGGCCGGGAGAGTGTCATGCAATAGATTGGTTTTGTCGGAATGTCGTTGGTCCACCCGAATGGGAGCACGAGGCCATGAGTTCCGTAGTGTGGGTACAGTGTACTAACCTCTGCAGAGTGTATAATCTATTGATAGCCGCGTCCTCGGATATGGACACAGTTCGTAGTAGGTCACATCGTGGGTCAACAGATAAAGTAACTTGCACACTAAGCTTCATAAGATGGCACATGCAGAAATGGTGATTGAGGATCACTATGAAAGGTATGAATGTGATAAAGTAAGGATCACGTTGGTAAAGTTATGAACAGTGGTTACGCGGTAACCCCGAGATGGTAAGTTGGTCCCGAGGACCATGGCAATGTTTCACGCACATCTCATGTTGAGTAGTATCATGCTCATGCATTAAATCTGTTAAATGCCTTGTTGTTGTTTGTCGCACTTGTTTTGTTTGCTGTGAGCTTGCGAGTACATTCAAAGTACTCACCTGGCTTATCATGCCAGATGCAGGAGAAGCCATGCAAGGAGTTGATGTTGAGCAGTTTGTCGCGATCTAGGCCTTGTCCCAGTAGTGTCCCTGTGGAGTGGAGTTCCGCTACCTCATCGTTCCGCTATCGCGTAGTAGTTTCCCTTTCATCATCAAGGCCCTGAAGATGTCTACTAAATAATGTACATAAGTGCAGCCGCACCGTGTGTGCCGCTTGGCCTCGCTCATCATGTAAGATGTGAACCTATGTTTCCGCTAAGAGATCAATAAAGCGGTTGTTTTCTGTACCAAGTTGTTGTGTATTGCCAGAAGACTTGATCTCTGGGCTAGCAATAAAAGGTAAACCGGTTGCTCTGAGCCGGGGTGCCACATGAAGAAGAATCTTCACAGGGCAAATTCTTCACAGGGATCAAAGTCGTCAAATGGACGTAGACCTACTTATGGTCGCACTAATGCCTCTGTTTCGCAGGGAAACAAACAGCGATTTGATGAATATGAGTATTATTCTTCGAACCACTATGTTCACAAATCTTTGAGAAATTTCTCTGCCTATTCCTTCAATTACTGTAACCCTCCTGTGAAGAGAAATGCATATTCTTCAATGCCTAAGTTCTCCATCAATGCACTTCGTCACATTGCTTCTCAGCCATCCATTCAGATGTGGGTGGTTAAGAAGAAGAACTAATCTCTTCTGCAGGGTCAGGTCTTCAGACAACAAAATGTCTGATGAATTTGCTGAAGACTTGACAAAATGCCTGTTGGGATGCAGGCTAATCACGATGAAATGAATGCCTCATTTCACTCATCCCTTATGCTGCTAGATACTAATCTTTGATGAAATTGTCTGACGAAATTGATCATCATCATATTCTTCACTTTGAAGCATATGAATTTGTAAGTCAGACTAATGCTTCTACAGGATGATACACCTTCAGCCACTGAATGGGTCTTGGACAGTGGCTGCACAAATCATATGACTGGAGATAGGAATCTCCTCACTGATGCTCCCCTTACTCTATCTCATCTGAAGCATATCACATACGCCGACAAAGGAAAAAGCAAGGTGTTGGGTCTAGGTAAGGTTGCTATATCAAAGGATCGGCACATGGAAAAGGTGATGCTTGTTGAGTCCCTTGGATACAACCTCATGTCTGTCTCAATGCTTTGTGATCTTGATATGATTGTCATCTTTGGCAAATATAGATGCATTGTGCTGTTGGAATCTGACAAATCCAAAGTCTTCGAAGGCTTTAGGAAAGGTGACTTGTACATTGTAGATTTTTCTACAGGTCCTCAGCCTGCAACATGTCTAATGGCAAAAGCTTCAGAGTGCTGGCTATGGCATAGACGACTTGGACATGCTGGGATGAGGAATTTGAGCACTCTCGTCAAAAAGAAGCACATCATTGGCGTCGAGGGTGTCAAATTCATCAAGGATCACCTCTGTGGTGCTTGTGAGTCTGGAAAGATGACCAGAGCCAAGCACCAGGCGAAGACTATCATGACTACTACTCGTCCTTTTGAATTACTTCATATGGATTTGTTTGGTCCTACACATTATGCCACACTAACCAATGCAGCATCTCTCTACGGATTCGTCATTGTTGATGACTACTCTCGCTACACCTGGGTGCACATCATTACCTACAAGACTGAAGTTCAGAATGTCTTCAGATGATTCTCCAATCGGGCCATGACGAATTATGGTCTCAAGATCAAGCACATCAGGAGTGACAATGGCACCGAGTTCAAGAACACAGGCCTCGACGACTATCTTGATGAACTTGGTATTACTCATGAGCTCTCTGCTCCCTACACGCCTCAGTAGAATGGAGTCGTGGAGCGCAAGAACAGGACCCTCATCGAGATGGCGCATACTATGCTTGATGAATACAAGACCCCTCGACAATGGTGGCCTGAGGCAATTGACACTGCATGCCACGTCATCAATCGAGTATATCTTCACAAATTCCTCAAGAAAACCTCATATGAGCTCCTCACTGGCAAGAAACCCAATGTGAGTTATTTCAAAGTTTTCGGTGCTAAATGTTGGTTTAGAGATCCTCATCACAGTTCTAAATTTGCACCGAAAGCACATGAAGGTTTTATGCTTGGTTACGGAAAGGACTCGCACACCTACAGAGTCTTCAACTCTCTTCACCACAAGATTGTTGAAACTGTAGATGTGCGTTTCGATGAAACTAACGGCTCGCAAAGAGAGCACCTGCCTTCTGTGCTAGATGAAATGCCTCCTGAGGAATCTATCAAGCTGATGGGTACGGGTGAAATTGTGCCCAGTGAAGAAATAGCTGATGATGAAGAAGTGGTCGTTCCTCGTCGTGAAGAAAATGTACATCCTGAAGTAAATGATGATGAGGATTCTGCACGGCAACAACAACAACAAGGCCCTTGTCCAGCACATCCATGAGTGGCAAATGAAGTGCAAATTGAGAAAATCCTCGACAACATCAATGCACCTGGTCCCCTCACTCGCTCAAGAGCTTCACATTTAGCTAACTTTTGTGGGCATTACGTGTTTGTCTCTATTTCAGAACCCACCAAAGTTGATGATGCCTTTCTGGAACCGGAATGGATTCAAGCAATGCAAGATGAATTGCGTCAATTCGAGCTTAACAATGTGTGGGAGCTTGTCAAGCGTCCCGATCCACGCAAGCACAATGTCATCGGCACTAAGTGGATCTACCGCAACAAGCAAGACGAAAATGGCCAAGTGGTGAGGAATAAGGCCCGTCTTGTAGCTCAAGGCTACACACAAGTTGAGGGTGTTGATTTCGATGAAACTTTTGCACCTGTGGCTAGGCTTGAAGCCATTCGAATATTGCTTGCATATGCTAACCATCATGATATCCTCTTATATCAAATGGATGTGAAAAGTGCATTCCTCAATGGTAAGCTTGAGGAAGAAGTATATGTTGCTCAACCACCAGGTTTTGAGGACCCAAAGCATCCTGACAAAGTCTTCAGACTCAACAAGGCTCTCTATGGCCTCAAGCAAGCTCCGAGGGCTTGGTATGATACACTGAAGGAATTCCTGAAGAAAAAGGGGTTCAAGCCCGGTTCACTTGACCCTACTCTTTTTACTAAATCCTATGATGGTGAACTGTTCATATGCCAAATATATGTTGATGATATTATCTTTGGTTGCACTAACAAGAAATACAGTGACGAATTTGCTCATATGATGCAAGAAGAATATCAGATGTCTATGATGCGGGAGTTAAAATTCTTTCTTGGGCTTCAAATTCGCCAACAACCCAATGGCATCTTCATATCTCAGGAGAAATACCTCAGAGACTGCCTGAAGAAATTCGGAATGCAAGATTGCAAAGGCCTCAAGATACCAATGCCAACAAATGGCCAACTCAACACTGACGAAAATGGTAAAAATTTCGATCAGAAGGTATATCGCTCCATCATTGGTTTGCTGCTTTACCTATGTGCATCTAGGCCAGATATTATGCTTAGCGTTTGCATGTGTGCCCGCTTTCAAGCGTCATCGAAGGAATCACACCACCAGGCTGTGAAACGAATTCTTCGATATTTAGCTCACAGACCAACGCTTGGATTATGGTATCCCAAGGGCTCATCACTTGATCTTGCTAGATATTCCGATTCTGATTATGCTAGTGATCGTGTGGATCGCAAGTCAACGTCAGGCACATGCTATTTCCCCGGACAATCTCTTGTATGTTGGTCCTCGAAGAAGCAGAATTGCATTTCACTTTCTACTGCCGAGGCTGAGTACATTGCTGCTGGCGCCTGCTGCTCTCAGTTACTATGGATGAAGCAAACCCTCAAGGACTATGGCGTCAATGTGAAGAAAGTGCCACTCTACTGCGACAATGAGAGCGCCATCAAGATCGCCCACAACCCTGTGCAACACTCAAGGATGAAGCACATTGAGATTCGTCACCATTTTCTTCGTGATCATGTGCTGAAGGGAGACATCGTCATCGACCACGTGAAGACTGAAGACCAGCTTGCAGATATCTTCACTAAGCCCTTGGATGAGAGAAGGTTTTGCATGTTGCGGTGTGAGCTAAACATCTTAGAATCTTCGAATGTCCTTTGAAAAGGACACACATCCTAACGCTTATGTATTCTTGATGACTTTGATGCACAACACACGAAGTAACGTTTTTCTTCAATCAATGAAGACTAACCCTCTAAGTGTGAAGAAATTAATGAAGAACTTGATTCTCAGAACCCTACGACAATTGTACGCGGTGTTTGAAATCTTCATAGTTCTTATACGGTGGGTAACGCCACCACCTCTTTGTGACCTTCTTCAATTTGAGTTTTCGTCATTTGAGGTTATTCTTCATTGCCTTTTATTTGAGTTCTTCATGTCCTCAACAGCATCCACATATAGCTATTTCTTCATTCATGTTTCTCGTCATCTATGTGGATGTGATCGGACCCGCTCCCCTCTATGCTAAGTTCAACCCACTCCGTTCACAAATTCTTCATATGCGTTCTACTTGACACTGTTCAAAGTCTTCACTGTGTCCTTGACAGCTGAAGAAATTGCGAACACTTTTTGAAAATATTCTAATCAATTTTTGGCGGTTGCCACAGTAACTTCATCCCGCACTTCGCTTGCGTGGATAGAGATGGAAATGCATGTGTGACGCGTGTCACTCGGATGCGAAACGCCAGGGGCTTATCCGTCCAAAAAATTGGGCTACTCGGTGTTTACCGCGCCTATATAAGGGCTTGACCCCGTCAACCTCATTTCACTCTCATGCCCCTGTCGCTCTCAAACCCTAGCGTCACCGCTGGAACTCATCGTCGCCGGAGAGGAAGAGCTTCACTGCCTCGACTTCTTCGCCGTCGTACTCGCGCCGGCCGTGGATTTCTTCACCTCCACCGCCGCCGTAGACGTCTTTCGTTGCCAAGTTAGGGCACGGAAGATCTGAACTGATGATTTCCTTCGTCTCGTCATCCAGTTCATCGAGTTCATCCTTGGGGTAATTAAAATTTATTTTTACCGCCCCAATATGATCTTTTTTTTGCCACAAAATCTTCAAGTGCTGTTTTTACTATTCTTCCAATTCTTCAGCACTTCCTTCTGGCCAGTCTTGAGTATTTTCATCTAAGTTATGCTTAGCAACTAGATTCCTCAATTGTGCAATTGCTTCAATCTGTACAACTCTAGAACCTATGTCAAGAACACTTAGTGAATTGCGTCAAGACGATAAGGGTCAATTTCTTCACCTGGTCTATTTTGCAAAATCTCTGAGAACGCATGTGACTCTTCCCTATTTCCTCGCAACTATACTCTATTCACAGGTACAATGTCTATAGACGAATCTCTTGGTTCTCATCAACTTAATTCATTTGCAGCATTGATTGAGGAAAACCTTCAAACATCTTCAGAGTCCTCACGAGTTCAAAAACCTCAGCTGAAGAAAATGGCTGATGGAAAGAGGCCTCATAAGGGTGGCAAGAGGAAAGAGGAACAGACTGCCTTTGAGATTCCTGAAGAAATTTATGCAGGGTACTGTACACCCGATGAAGAAACTCATGGCAAGGAAACCAAGGAGCAGTGCAAAACGCGCCTGCAAAAGATAAAGAGATACTGGACATATTAGTGGAGAGATTACAATTTCGTCACCTCCAGATACATGAAGGATTTTGCTGTGACGCCTCCATGCAATAGGCCACCGCTTGCTGAAGGTCAAGTCGCTCATCCCACAAGCATCCGAAGGGGTGAAGAATTCCCCAAAGAATGGGCCAAGCGTCAAGCAAAATTGCAGAAGCAAGCCCAGAAAGCCGTTGATGAATTCAATCGGGCCACAAAGGCCTCAGCTGAAGCTGGTGCTAGTGGCAGTGCTGGTGCTCCGAAGAAGGCCATGCAAAAGAAGCCTGCCAGCAAGCCAAAACCGTCAGTCCCAATGCCCTCAGTGGCGCAGCCCGTAGCTTCAAAGGCTTCAACACCCAAGACTTCAAAGTCTTCAGCACCTCCTCCTGCTTCAAGTTCTTCAATGGCAGCAGCAAAAGCTTCAACACTGGTCGTGCTCGCATCTTGCCAGCGCACCGAGGGCTTTGCAACAGCCTCCATAGCTACATCAAGTGCCTCAGCTAGTGGGCAACCTGTTGGAAATATGCCCTAGAGGCAATAATAAATTGGTTATTATTATATTTCCTTGTTAATGATAATTGTTTATTATCCATGCTATAATTGTATTGATTGGAAACTCAAATACATGTGTGGGTACATAGACAACACTGTGTCCCTAGTAAGCCTCTAGTTGACTAGCTTGTTGATCAAATATGGTTAAGGTTTCCTAGCCATGGACATGAGATGTCATTTGATAACGGGATCACATCATTAGGAGAATGATGTGATGGACAAGACCCAAACTGTAAACGTAGCATTTGATCGTGTCAGTTTATTGCTATTGTTTTCTGCATGTCAAGTATCTGTTCCTTTGACCATGAGATCATGCAACTCACTGACACCGGAGGAATACCTTGTGTGTATCAAACGTCGCAACGTAACTGGGTGACTATAAAGGTGCTCTACAGGTATCTCCGAGGGTGTCTGTTGGGTTGGCATGGATCAAGACTGGGATTTGTTACTCCGTGTGACGGAGAGGTATCTCAGGGCCCACTCGGTAATACAACATCACATTGAGCCTTGCAAGCAATGTGACTAAAGTGTTAGCCACGAGATCTTGTATTACGGAACGAGTAAAGAGACTTGCCGGTAACGAGATTGAACTAGGTATAGTGATACCGACGATCGAATCTCGGGCAAGTAACATACCGAAGAACAAAGGGAACAGCATACGGGATTAACTGAATCCTTGACATAGAGGTTCGACCGATAAAGATCTTCGTAGAATATGTAGGAGCCAATATGGGCATCCAGGTCCCGCTATTGGTTATTGGCCGTAGAGGTGTCTCGGTCATGTCTACATAGTTCTCGAACCTGCAGGGTCTACACACTTAACGTTTGGTGACGATTAGTATAATTGAGTTATTATGTTGGTGACCGAAAGTTGTTCGGAGTCCCGGATAAGATCCCGGACATAACGAGGATCTCCGGAATAGTCCGGAGGTAAAGATTGATATATGTGATAATAGTGTTTTGATCTCCGGAAGAGTTCCGAAGTTCACCGGAAGAGGTTCCGGATGTTTACCGAAGTGTTCGGGTGCAGCAACACTTTATATGAGCCAAAGGGATAAAGCCCACGAGGTATTGGAAAGTGCAAAAGTAGTTTTGCTGCCGCGTAAGCGGTACTACCGCTTGGTGAAGCGGTACTACCGCCCGAGCGGTACTACCGCTTGTGTGAAGCGGTACTACCGCCCAAGCGGTACTACCGCTTATGTGAAGCGGTACTACCGCTTGTGCGCGGCTGTGCACGGTTCGGCAGGGATCCGAGTTGGACTCTTTACCTGCGGGCCAAACCGACCTTGTGCGGGCAAAACCGACCCGGAGGAGGCTTTTACTCCAAGTTTAGACCCCAAGGCTCAACATATAAATAGAGGGGCAGGGCTAGCACACGGGACATATCAGGATTTCCCAAGCCGTGTGCCGGCAACCCTAGCCCTCTAGTTCCTCCGTCATAATCTCCGTAGTGCTTGGCGAAGCCCTGCAGAGATTGTTCCTCACCACCATCACCACGCCGTCGTGCTGCTGGAACTCAACCACTACTTCACCATCGCTCGCTGGATCGAGGAGGTGAAGGCGTCATCAAGCCGTACGTGTGTTGAACGCGGAGGTGCCGTCCGTTCGGCACTAGATCGGAAGGATCGTGATTGGATCGCGGGACGCTCGGCGATTTGGATCGTGAAGACGTTCGACTACATCAACCGCGTTTATTAACGCTTCCGCTTAGCGATCTACAAGGGTATGTAGATTCACTCTCCCTCTCGTAGATGCTCATCACCATGGATAGATCTTGTGTATGCGTAGGAAAATTTTTGTTTCCCATGCAACGTTCCCCAACAGTGGCATCATGAGCCAGGTCTATGCGTAGATGAGATCTCGAGTAGAACACAAACGAGTTGTGGGCGTGGGTGTATACATATTGCTTGCCGTTACTAGTTGATATTTGATTCGGCGGTACTGTGAGATGAAGCGGCCCGGACCGACATTACGCGTACACTTACGCGAGACAGGTTCCTTCAACTAACATGTAACTTCGTTGCATAAAGATGGCTAGCGGGTGTCTGTCTCTCTCACTTTAGTTGAATCGATTTCAATGAAGAGGGTTCTTTTAGAAGATCAAAAAGCAATCACTACACCACGTTGTGGTTTTGCGTAGGTAAGAACGGTTCTTGCAAACCCGTAGCAGCCACGTAAAATTTGCAACAACAATTAGAGGACGTCTAACTTGTTTTTGCAGGGTATGATGTGATATGATATGGCCAATTACATGATGAGATATATGTGATGTATGAGATGATCATGTTTTGTATAGAATATCACGACTTGCATGTCGATGAGTACGGCAACTGGCAGGAGCCATAGAGTTGTCTTTAATTATTGTATGACCTGCGTGTCAATCATTAAGCGCTATGTAATGCTTTACTTTATCGCTAAACGTTAGCTATAGTCGTGGAAGCAACAGTCGGCGCGACAACCTTATGGCGACACGTTGATGGAGATCAAGATGATGGAGATCATGGTGTCATGCCGGTGACGATGGAGATCATGCCGGTGCTTTGGAGATGGAGATCAAAAGCACAAGTTCATGGCCATATCATGTCACTTATGATTTGCATGTGATGTTAATCCTTTTATGCATCTTATTTTGCTTAGGACGACGGTAGCATTATAAGGTGATCCCTCACTTAAATTTCAAGATAAATTGTGTTCTCCCCAAGTGTGCACCGTTGCGAAAGTTCGTCGTTTCGAGACACGCCGTGATGATCGGGTGTGATAGACTCTACGTTCGCATACAACGGGTGTAAGCCATGTTACACGTGCGGAACACTCGGGTTAAACTTGACGAGCCTAGCATGTACAGACATGGCCTCGGAACACAAGAGACCGAAAGGTCGAACATGAGTCATATAGTAGATATGATCAACATGAAGATGTTCACCATTGAAACCACCTCAACTCACGTGATGATCGGACTTGAGTTGGTGGATTTGGATCATGTTACACTCGAATGATCGGAGGGATGTCAATTTGAGTGGGAGTTTTTTAAAATATGATTAACTAAACTCATTATCTAAGAACAATAGTCTAAGTTGTCTTTGCTATATTTATGTTGTAGATCATGGCTCGCGCAGTAGCACCCCTGAATTTTAATGCGTTCCTAGAGAAAGCTAAGTTGAAAGATGATGGAAGTAACTTTGTGGACTGGGCCCGTAATCTAAGGATTATCCTTACGGCTTCCCAGAAGGCTTATGTCCTTGATGCACCGCTTGGTGATCCACCCGCTCCAGTTGAGTCTCTAGACGTTGTGAACGCCTGGCAGGCTCGTTCTGATGATTACTCAATAGTTCAATGTGCAATGTTGTATGGCTTAGAACCGGGACTTCAAAGACGTTTTGAACGTCATGGAGCATATGAGATGTTCCAGGAGTTGAAGTTTATCTTTCAGAAGAATGCCCGGATCGAGAGATATGAGATCTCCGATAAGTTCTATGCTTGCAAGATGGAGGAGAACGGGTCTATCAGTGATCACGTGCTCAGAATGTCTGGGTACTCCACCCGTCTGGCTGAGTTAGGGATGCCCCTTCCGCCAGAGGCTATCACTGACAGAGTTCTTCAATCATTGCCACCTAGCTACAAGAGCTTCGTGTTGAACTATAACATGCACGGGATGAACAAGTCAGTCGCCGAGCTGTTTGCGATGCTGAAAGCCGCTGAGTCTGAAATTCAGAAGGAGCATCAAGTGTTGATGGTCAATAAAACCACTAGTTTCAAGAAAAATGGCAAGGGTAAGAAGGGTAACTCCAAGAAGAGTGGCAAAGCAGTTGCTCCTCTCGTGAAGAAACCCAAGGCTGGACCCAAACCAGAAACTGTGTGTTTTCATTGCAAGGGAACTGGACACTGGAAGCGGAATTGCCCCAAGTATTTGGCTGACAAGAAGGCGGCCAACAACAAACAAGGTATATATGATATACATGTTATTGATGTGTACCTTACCAACTCTCGTTGTAGTGCCTGGGTATTTGATACCGGTGCGGTTGCTCATATTTGCAACTCAAAACAGGAACTGCGGAATAGACGGAGGCTGGCAAAGGACGAAGTGACGATGCGCGTGGGAAATGGTTCCAAGGTTGATGTGATCGTCGTCGGCACGCTCGCTCTTCGATTACCGTCGGGATTAGTGATGAACCTAAATAAGTGTTATTTGGTGCCTGCGTTAAGCATGAACATTATATCTGGATCTTGTTTATTGCGAGACGGTTACTCATTTAAATCAGAGAATAATGGTTGTTCTATTTATATGAGTAATATCTTTTATGGTCATGCACCCAATGTGAGGGGTTTATTCTTGTTGAATCTCGATAGTAATGATACACATGTTCATAACATTGATGCCAAAAGATGTAGAATTGATAATGATAATACCACTTTCTTGTGGCACTGCCGTTTAGGTCATATTGGCGTAAAACGCATGAGGAAGCTCCATGCTGATGGACTTTTGGAGTCACTTGATTTTGAATCACTTGACACATGTGAGCCATGCCTCATGGGCAAGATGACTAAAACTCCGTTCTCTGGAACAATGGAACGGGCAAGTGACTTATTGGAAATCATACATACTGATGTGTGCGGTCCGATGAGCATTGAGGCGCGCGGTGGTTATCGTTACTTTCTCACCTTCACTGATGACTTAAGTAGATATGGGTATATTTACTTAATGAAACACAAGTCTGAAACATTTGAAAAGTTCAAACAATTTCAGAGTGAAGTCGAGAATCATAGTAACAAGAAGATTAAATTCCTACGATCTGATCGAGGAGGAGAATATCTGAGTTATGAGTTTGGCAGTCACTTAAGACAGTGTGGAATTGTTTCACAATTGACACCGCCTGGAACACCACAGCGTAATGGTGTGTCCGAACGTCGTAATCGAACCTTATTAGATATGGTGCGATCTATGATGTCTCTTGCCGATTTGCCACTATCGTTTTGGGGTTATGCATTAGAGACAGCTGCATTCACTTTAAATAGGGCACCATCGAAATCCGTTGAGACGACGCCATATGAACTTTGGTTTGGCAAGAAGCCAAAGCTGTCGTTTCTTAAAGTTTGGGGATGTGATGCTTATGTCAAAAAGCTTCAGCCTGAAAAGCTGGAACCCAAAGCGGAGAAATGCGTCTTCATAGGATACCCAAAAGAGACAGTTGGGTATACCTTCTATCTCAGATCCGAAGGCAAAATGTTTGTCGCTAAAAACGGAACATTTCTTGAGAAAGAGTTTCTCTCGAAAGAATTGAGTGGGAGGAAGATAGAACTTGATGAGGTTATTGAACCTTTACTTCAACCTAAGAGTAGCGCAACGCAGAAAGTTGTTTCTGTCGAGCCTACATTAGCTGAAGAGGAAGTTAATGATGATGATCATGAAGCTTTGGATCAAGTTGCTATCGAACCTCGTAGGTCGACAAGGACGCGTACTGCTCCTGAGTGGTACGGCAACCCTGTCTTAGAGGTCATGTTGTTAAACAACGATGAACCTACGAGCTATGGAGAAGCGATGATGGGCCCGGATTCCGAGAAGTGGTTAGAGGCCATGAAATCCGAGATGGGATCCATGTATGAAAACAAAGTATGGACTTTGGAAGTATTACCTGAAGAGCGTAAGGCCATTCAGAACAAATGGATCTTTAAGAGGAAGACGGACGCGGACGGTAATGTCACCGTCTATAAAGCTCGACTTGTGGCAAAGGGTTTTTCACAAGTTCAAGGAGTTGACTACGATGAGACCTTCTCACCCGTAGCGATGCTTAAGTCCGTCAGAATCATGTTAGCAATAGCTGCCTTTTTCGATTATGAAATTTGGCAGATGGATGTCAAAACAGCGTTCCTTAACGGTTACCTTAAGGAAGAGTTGTATATGATGCAGCCAGAAGGTTTTGTCGATCCAGAGAATGCTGACAAAGTTTGCAAACTCCAGCGATCCATTTATGGACTGGTGCAAGCATCTCGGAGTTGGAATCTTCGCTTTGATGAAGTGATCAAAGCGTTCGAGTTTATACAAGTTTACGGAGAAGCTTGTATTTACAAGAAAGTGAGTGGGAGCTCTATAGCGTTTCTAATATTATATGTGGATGACATATTGCTGATTGGAAACAATATAGAAATGCTGGAAAGCGTAAAGGAATATTTGAACAAGAGTTTTTCAATGAAGGACCTAGGAGAAGCTGCTTTCATATTAGGCATAAAGATCTATAGAGATAGATCAAGACGCTTAATAGGACTTTCACAAAGCACATACCTTGATAAGATTTTGAAGAAGTTCAAAATGGATCAGTCCAAGAAGGGGTTCTTGCCTGTTTTACAAGGTGTGAAGTTGAGTAAGACTCAATGCCCAGTGACTGCAGAAGATAGAGAAAAGATGAGTGTCATCCCCTATGCTTCGGCCATAGGCTCTATCATGTATGCAATGCTGTGCACAAGACCCGATGTCAGCCTTGCCATAAGTATGGTCGGAAGGTTTCAAAGTGATCCAGGAATGGAACACTGGACGGCGGTCAAGAATATCCTGAAATACCTGAAAAGGACTAAGGACATGTTTCTCGTTTATGGAGGTGATCAAGAGCTCGTCGTAAAGGGTTACGTCGATGCAAGCTTTGACACTGATCCGGATGACTCTAAGTCGCAAACCGGATACGTATTTATTCTTAATGGGGGTGCGGTTAGCTGGTGCAGTTCCAAGCAAAGCGTGGTAGCAGATTCTACATGCGAAGCGGAGTACATCGCTGCCTCGGAGGCGGCGAAGGAAGGTGTCTGGATGAAGGAGTTCATGACAGATCTTGGAGTAGTGCCTAGTGCACTTAACCCAATGACTCTGTTTTGTGATAATACTGGTGCCATTGCTCTAGCCAAGGAACCAAGATTTCACAAGAGGACCAGACACATAAAGCGACGTTTCAATTCCATCCGCGATTACATCAAGGAGGACGACATAAATATTTGCAAAGTACACACGGATCTAAATGTTGCAGATCCGATGACTAAACCTCTTCCAAAGGCTAAACATGAACAACACCAGAACTGCATAGGTGTTCGATTCATTACAATGTAAATCACATAGTGATGTGAACTAGATTATTGACTCTAGTGCAAGTGGGAGACTGTTGGAAATATGCCCTAGAGGCAATAATAAATTGGTTATTATTATATTTCCTTGTTAATGATAATTGTTTATTATCCATGCTATAATTGTATTGATTGGAAACTCAAATACATGTGTGGGTACATAGACAACACTGTGTCCCTAGTAAGCCTCTAGTTGACTAGCTTGTTGATCAAAGATGGTTAAGGTTTCCTAGCCATGGACATGAGATGTCATTTGATAACGGGATCACATCATTAGGAGAATGATGTGATGGACAAGACCCAAACTGTAAACATAGCATTTGATCGTGTCAGTTTATTGCTATTGTTTTCTGCATGTCAAGTATCTGTTCCTTTGACCATGAGATCATGCAACTCACTGACACCGGAGGAATACCTTGTGTGTATCAAACGTCGCAACGTAACTGGGTGACTATAAAGGTGCTCTACAGGTATCTCCGAGGGTGTCTGTTGGGTTGGCATGGATCAAGACTGGGATTTGTTACTCCGTGTGACGGAGAGGTATCTCAGGGCCCACTCGGTAATACAACATCACATTGAGCCTTGCAAGCAATGTGACTAAAGTGTTAGCCACGAGATCTTGTATTACGGAACGAGTAAAGAGACTTGCCGGTAACGAGATTGAACTAGGTATAGTGATACCGACGATCGAATCTCGGGCAAGTAACATACCGAAGAACAAAGGGAACAGCATACGGGATTAACTGAATCCTTGACATAGAGGTTCGACCGATAAAGATCTTCGTAGAATATGTAGGAGCCAATATGGGCATCCAGGTCCCGCTATTGGTTATTGGCCGTAGAGGTGTCTCGGTCATGTCTACATAGTTCTCGAACCCGCAGGGTCTACACACTTAACGTTTGGTGACGATTAGTATAATTGAGTTATTATGTTGGTGACCGAAAGTTGTTCGGAGTCCCGGATAAGATCCCGGACATAACGAGGATCTCCGGAATAGTCCGGAGGTAAAGATTGATATATGTGATAATAGTGTTTTGATCTCCGGAAGAGTTCCGAAGTTCACCGGAAGAGGTTCCGGATGTTTACCGAAGTGTTCGGGTGCAGCAACACTTTATATGAGCCAAAGGGATAAAGCCCACGAGGTATTGGAAAGTGCAAAAGTAGTTTTGCTGCCGCGTAAGCGGTACTACCGCTTGGTGAAGCGGTACTACCGCCCGAGCGGTACTACCGCTTGTGTGAAGCGGTACTACCGCCCAAGCGGTACTACCGCTTATGTGAAGCGGTACTACCGCTTGTGCGCGGCTGTGCACGGTTCGGCAGGGATCCGAGTTGGACTCTTTACCTGCGGGCCAAACCGACCTTGTGCGGGCAAAACCGACCCGGAGGAGGCTTTTACTCCAAGTTTAGACCCCAAGGCTCAACATATAAATAGAGGGGCAGGGCTAGCACACGGGACATATCAGGATTTCCCAAGCCGTGTGCCGGCAACCCTAGCCCTCTAGTTCCTCCGTCATAATCTCCGTAGTGCTTGGCGAAGCCCTGCAGAGATTGTTCCTCACCACCATCACCACGCCGTCGTGCTGCTGGAACTCAACCACTACTTCACCATCGCTCGCTGGATCGAGGAGGTGAAGGCGTCATCAAGCCGTACGTGTGTTGAACGCGGAGGTGCCGTCCGTTCGGCACTAGATCGGAAGGATCGTGATTGGATCGCGGGACGCTCGGCGATTTGGATCGCGAAGACGTTCGACTACATCAACCGCGTTTATTAACGCTTCCGCTTAGCGATCTACAAGGGTATGTAGATTCACTCTCCCTCTCGTAGATGCTCATCACCATGGATAGATCTTGTGTATGCGTAGGAAAATTTTTGTTTCCCATGCAACGTTCCCCAACACAACCATCGTCTTCACTACCCAAGCTGAAGAAAAAGGCAACTGCTGGCCGTGGAACTAGGCCAAGTCCCAAGAGCAAGGCCGTTGTGCCTCAGGCTGATGAACATGGGCTAGCTGACGAAGACGAGCTCGCTGAGTTCCTTAGAAGAAAGCAAGAGCAAGATGCAATTGCTAAGAATTCTTCAGTTCCTTTACTGCTGGACCCCAAGAAGCTTCTGGACTTTATTGACATCTGGTGTACCGAGCCAGATACGCCTCTTGACGAATTGAATCTTCCTCCTGGTCCAAGTCATGTGTTAACTGCCTTCATTTTGAATGAGAAGCACAAAATTGCTCAAGCAAAGCTGGTGAGGAAACAGCAACTGCAAAAAGAGAAAGAACTACGGAAGAACATGCTGTCTATTTCCCCTCAGCAGCTTGTGTCTTTGTAGTCTAAAATTCAACAGCTGGCTGAAGAATTTGAACGATAGTCAAGTCACTGTTGTGGAGTGTGTGACAGATTCATCCAAGCCACCACCAATGTGGTTAATGAGCACAACAAGCGTGAGGCTGCCATGTTCGGCATGGTGCCTCCTACCAGTTCTTTAGCTCCACCGTCTACTCAGGCCAGTGATACTGCACCCGTATCTCCTCAGCAAGTGCAAGACAGGGCAAGTGATGACATTGCGCCAAAAGAAATTGCCAGGGCAACTGACGATGTTGTGCCTAAAGAATCAGCAAGGGCGACAGCAGTAGTCGACCCTGAAGAAATTGAACCAACTAGTTCCTCAGCAACAGCACCACCAACGACTTCATCTGTGAAAACTATCACTCTTCCTTCTGCATCAGAAGTGAAGAAGACCAAAGCTGCTGAGAAGGAAGCAAAGAAGAGAAAAGCTTCGGCTCCTCTTACAATCACTGCAACAGTGAAGAAATTGAAGACGGCAACATTGTCTTCAACTGTCGTTCCGATTGATGCTATCCCAATCTCATCAGCGCCCCCAACCTATTCCAATGATGATCTTCAGATTGTTCCATATGGGGTGGATTATGAAATCCCTCAGGCTGATGATGATGCTAAAACCCACTCTGCTGCTACCACAGAGCAAGTGGATGAAGAAATTGAAGTCAAAGAAGATGCTTCGCTTCACCAAGTCCTGTCTCGGAAGCCCTCACAGGTTTCGTTGACTGAAGAAAATGCCACTGCTTCACCAGGAAGTAGTGAAGCAACGGAAGAGGATGTGGATATTGATGGTGCCAATACACCTCCAATTATTGATGAATTTTGGGAAACTTTTCATCCAAATTCACCCCTCACCACTCCTCTGACACAAGTGCCACAGTCACCTGCTGTCACTAAAGATATTCACCTTGGTTCTGAAGAACAACAACCTTCACTCCAAAGCATTCCTGAAGAAATTCCAGCTGCAGCAGCTGATGAAATTGCTCAAGATGAGCCAACGGTTGATGTCGTCAATACATCCCCTCCACGTGCAAACTCAATTCCTTCAGCAGATACAGGTACTGTTCCAACTGCCACAACTAAGGAAGTTGCTCGAGCTCTTGCCGTGACAGATCCGAATGATTCCACTGGGTCCCCTCGACCAATGTTTGATGTACGCAAAAAGATGCACAACCTTCACCCAGTTCCTGTGATGCCCAAGATTGGCAGAGTCCTCAGGCGGTCTCAGTTCAATAATGCCAAATTCTTCGAAGAGAAGAATTTCTTCATAGGTGAGTCCCCATATGACCCAGCCAAAATTAGGCGCCTGCGATTCTGGACACGGACTCAGATGAACTTCTATGCTTCACTGTTATTCGACAAGAACAAAGTCTTCCCGCATCGCCATATTCCTCATGTGGATATGGAGTAATTACCGTGTTTTCGGCCAGTTCTGGCTGTTCTTCACGATGCCGGACTACTCAGCTTCTGCTCTGACATCTGCGATTGGAATGAAGAGCTCATTCTTTAATTCTACGCCACCGTGCATTTCTCTGGGGAAGCTGAAGACATTGCAACATGGGCTCTGGACTGGATGAGTGAAGACACTCACTATAAAGCACCAATTGAAGAACTTCTTCGTGCTCTACCAGTTGATCCACCCCAAGAAGAAGCAAGGAAAATATATGAAGAACCTGAGCTGCCTAACCACCTGATGCAAGTTCTGATGAAGCCAATGGCTGAAGGAGATGCTCCAAGGACAACCTTCCTAGTGAAGGATTTGCTTTATGTGCCAAAGACAGTCTACCGCATTCTGGCCAAAACCCTCTGTCCAATCAAAGGACACAACTCCAACACTGAAGAAGTTGTGGGAATTATGAAGAATCTGCTATTCCACATCATTCATGGTACTCCCATTAATATTCACGATTTCTTCCTAAGGACTTTGGTCACAGTGGCACAGTCGCCGTTTAACCTGAAGCCATTTGCTCCGTGGATCATGAGATTCATCAGATCCCGATCTACCATTCACTACAAGGCTGACAGTCAGAATCATTTGAGCTATTTACCTGAAGTAGAAGTTCTTCAGAGCACCATCTCCTCAGTTCCTGGCAAGGGCAAAGCTGCTGTCGATGAAGGAATTCGTCCCCTGGATGGACAATTTCGTCAACAACTCTCCAGCTCCAATGCTGACAAATCTGCTAGCTAGGATACCGCAGCAAAAGCTTCAAGGCCAACTTCTTCACCTGAAGCACCACGTGTCATGACGGACCATGAGCTGCTCATAAGCCTTCACCAGAAAGTGGACAGGAATCACAGATGGGTTAAGCGTTAGTTTGCTGCTGTTCAAGCCAACATGACTGTGACGCATAACGCCGTCCACAAAAACCGCTATTATCTTCATGAGATTTTTGACAGATCATGGGCCATCCTCTCACATCACAAGACCGATGAAGAACTTGCTGATATGGATTTCCAAATGAACTTTGACTGGGCAGAACCGCCAAGGAAGAAGTTCAAGAAAACACAAGTTCCTCCTCTTATGCCAAGTTCAGAGTCTTCATTGCGCACAACTGACAAAAATGAAGCTGTTGAAGACACTGCGGCTGGTCCATCTGCTTCACGCGACCCCAACAACGCTAGCGCTCCCTCGACTTCTCCTCGTTGATTTTCTTCAGGGGTGTTAGTCCTCACCTTGTCTCCTTTTGGTCATGTGATGACAAAGGGGGAGAAGTGTGAGTTAGTCTTCAAGCGGGTCGTTATATGGGCTGTTTTTTGCTTAAGTTGCAACTCTTGGACTTTATTAGATTTGCTCTTTGATGAGTTGTAACTTAATAACTGTTGGTCGTCTGACTCTTTTGATACATTTGTTATGCGTGCTCTGATCCTAATATATCTGTTCATCATGCATGCACAATTTCGTCAGACACCAATTTTCATCATGCATTCATATTCCTCAAATATCTTATGATCATGCATGATTGGATTCCAAGATATAGGGGGAGATCTCCACAATTACAACCTGCCATGTGCTTTTGCAATTCAAAGCAAATTCCTCATATGCACATCTTCACGGGGAGTTCCTCAATATCTTGTAACCAATTTCTTCAAACTCTGTACTTACACTTCAATTATTTTTACTCCCGTTGAAAGCCTAACCAATTTGTCATCAATCACCAAAAAGGGGGAGATTGTAAGTGCATCAAGTGCCCCCTTAGTGGTTTTGGAGTATTGAAGACAAATAGGTTGAGGAACTAATGTGTTTGTGAGTATACACAGGAGACAGAGTCCCTGAGGATTTGGTTTACCACATGGAAGACGACCCCTAAAATAGATTTCTTCAAGTGAAGAATTTGGTGATGAAATTGGTACGGCCTTTGAAGAATTTGATGTGAAGACTTTGAAACTTGAAGACTTTGGTTTTCGTAGTTTTTTTTTCTTCTTCTTATTTGAGTCATAGGAAAAACCGTATTGTTAAAGGGGGTCTAGGTGAAACATATTTCACATTTCCAAAGTGATGCTCAAAACTTACTGAAACCCATACACAAGCCGCTTCGAGTGAAGCCTTTGGAAATCTCCAGTACAGCTGACGCATTTGCTAGCGACAGTGACAAAATTCATCTGGTCGCTGACGAATTTGGTTAGGCTGAGGAGTTAGGAGTTCGCCAGTGCGATCTGCCTAAAGTGAGGAAATTGAGTGCCCC
The DNA here is from genome assembly GCA_039707655.1 of Elymus sibiricus. Lineage (NCBI taxonomy): Eukaryota > Viridiplantae > Streptophyta > Magnoliopsida > Poales > Poaceae > Elymus > Elymus sibiricus. Next base: position 289,678,287 of record CM077664.1, read on the forward strand.
GACGAAATTGAGAGTTCAATTTTCCGACCGTTGCTGAGCCGCGTGCCAGCTGTCGAGTGGATCCTTATCCTGACAATGGTCGAATCAGAGAAGGGCATTTATCACATTTCGTGTCAGGTTGCCCCCTGGCTATAAATAGACGCCCCCCACAACCACTTGTTGGTCGGCTGCTCCGAGAGAACTTGACACTTGTCATTTGAGAGCAACCCATCCTCTGACGACTTTGAGAAAACCCAAGTGAGGAAAAAACCAACCAGAGCCTAAGTGATTGAGCATCACTGAAGAGATTGATCTGTGTGATCCGACGCTTGTTACCTTTGAGGACTGTCATTCCTCCAGACGGTTAGGCATCATGTTCTGAGTACACCAAGAGTCATTGTGGTGTGCCGGTGAACAAGTCTGTGAAGGTTTTGGAAGTCTACTTTGAAGACTTACCACGAGTGATTGGGTGAGGTCTAAGTGACCTTAGCTCAAGAGGAATACGGTGAGGACTAAGTGTTCTCTGAGTTGCAACTCAGCCGCCTCAACCAGACGTACAATTGATACAGCAACTGGAACTGGTCTACCAAATTCCATTGTCTTCACTGAGCCAACCTGGTTTCAAATTCTTCACCCTCTCTTACTTTATTCCACTGCTGAAGAATTTGTGATCTATCCTCTGACGAATTTGAACTGAAGTATTTGATCATGCTGTCTGTTATTTCCTCAGTTCATCTTCTTCATGCTTGTATGATTGTATGATTGCATGTTCTTCACTCTTATGTATCCTGATTGCATGTACTCTGATTCTGTGATGACTTAGTTTCCATTGCATTTCAATTTCTTCACTCTGATCTTCGTCAAATTCTTCAGAGTTTGACGAATTTCTAAAAATCTCCCATTCACCCCCCCATCTGGGAGTTTACCTGCGCTTTCAATGTTGTTGATTCTCTTAGTGGTGTTATGTGAACGTCGAGTACATGACAGTTCACCATCTTTGGGCCTAAGAGAATGCATTGTGGAGTAGTTATTAGATGATGGGTTGCTAGAGTGACAGAAGCTTAAACCCTAGTTTATGCGCTATTCCGTAAGGGGCTGATTTGGATCCACATGTTTAATGCTATGGTTAGATTTATCTTAATTCTTCTTTCGTAGTTGCGGATGCTTGTGATGGGGGTTAATCATAAGTGGGAGGCATGTTCAAGTAAGAACAGCACCCAAGCATTGGTCCACCCACATATCAAATTATCAAAGTAGCGAACGCGAATCAAACCAACATGATGAAAGTGACTAGATGAAATTCTCATGTGTCCTCAAGAACGCTTTACTTACTATAAGAGATCGTTCCGGCTTGTCCTTTGCTATAAAAAGGATTGGGCCACCTTGCTGCACTCTTTGTTACTATTGCTACTTGTCACTTGTTACAAATTACCTTGCTATCAAACTACTTGTTACCGATAATTTCAGTGCTTGCAGAAACTACCTTGCTGAAAACCGCTTGTCATTTCCTTCTGCTCCTCGTTGGGTTCGACACTCTTACTTATCGAAAGGACTACGATTGATCCCTTATACTTGTGGGTCATCAAAGGTCACAAATTCCAGGTCCAGAAGCCCGTATATTACGTATTCGAAGTCTTAACTCCGTGCAAGTCACGCTACCCTCACTATCAAAAGATAGCTTACGCAGTCTTCATGGCATCACGAAAACTTCGGCACTACTTCCAAGAGTGCTCGGTGACCGTGGCATCTGACGTCCCGTTAAGTGACATAATCAACAATAGGGATGCTACGAGGTGTATCGCCAAATGGGCCATAGAGCTCCTACCTTTCGAAATCACCTACAAACCACGCCGGGCCATTAAATCCCAGGTGTTGGCGGACTTTGTAGCTGAATGGACCGAAGCCGAACTCCCTTGGGAGTACAGTACTTATTCCCATTGGACAATGTATTTTGATGGCTCTAAAATGCTCGCCGGCCTAGGGGCTGGCGTAGTGCTCACATCTCCAACGGGAGATAACATCAGATACGTGCTACAAATCATGTACACAGAGTCTAACAATGCGGCCGAATACGAAGCCCTCCTACACGGACTTTGGATAGCAGTCTCCATGGGTGTCAAATGCCTGGAAGTCCGAGGTGATTCTAACCTCTCCATCTCACAAATCAACGGCGAGTTTGACGCCAAAGACCCGAAGATGACCGCTTACCGGAATGCCGTTATGAAGATCTCGGCCAGGTTCGAGGGGTTGGAGTTTCACCATATACCCCGAGATAGCAACTAGGCCGCAGACATGCTCGCCCGATTGGGCGCAAAGTGGGATAAGGTTCCCGAAAACACCTTCCTCGAACGGCTTTTCAAGCCATCTGTAGTCTGGCAAGATAGCAAAGGAACGTCGGAGTCGACCGACGTCGGGCAACAGGCCCCGCCCGAGGACGACGAGGGTATCGTAGGTGGCTCAATGGTCCGGCAGACGGCCTCAGCACATGAAGTGATGGCAGTCATCGCACCATGGACCGAGCCGCTCCTCGCGTACTTGCTCCGAAAAGAGCTCCCCGACAACCAAACCGACTCCCGCCGAATTGTCAGGCAGTCTAAAGCCTACAAGGTTCACGAAGGGGAACTTTATAAAATGAGCACCACGGGCGTCCTCCAGAGATGCATATCCGAGGAAGATGGAAAACTCCTACTTCGGGAGATACACTCCGGCATGAGCGAACATCACGCCGCTGCTCGAACTTTGGTCAGCAAAGCTTTTTGAGCCGGTTTTTACTGGCCAACTGCAGGTGCTGACGCCTCGGCATTAGTACAACGTTGCCCAGGCTGCCAGGTATTCGCCAAGCAGAGTCACTTGCCCCCCGCGGCCCTTCGCACCATCCTCATTACTTGGCCTTTTGCGGTCTGGGGGCTCGATATGGTCGGGCCACTCAAGGGTGGAGCAAATAAAAATAAATACCTCCTTGTCATGGTAGACAAATTTACCAAGTGGATCAAGGCAAAGCCGGTTACCTCGGCCGAAGCCGCCCAGGTAATCGGATTCATCTCGGGGGTAGTACACCATTACGGTGTCCCTCACAGTCTGATTACAGACAACGGAACTAACTTCACGGCCAAAGAGGTTAAGGCATGGTGTAAAAAAATGGGCATTAAGCTCGACTACGCGTCTGTCTACCACCCACAGTCTAATGGGCAGGTGGAGCGAGGCAATGGACTGATCCTTAGTGGCATCAAGCCAAGATTAGTTCGCTCCCTTAAAAAAGACGACTGCAAATGGGTCGAGGAACTTGATTCCGTATTGTGGGGCCTGCGTACAACACCAAACAGGTCCACGGGATACACCCCGTTTTTCATGGTATACGGTGCTGAGGCGGTTCTCCCCTGCGACATCATACACGACGCACCTCGGGTGCGCATGTATGAGGAGCTAGAGGCCGAGCTTGATCGGCAAGACGCCCTAGACACTCTCGAAGAAGAGCGCAACGTTGCACGGGCACGGTCAGCTATTTATCAGTAGCAAGCCCAGCGCTACCATGGCAGAGAAGTCCGTGCTAAAGAATTCAGCGTCGGGGATCTCGTAATGAGGTTACACCCTGAGAAACAAAAGCACAAACTCTCCCCTAGATGGGACGGGCTGTTTATCATTGATCGAGTTCTCATCGGAGGAGCCTATCGAATCCGAGATCCGGAGGATGGCCGATTAGAGCTCCACCCCTGGAACGCGGCGCTACTCCGACGTTTCTACGCTTGACACAGTCCGGGTAAATAACTTGTACATTTTCTTTGCCTTAATTTTTTACTCATTATTTATTTCCCCACCTCGGAACGTTATTCGATGACCCCGAGGACAATTTAGCATGTTATTTTCAAAACAAGAAGTTATTCCACCTCTTATGTACTATTGTCTTTTGACGCCACCATATGCATCGATTTGCTTTAAGATTTGGCCAAGCTGGGTTGCCCGGCTCCTGTGCTTGCCCCTTACATTCCCGATATTTCAGCTAAGGGGCAAAGGGAGCACCGCTGTGATTGTTACTCCCGGGTCAACCGGTGTAGTACCTCAGATGGACAAAGCCGAAAGCTAGTGTTCTTACAAAGCGGATCGGTCGGCTATGACATAGGACTAACGTGGAAGGGGTCTTTTCAAACCCCGACCAGGGGCTTTACCCCCGAGGTCATCTGTCTTCGGACAAATGTGTTCGACACAATGGCCCGAGGAAAGGAACTGTTGGAAGAACTATTTTCCTCAGAAGATGTTTCTTACGTTAAATAGTAATATAACATAATTCTTCGTTACCCTCTTGTCTTTCGAGCCGCACAGCCCGATTGCCTTGTCGCCTGAAGCATCTGGTTCGATGACCTCGGCCAGTAGTATGGACACTCCTCAGAGTTTATCCGAGGAGGCGGAAGCCGAAGGCTGGCTGACAGAGTTTGGATAAACGGACGGAAAAAACTGACATAGAATACTTCGGTACATAAAGTTATACAGAGTTTTTACGCACGGTCTAGCCCATCTATTAGGGTGTCCAAAGCGCAATCTTTTTGCGAGAATTGCGCCGCAGGCATTACACTATCATACGCCTGGCTAGCGGGGATTTCCTTCCCGTCAGGCGCCATGGGTCCCACCTCTGCTAATTCCGTCGTCTTCAGACCAGTGTAGTGGGTCTTCACCATGGCCCAGGCCTCTCTCGCACCTTCTCGGCAAGCTGATACCTTCCAAGCCTGGATCCGGCGTCGAGCTCTTTCAAGCTATTCGGACAGCACGGCCAAGTCCTCGGGAATGGGCGTCACCTCGGGCCATAAAGCCTGGTGTGCATCCTTCATTGATTTCTGCGCCCTTTCATGTACCTCGGATAGACGAACGACCATGTCTTCAGACATCGGACCCCGAGATTCCGGAGGAAGGCCGGACAAAGAATCTGCCAAAACATAAAAACATCCGCATGACGAATCACCTCGGACAAACTACATGATAAAATATCCTTCAAGATTTATAACTTACCATAAATCATGTCGTCCGTTCGCCGATTCTTGGCTTCTGCAGCAGCGAGACGAGCCTTTAAGCCCTCAATCTCCTGGGCCTGGCGGGCGTTCTCAGCCCTAAGCACACTCACGTTGTCCACTCTTTGAGTAATAATGTGTTGATTTGCCTGACGTTGCGCCTCTGCATATGCCAACTCTTCACGGGCCTGCTTCAGGTCTCTTTCAAGATGGCCTAGGGCTTCCGCTGCTACAAGAGATTCTGGCGTCAACTCTATTTTCATTGGCATTAACCAATTAAGGCACAAAGCTCTTACCATGCGCCTCTCAGGTGAATTTCTTCACCTGTTCAACCTCGGACAAAGCCGCGTCGAGCTGCACCTTTGTTTGGGCCAACGCCGAGGTCAATTGCTCATTCTTCACGCGTGCTTCCTGTTCATGACAGTGATTGCGGGTTAATATTCAAGTCTTGATTCGACCCCAGGGGCTCGTACCAAGCCTTAGGGCTACTACCATACTTGGTAGTCATATTTGTCTTTAAAACTTACCCGCAACCCCTGCGATAAGACGCCCAGCGATTCATCAAAGGCACCTCGGGTTGCCCCGAGGTATGCATCCACCGCACTGAGAGCCCTGAACTCCCTGTCCGAGAAAGCCGGATTGTTCAGCGAAGCTTTTCGCTGGCGATAATTCACGGCACATTGAACCTCGGACAGAGTGGCCGATGTCGCCGAGTCCTCAGGCTGGGAAGCTCTGGGGTCAGCTCCCGCGGGATTTCGGGCACCCGTCTCCCTGCGCAGGACTGTGGCCCCCTCGCCCCCACGTTTGTGGTGGTGGATGAAGGTTGCTTGCAAATAATTGGGAAGGTTAAAATCCGAAGTGTCTTTGCAGCCGCAGGGATCAAAGTATTACCCGGTGATGGAAGGGGCACTTTCGCCTGCCCCCGTGACCTCGGCCTGAACTTCTTGTACTTCTGCCGGCGCCCTTCCCTGAGAGGCCGTCTCTCTGTGTGGACGTTGGGAGCGCCACCCCTTTGGAGGAGAAGTCAGATGGCTGGGGGCTGGAGGACGAGGGGCTCTCTTTCGTTTAGAGGAAGGGAGTGTTACCGATGAAGCCGGCCTCGTCCCCGGCGTGTCAGGGATGACAGCTACTTTTGAGCCATCAAGGCTCTCCAGGAAAAAACTCCTCCCCTCGTAAATGAGGCCCAGGTCTTCGTCCTCATGGTAAAGAGGGTCTTCCACGCGGCGGTGCAGCTCCGGCTCAGGGGCCGGACTGCTCACACCCTTGAGCCAACGCCTCCACCTCTGTTCAAGGACCGATGTGTAGCGGATTAATGTTAAAGATCCCGAGGTCAACGAAAGAATTCGGGAAGGAGACTTACTATGTCGGCAGGATTGTTGTACGATAACCCGTCTTGGAACTGACGCTTGGCGAACTCCTCGGCGGATCCCTGGTACATGCTGGCCAGTACGGCTCCGAGGGTCATTTGGTCCATAAAAGCCCCCTTGATAGATCGGGAGGCATCGATGGACCCATTATATTCGCACAATAAGTGCTGGCGCTGCTGGAGGGATTGGACTCTTCAGTCTAGGGCCACCGCCATCACGTCAATGATGGTGAGGCCAGCGCTCGACAGTAGCTTCACTTTGGCCGCTAGACTGGTCACGGATTCGTCTTCCTCTTGCGCCAAGCTCTGCGGCCTCCAGCTGTAATGTTTCCTTGGTGGATCCAATGAAAAGGGCGGAAGGCCTGGCTGAGCTGGCTCGTACAGCGGGACGTCGTTAATATAGAACCACTTGGAAGGCCAGTAATCGGCATCCTGCCGAGGTGTTCCCGCTGGATAGCCAGTCCTGTCGACTCGGCAGACTTCGGCTCCTCCAACCTCAAATAGCTTGTCGGCCAAGGAGCGGGGCACAATACAGAAGTACTTTCACCATAGTCCAAAGTGAGCCAGATAGCCAAGGTGTAGCTCGCAGAGCATGATGAACCCCGCGATGTGCAATATCGAATTCGGGGTGAAATGGTGCAGGTGCAGCCCATAAAACTCCAGCAGGCCGCGGAGGAAAGGATGGATTGGGAACCCTAAACCGCGGAGAAGGAAAGGGACGAAGCATACCTGCTCGTCTCCTCGTGGCGAAGGGTAATTTTTGGTGTGGGCTTGACCGTCGAAGGATGTTAATCCGGGACGGCTCGAGGCCAGATCCGCATCCAGTAGATAGCCTTGCGTCGTCAAGCACTCTAGTTGAAGGCGCGCGACGGAGCAGCTCCCCCAGTCCCCTCTATCAGGGCCATGAGGATGCCTTGACGATCCTTCGCCACTCGCCATTGTTCGGGCTCTTGAGCTTGGGCTTGGGATGGGAGGGGAATTTTTGTTGCGGTTGCGCTCGCGAGGCGTATTACCGTTTTGGCTAGGGCCGTGTGTCTATTAAATAAGACAGAAGGGGTTGATGCTTTGACATTTTTCCATAAAGTGGCCCGGTTCCCTAGAGGACACGGTTTTCGAGGTCTGAAGTTGGGCCCCAGTGGAATCTCAAAGGTTGGCTGAGGACTTTAGAGTCGGGCCGAAGAGTAAAACTACGGGAACTCGTCTGTCGAGCCAAGACTCCGGAGCTGAAGGGCGTCGACTTCGGCATCGAAGACTAGTTCAGGGGCTACTGACGGTGTCCTGGATTAAGGGGTGCTAGCCTAACCAGCCCGTCTACTGGGTTGGGCCGATGGGCCCTCGTGCGTGATCAAGGTGGACTCCAGAGGCTGGACACAGGAATCATGATCGAGACTGCCTTTGCCGAAGACTTGTCGCATACTCCAAGATTTCCCCTGCCACCTTGCTCTTAGATACCGACTTTGTAACCCTAGTTACCCTCCCTGGCGTGTATATAAGCCATAGGGTTAGGCCTGTAGAGGGGACAATAATGCAATATCATTCACCTAGCCCTAGAGTTAGACACATCTAAAGATCTCGAGGTAGATCAACTCTGTACTTTTCATATTTCCATTGATATAAACAAGAGCAGGACGTAGGGTTTTACCTCCATCAAGAGGGCCCGAACCTGGGTAAAACATCGTCTCCCTGTTCCTGTTATCATCGATCCAAAGATCCACAGCTCGGGACCCCCTACCCCGAGGTCTGCCGGTTTTTACACCGACACTATGCCATGGAAGCCGGAGGACAAGCTCACCACCTCATCACCACCATCACCGAAGAAAGAAGCTTGAGTACATGGGTATGGGCACTCCCCTTGGCTTGTGCCAAGCTTGGGGGAGGTGCCCCGGTATCGTATCACCATCACTTGTATTATCTTTACCTATTTTTAGTTCGATCCTTAGTTATTTTGTGATTTAGTGAATAAAAGTTTAGTATGATCTATTTTCGAGTGCTAGTTTCGTGATCTATCTATCTATGTAATCGAGTTGAGAGTTATATAATACAGAGTAGTTTGAGTTTTTGCTTGTTTACTTTTATGTTTCAATCTTAGCAATGAAAATATTGAAAAAGATCATATGCTAATCTTATGGAAAGCAATGACATTACATAAAGAAAAGTATAAGTGGTAAAATTTATTGAAAGTTAACAAGCATAGCATTGGTCAATGATGCAATTCATGAAAAAATTAATAAGGGAAGAGAAGATTCACATGCAAATACACTATCTTGGACATCTTTTATGATTGTGAGCCCCCATTGAGTATTTTATCTCAAATTTTTGACGTTGGACAAGGAAGACAACGTAATGAATTATGTTTGGTTATATTCACATAGAAGTTATATTTTCATAGATCCTCTAACATGTGGTGCTTGCCCAATATCTTTGCTAGCCAAAAATCCGCACCAAGTAGATATACTACTTGTGCATCCAAAACCCTTAAAACCAGTTTCATGTCATGAGAGTCCACTATATCTACATATGGATTGAATAAGATCCTTCAAGTAAGTTGTCATCGGTGCAAAAAGCAATAAAAATTGCCTCTAAATATGTATGAACTTTTATTATAAGGGAAAATAAGCTTTGTACGAACTTGTGATGGTAAAGAAATAAAAGCAACGGACTGCATAATAAAGGTTGCTATCACAAGGGGCAATATAAAGTGACGTTCCTTTGCATTAAGAGCTTGTGCATCCAAAAACAAAATGCGCATGACAACCTCTGCTTCCCTCTGCGAAGGGCCTATCTTTTACTTTTATGTATTTACTTTTTATGCAAGATTCAATAGTGTTCTCCTCTATTCCTTTTTATTTTTCTCTTTTCCAAGCATCATGTGGTGGGGAAAGATCTAGGCATATATATACAGTTGGATATGAGTGATCATGAGTTATTATTGTTGACATCACCCTTGAGGTGAATGAGTTGGGAGGCGAAACTATAAGCCCCTATCTTTCTATGTGTCTGGCTGAAACCTTTTGCTCCATATATATGTTGTGAGTGTTGGCAATCATAGAAGACTAAATGATGGTTGAGTATGTGGACTTGCTAAAAAGCTCCTACATGAGACCCTTCCTGAAAATATGATGAATTGCAATTGCATTGTTGACTGAGAACATAGTTTGTTAGTTTTCAAGAAAGTTTATGTTTTATACTTGTTGTTGTGATGAATTGTTACTTGCTCATGAGAAGTTCTATGATAATGAATATTGTTGTTATAATAATGATCATGATGCTACTATGTCCATATTTTGTTTTTATTGACACCTCTCTCTCTAAACATGTGGACATGATTATCGATATCATCTTTCGCTTGAGGACAAGCGAGGTCCAAGCTTGGGGGAGTTGATACGTCCATTTTGCATCATGTTTCCCTACTGTTATTTATAGTATTTGTAATCAATATAACACTTTGTGGAGTAATTCTAATGCCTTTTCCCTCTTAATATGCAAGATTTACACAAGGAGGAAGAATACCGGCAGCTGGAATTCTGGACCAGAAAAAGCTATGTCAGAGATACCTATTCTGCACATCTCCAAATGAGCTGAAATTCATGGAGATTTATTTTGGAATAAATAAAAAACACTGGAAGAAAGAAATACCAGAGGGGGCCACCCAGTTGCCCACGAGGCACCAGGGCGCGCCTGCCCTCCCCCCCAGGCGCCCCCTGGTGGCTCGTGGGGCCCCTGGCCAGCCTCCGGTGCCCATTTTCTGGTATATAAGCCCATTTGCCCTAGAAAAAAAATAAGGAGAAGACTTTTGGGATGGAGCACCGTCGTCTCGAGGCGGAACTTGGGCAGGAGCACTTTTGCTCTCCGGCGGAGAGATTCCGCCGGGGATACTTCCCTCCGGGAGGGGGAAATCGAAGCCATCGACATCACCAACGATCCTCTCATCGTGGGAGGACCAATCTTCATCAACATCTTCAACAACACCATCTCATCTCAAACCCTAGTTCATCTCTTGTATTCAATCTTTGTCTCAAAACCTCAGATTGGTACCTGTGCGTTGCTAGTAGTGTTGATTACATCTTGTAGTTGATGCTAGTTGGTTTATTTGGTGGAAGATTATATGTTCAGATCCATTATTCTATTCAATACCCCTCTGATCTTGGACATGAATATGATGTGTGAGTTGTTACTTTTGTTCTTGAGGACATGGGAGAAGTCTTGTCATAAGTAATCATGTGAATTTGGTATTCGTTCGATATTTTGATGATATGTATGTTGTTGATTCTCTTAGTGGTGTCATGTGAACGTCGACTACATGACACTTCACCATCCTTGGGCCTAAGGGAATGCATTGTGGAGTAGTAAGTAGATGATGGGTTGCTAGAGTGACAGAAGCTTAAACCCTAGTTTATGCGCTACTCCGTAAGGGGCTGATTTGGATCCATACGTTTAATGCTATGGTTAGATTTATCTTAATTCTTCTTTCGTAGTTGTGGATGCTTGCGAGAGGGGTTAATCATAAGTGGGAGGCTTGTTCAAGTAAGAACAGCACCCAAGCACCGGTCCACCCACACATCAAATTATCAAAGTAGCGAACGTGAATCAAACAAACATGATGAAAGTGACTAGATGAAATTCCCGTGTGTCCTCAAGAACGCTTTACTTATTATAAGAGACTGTTCCGGCCTGTCCTTTGCCACACAAGGATTGGGCTACCTTGCTGCACTTTTAGTTACTATTGCTACTTGTTACTTATTACAAATTATCTTGCTATCAAACTACTTGTTACAGATAATTTCAGTGCTTGTAGAATATACCTTGCTGAAAACCGCTTGTCATTTTCTTCTGCTCCTCGTTGGGTTCGACACTCTTACTTATCGAAAGGACTATGATTGATCCCCTATACTTTTGGGTCATCACTCGACCATGGCTAGCCATCTGTATAGGAACAATAAAACTGGGCAGTTTCTGTTGGAAGAAGAAGAACATAGCTGTAAAACTGTGTATAAGCAAGAGTTTATGAACAACATATATAACAGAAAATAGCTCGTACCATCAATTTCTTGACATAGTTGGACCTGTTCAACGTGTGCACCAGTGGCACACATTGTTGGAAATATGCCCTAGAGGCAATAATATTGTATTATTATATTTCCATTATTCATAATTAAGAGTTTATATTTCATGCTATAACTGCTATGATCCTGGAATATGCGATTCAGTGGAAAACTCATATGCACTTGTGAAATGATAAACGGTTAACAATAGGTTCCCAATCTCGCCTCTAAGACTAGCTCAAGTGTTGTTGGTGATCACGTTTTCCGGATCTTAGGATATCGTTAAGTGTAATGATAGTCCTAAAACAACATTGAGGGTGTGACGTTAGAAGAACGATCATATTGAATTGACCCAATACTTGTCTGTTATACTTTGTGATTATATCGTCTGAAATCATCTGTTATAACACGAAGTGTTGTGTTTTAGTTCCTCGGACCATGAGAGTTTCTCGGTCACTTCCTACCGTACGGTGGGCTTTGGGGTCGATCAAACATCATCTGTAACAAGGTGATCATAACGACAACTTTCAGGTTCATCGGAAAGTTTGACAAGTGACCAGATAGCTCGAGAATGGGATTTGCTTCTCCGACGATGGAGAGATATTCTTAGGGCCCTCTCGGTGTGACGGCATCCATCATCGTCTGGCCAGACACAGGTGACTACGTCATGGGGATGCCAGAACACGTTAACGAGAAAGTAGAACAAAACCGGTAATGGGAGCAACGATATAGTGAGCATGGTGATGACTCAGGAGGATACCGATGCACGCCGGGTTTTGTAAAGTATCGCGAAGCAAAGGGAACATCGCATGATAACCAAAGGTTCACTCAAATATTATTCGGGTAATCATAGGGACCGATATGGATGTCCACGGTCCCGCTATCGGTCATTAAATGAAGGTGTTTTCGATCATGTCTATGATTTACCGAACCTACGGGGTCACAAGCTTAAGCTAATCACGATCTGCCGAGTATTAGTGTGATGGGAGTAATGAGAATATATTTGTGGAATTGTTTCATTAATATCCGGAATAGTTCCGAGAGGTTCCGGAACCGTTTCGGGGTCACCGGAAGGGTTTCGGTGAATATCCGATTAATATATATAGGTGGAAATTGTTTTCGAGGATGTTAAATTATATATATAATGCTTTGAAAATGTTTAGAACAAATATATATTTAATTTAATATCAATGGGCCTAATAAGGCCAAGAGGTGGAGAAGGAATTGGGCCACAAGGGCCCAATAGGGGAGGCGCCCCCTTTTCCCTTTGGAGAGGCCGAATCCTAGTGGGGGAAGGACTCCTCCTCCCCCCTTGGCCGGTGCAAGGGGAGGGGAGTCCTTCCCCCCTTGTGGCGCCCCCTCCTCTCCCCTAAACCTATATATACTAGAGGATTTCCACCCTATGATATACAAGTTTTGGAGCCTCCTCTTGTTGATCTAGTTCTAGTTCTAGTTGGTCCTAGTTGACTAATTAGAGCTAGCCCTAGCCACCTCTAATCCTCATAATTAGAAGCCCCGTGTGGTTCTAATCTCCTCCCTCTAATTCTCCGGCGACGATTAGCTCTGGACGGTGAAGCGCTGCCGGATTGTGAAGACCGTACGCTTGCAACCAAGTAGAGAGGCCGTGCTTTCGGTCTTCTGTTCGAGGGATCGTTCCAGGGCGGTTCGTGGGATCGTCATCGACATTCGAGGGACTCCAAGTACGATCTACACTGACTCATCTACTTCCGCTGCACTCCCGGAGTCGGTAACGATCGTTGATCCAAACCCTATATGCATCTTCATATTGTTCCTGGGTGATCGTAGGGCGATTTTTTTTGTTTTCTACTACGTTTCCCAACAGTGGTTGCTAATAGTTCCTTGGGCTTCACCATAGTCAAGAATAGTGAACCATCATGTATGCAAGAGGGCGGTTGTTGTGGTGCTACGACCATCTATGGGGCCATCCAGCCCCTTATGGTTCAGCTAGGAGGATCAACAGGCACAAAGAGCAGAATCAACAGATGCGCGAGGGATCTTTACCCAGGTTCGGGCCGCACGGATGCGTAAAACCCTACTCCTACTTTTGGTGTATTGGTTGTGTATGAGCACGAGCACAAGGAGCGCTCCCCCGGCAAGGTGCGGGAGAGGCAGCTACGCATGCGAGTTGTGCAAAAGCTCCATCCTTGTAAACATTGCCCTGGCCCTCCTTTTATAGCTCAAAGGGGTTACCACAGTGGCAAAACAGTAATTACAAATCTACTGGACAACAAACAGTGCTATCATACCTACTTCTGTCAGTTTAGGACAAAAGCATTTAATGCTCTGTTAGGTGTCATGTACAGGAGGAGTCCCGGCAAGCTTTCTGCACCGCTCGCTCAGCTACCTCCTGTTTGCTTGGCACGCCCTCTGGACAGGTGTCATTAACGGTAATCCTTCTTCCGGTGTGCTGACACATGTCCCGACAAGCCTTACCAACCCGCCTGCGCGGTCGACACCTCACCGATTAGCGACCAGCTGCCCGGTGAGGTGGAGCGCTGGTGAGTTGGCAAAAACTTGCCGGTCGTGGAGCTTGCCAGGCCTTCACCTTGCCGGCCGAGACCTTGCTGGCAAGAAATATTTTCATTCTTTGTTATTAGTTGGGTACTTGTTGATGCTTCGTCTTGCTCTTCTCCTTAGAAGCTTCCGCGATGGGATCTTGAATCTTGATCACCGTGGCTCCCGGCAAGCCCGGCCGCTAAGGAGGCCACTACTGTCTGTGCATAAGTCAGGGTATAAAATACCCATGTTTTATACACTGACAGCGATGAAGATGGATGATCTTTTAGGGGGTCACACGTATTAGACGAAGTTTAGTGTGGGGGAACGAGATTTTTAATTAAGTCTCTTCTTTCACACACCCCGAAAGTTAATCTAGCAACAAGGATTATGACTTTATGGTGTGCATGTAGGTAGCTAGGTTTATCCGGAAACCCTAGAAGCCACGTAATTAAAATTTGCCAAACCGATTAGAGGACGTCCAACTTGGTTTTGCAGGGTTTGCATATGATGTGGTATGGCCTTCGTCATGATAATGAGTTTATGTATGAGATGGTTATATGTTGTAATGTTAAGTGGCCTACACGTCACGGCATGATGGCTGGAGCCACGAGATTGCCACCTTAATGTAAATATCGTAGAGATAGGTTACAGGTGATGGTGGCAAGACGTACACGAAGGACCCCGACGAGGAGAAGGTGTACCAGGCGCGGGACGAGGAGCTATAATTTCGTGCCACGGCGGAATTTCAGATTTTGGTGCCACGACAACGTTTTCTGAAACGATCGCCACGGCAACGTTTTTTGATATTAGCGCCACGACAACGTTTTTTTGAAATGGTTGCCACGGCAATGAAATATTGGCCGTCACGTGATACTTCTCCGTCATATCTACTTTTCCAAACACTTTTGCTCTTGTTTTGGACTCTAATTTGCATGATTTGAATGAAACTAACCTGGACTGACGCTGTTTTCAGCAGAGTTACCATGGTGTTGTTTTTGTGCAGAAATCAAAGTTCTTGGATTTGGACGAAACTTTTTGGAGAATTTTTATGGAATATATAAAAATTATTGGTGCAAGAATCAACAGAAGAGGGGCCACCTGTTGCCCACAAGGCAACAGGGCGTGACCCCCCTAGGGCGCGCCCTGATGCCTTGTGGGGCCCACAAGTGGCCGTCTGACCTAATTCCAACGCTATAAATTCTCTTTCCCCAAGAAAAAAATAGGAGAAGAATTTTCATCGCGTTTTACGATATGGAGCCGCCGCCACCTCCTGTTCTTCATCGGGAGGGCTGATCTGGAGTCCGTTCGGGGCTCCGGAGAGGGGGATTCGACGCCGTCGTCATCATCAACCATCCTCCATCACCAATTTCATGATGCTCACCCCCCCGGCATGAGTAATTCCTTTGTAGGCTTGCTGGACAGTGATGGGTTGGATGAGATTTATCATGTAATCAAGTCAATTTGTTAGGGCTTTGATCCCTAGTATCTGATACGTCTCCAACATATCTATAATTTATGAAGTATTCATGCCATGTTTACAACAATTATATATGGTTTTGGTATGATTTGAATGGAACTAACCCGGACTGACGATTTTTTCAGCAGAACTACCGTGGTGTTGTTTTTTATGCAGAAATAAAAGTTCTCCAAATGCAGCGAAACTTTTTGATGATTTTTTTTGGAACAAAAGAGACCCCCGAAGCTTCGTGGAAGGATCAGAAGCCTTACGAGGTGCTCACAAGCCACCACCGCGTGCCAGGGGGGGTATGGCGTGGTGATGCCTCATGGGCCCATCTTAGCCCATCTTCGCGTGATTCCAACGCCAAAAATTCCTATAAATAGAGAAACCCCCAGAAATAACCCTAGAACTTCGACTCCGCTACCGCATGCCTCTATACCGAAGAAATACCATCTAGAGCCCTGTTCCGGCACCCTGCCGGAGGGGGGAAATCATCACCGGAGGCCATCTTCATCATCCCGGCGGTCTCCATGATGAGGAGGGAGTAGTTCACCCTCGAGGCTGAGGGTATGTACTAGTAGCTATGTCTTTGATCTCTCTCTCTCGTGTTCTTGATTTGGCACAATCTTGATGTACCGCGAGCTTTGTTAATATAGTTGGATCATATGGTGTTTCTCCCTCTCTATCTTGTTGTGATGAATTGAGTTTTTACCTTTGAGGTTTCACTATTATCGGATTGTATACTTTTATGGATCTGAGAACACTTGATGTATGTCTTGCATATGAATACCCGTGGTGACAATGGGGTATTATATTTATTCATCTGATGTATGTTTTGGCACTCAACTCGAGGATTCCCGAGGTGACATTGGGGTAATCTATGCATAGGGGTTGATGCACGTTTTCGTCCTACTTTCTCCGGTAGAAATCTTGGGGCACTCTTTGAAGTTCTTTGTGTTGGATTGAATATTATGAATCTGAAGTTGTTTGATGCATATCATATAATCAACTCACGGATACTTGTGGTGACATTGGAGTATCTAGGTGACATTAGAGTTGGTTGATGTGTATCATATGGTGTTATTTTAGTACGAACTCTAGGGCTGTTTGTGACACTTATAGGAATAGCTCAATAGATTGATCGGAAAGGATAACTTTGAGGTGGTTTCGTACCCTACAAATAATTTCATCTTATGTTCTCCGCTTGATAAGAACTTTGGAGTGATTCTTTATCGCACGTTGAGGGATTGTCATATGATTCAACTATGTTACCACTGTTGAGAGATTGCACTAGTGAAAGTATGAACCCTAGGCCTTGTTTCTAAGCATTGCAATACCGTTTGTGCTCACTTTTGTCACTTGCTACCTTGCTGTTTTTATATTTTCAGATTACAAAAACCTATATCTACTACCTATACTACACTTGTATCACCATCTCTTCGCCGAACTAGTGCACCTATACAATTTACCATTGTATTTGGTGTGTTGGGGACACAAGAGATTTCTTGTATTTGGTTGCAGGATTGTTTGAGAGATACCATCTTCATCCTATGCCTCCCACGGATTGATAAACCTTAGGTCATCCACTTGAGGGAAATTTTCTACTGTCCTACAAAACTCTGCGCTTGGAGGCCCAACACGAGTCTACAAGAATAAGTTGTGTAGTAGACATCAAGCTATTTTCTGGCGCCGTTGCCGGGGAGGTGTGTGCTTGAAGGTATATCTTTAGATCTTGTAATTGAATCTTTTTGTTTCTTGTTTTATCACTAGTTTGGTTTATTAAAGAAAACTACAAAAAAATGGAATTGAGGTTGCCTCATATTATTCGTCTTTATAATGTTTTTCTTGAAAATGATGGATCGAAAAATTGTGCTCAATTGTTAGAGGAAGAATTTAATAAAATGTTTAATGTGAGTCCTTTGAATGATGAGCATGATTGCAGTGTTGTTAGTATTCTTTCTATGAATATCCATGATGCTAATGATATGCAAAGCCACAAGCTTGGGGATGCTATGTGTGATGAAGATGGTATTTTTAGTCCCCCAAGTTTTGATGAGAAAATTTATTATGATTATAGCATGCCTCCTATTTATGATTATTATAATGATAAAAGTGGATTTGGTGATGTCATGACTTTATTTAGTGATGAATCCACTATTTCGGAAGAGGTTTCAATTGATTATGATAACAAAGTTGCTATCTATGATGATTATTATGATGACATGTATGCTATAAAGAATAATGATAACTATAAAACTTGTCATCATGATTTTAATTTTCAATTGTATTATGCCAATCAAGTATCTCATGATAGTTATTTTGTTGAGTTTGCTCCCACTATTGATGAGAATGAATTTGCTTATGTGGGGAGTAATGAAAATTGTATGCTTGTAGGTCATGAAAAGAATGCTTTATGTGATAGCTATATTGTTGAATTCATTCATGATGCTACTGAAAATTATTATGAGAGAGGATCATATGCTTATATATGTTGCAATAATATCAAGTTTCCCCTCTATGTGTTGAAAGTTTGGAAGTTATACTTGTTTTGCCTTCCTATGCTAGTTGATTCTTGCTCCCATAAATTGTTTGCTCACAAAATCCCTATGCATTGCAAGTGGGTTAGGCTTAAATTTTCTTGTCATATGATTCATGATGCTCTCTTTGTGTTTCAATTCTTTACTTTTATGCGAGCATCATTGAAATCATCATGCCTAGCTAAAAGGCAATAAAGAAAAGCGCTTGTTGGGAGACAACCCAACATTTACCCCTACTGTTTTTGTGTGTTCACATGATTAATATACTGTAGTAATCATGTTTTATATGTTTTGTTTCAATAATGTGCCAAGTAAAGCCTTTGGGATAGTGTGGATGCTTGTTGATTTGATTCTGTGCAAAAACAGAAACTTTTGCGTCCAGTGCTGGAATTTCTATTATGTACTGGAGCGTGGGAAATTCTGAAATTTTTACAGAGTATTGGGTAACAAATGTTTTACGGTGTCCTAATTTTTCAGAATTTTTGGAGGTACATAAGTATGGTTTTTAAATCGCTCACTACATGTTGTTCTGTTTTTGACAGATTCTGTTTTCGGTGCATAGTTTGCTTGTTTTAGTGTTTCCATAGCTTATATTGAGTAATATAAATTGTGGAAATTATGGAATACAGTAGGTATTATGTGAGAGAAATTATGAATCTTTTCTTGACAGTACCTAAGTGGATGATTTATTTTTTATCATACTAACCTATCTCACAAGTTCCGTTAAGTTTTGCGTGATTGAAGTTTTCAAGTTTTGGGTGAGATATCGATATGAGGAGAATAAGGAGTGGCAAGACCCTAAGCTTGGGGATGCCCAAGTCACCCCAAGGTAATACTCAAGGAAGACTCAAGCGTCTAAGCTTGGGGATGCCCCGGAAGGCATCCCCTCTTTCGTCTTCAACATTATCGGTAACCTCACTTGGAGCTATATTTTTATTCATCACATAATATGAGTTTTGCTTGGAGCGTCATTTTCTTCTGTTGATATTTGCTTGGTGTTATAAATAATCATGTTTTGTATCTTTTAGTTCAATAAAATGCCAATTATAGCCTTTACCATGCTCAGTTTGCAAGTTCATGTGTTGCTGTTTGAAAACAGAAAGTTTTCTGTTATATCCAGAATATTCCTTATTAGTCAGAACATGATAAAAATCTGAAATTTTTACACAGTAATCATGCATGAGTTCTCTGTCACGTGGTAATTTTTCAGAAGTTTTGGAGTTAGGGAAGTATGAATTTTAAATCCCCCTTTACAGACTGTTCTGTTTTGGCAGATTGCGGTTATAGTTGCATTGTTTGCATATGTTGCTTGTTTAATGTTTCTATTTGTGGATAGGAGTATTAAATATGCAGAGGCATTTAGTATGCAATGTTTAATTATAATTTTAGTGATTTGCTACAGTAGAGAATGTTAAGGTTTTGAGTGGATTTATACTAACTTATCTCACGAGTTCTTGTTGAGTTTTGTGTGGATGAAGTTTTTAAAGATTTAGGAGAAGCCATGATATGAGAGGAATTAAGGAGACACAAGAGCTCAAGCTTGGGGATGGCCAAGGCACCCCAAGACAACATTCCAAGAAGTCTCAAGCAACTAAGCTTGGGGATGCCCCGGTAGGCATCCCACCTTTCTTCATCAACAACTATCGGTTAGCCTAAGTTTTTACTTGTTCACATGATATGTGCTATTCTTGGAGTGTCCTTTTATTTTCATTTTGTTTGCTGTTTGAATAAAATTAGTAAGATCTGAAATTTTTAAATGAGAGAGAGTCCTCACATAGCTACCTATTTACTTAACTACTCATTTGATCTTCACTTATATCTTTTTGGAGTAGTTTGTCATTTACTCTTGTTCTTCACTTATATCCTATGAGTAAATTGTGAAAGAATTGAATATCATGAAGTTGAAATTATATGTGCTTCATATGCTTGTATCATACCTAGTAGTAGCTTCACATTGGGTTTAGAAAGCAAAATCTATCGAAGTTTGACAATCACAATATTAGTCATACAAGCAATTCATGAATGATTAGTATAAGGAAGAGAACTTTCACATACAAATATATTATCTTGGACATCTTTTATGATTGTGAATTCCCATTAATTATTTTCAAACTTGAGCAAATTAGTTGAAGTTAGGCAAGGAAGACAACGTAATGAGTTATGTTTGGGTATATTTGCATAGAAGTTACTAGCACAAATGCTCGTGCGTTGCAACGGGTTGAATTTTATTGAATATTTTTTATTCAAAATATTGAGTCACAAGTTTGGATCTCGGCCATCGATGCTACAGCTTATATACCTTCTTTCCTACCCTGTTTTATTGCTCAAATTACTGCCCTCTTTTATTGCAAAATAAAACCATATTTTCTGCTTTTTTTGTCTTAAAACTTAAGTTTTTTAAGTAAAACATATAATACTAAAATGAACGAGTTTTGAATATAAAAAAACTGGGAGGTAGCTGAACTGGGCCAGCCATGGCCCAGCCGGCCACCATCCCGCAGCCTACCAGCCCGACCCAGCTCCTCTCCCCAATCCTAACCACTCCCGTTGCTCGACCACAAAGCTCTTTTTACCGGAACCGGTAGCAACCGGTGAAGCATCCACCACACAAAGGCTTTGAGATGTGTGCGTATTTTTTATGTATTCATGTTGCTTCCATTTGTATCTCCCATTATGTCAACTCGGCTTGTCTTGTTGCCAGTACTTTTTGTCAGAAGGCAAGAGAGAGTACCAGAGAATAGTACGCATGCATGTGATCTATCCGTACACAAAGTCCATATAGTTTAATTTCCTTTTGATATTTTAGAACATTTGAACATCCACCTGAAAGATTCAATGCATGCAGTGGCGGAGCTGCCCTTTAGTTTGTAGATAATTTCGTATTGGTCCCTAGTACCTAAGCAGTTTGACCCCACGGTCTTTTGCCGCTGGCTCCGCCACAGAATGCATGTATGTATGCACTACAATAAAGTACAATGTAACATAATTTTTGGGATAAAAGTTTCTGCAACTTCTCCCATAGTACTTGCTGGACTGCCGGGCCGGCTCTCTTTTTCTTTCTTTGAAGTTGCAGCTAGCTAGCTACAATCCCATGTTGGGCCACCCAAGTCAAGCCATCAGCACGCAGTCGCCATCTCACAACAGCTCGACCACCACTTCATCCTGACGGCCTCGCTCCGGCGCCATCTTCCTCGCCACTGGACGACACCGACGCACGCTGCCTCATTATGTTGGGCTATTCATGCACCACTCTCCTCGTCGCAGTAGTTGGCACCCCTGTGCCTAGCACCCTTGTTTGAGAATCTCCTCCGTCCCCATCTTTTTGGCCGTAGCTAGTCGAGACTCACTGGGCTGTCATGGCCGTAGCTGTCGAAACCCTCCTTTCACTCTCTCATCGGCCCCACTTGAGGAATTCGATTCCTTCCTCATTGAGTAGTTGTTAGATTTCAGACCAAGCAAACGGTACCGTTGCTTGTTGATTCCCTAGTCTGCTTGTTGACACTCCATGGAACTTGCGAACGTATATAAACCGGTGGGACTCCGTGTAAGGGATCGAGGTGGGACTAAACTTGAGTCGTATATGTCTGCCATTGGCCATTGATTTTTTTTTGAGGGAACGCCATTGCCCATTAATGCACCACGGTCGTGCGGTCAGCGCTGGCTCCTAATTAACTGGGCCGGCCCATACCTAGCGATTGATCGGTGGAAACCAAGCACACGACGTATGAAGGCCCACGCCGAGCGATCGATAGGTGGAATCAGACGATTGATTGATGACCAAACGTAGGAAACGAAGCGTAAGATTAGTACCACCTCGGATATAGAAAATAATATGGGCGAAGTGGACGGACGACGGACGGACGAAAAACGGACGAAATTACGGTGGTAAGAAGCAATAGCCCCTTTATTATTAGGTATAGATATTGTTATGGATCCTCCAACATGTGGTGCTTGCTTAGGATCTTTTGCTAGCCAAAAATTCGTACTAAGTAGAGATACTACTTGTGCATCCAAAAACCCTTAAACCCAGTTTCTTGCCATGAGTGTCCACCATATCTACCTATGGATTGAATAAGATCCTTCAAGTAAGTTGTCATTGGTGCAAAAAGCAATAAAAATTGCTCCTAAAATATGTATGATCTTTTATTGCAAGGGAAAATAAGCGTTGTACGAACTTGTGATGGTAAAGAAATAAAAGCGACGGGCTGCATAATAAAGGTTGCTATCACAAGGGGCAATATAACATGACGTTCCTTTGCATTAAGGGCTTGCGCATCAAAAAATAAAAAGCGCATGACAACCTCTGCTTCCCTCTGCGAATGGCCTATCTTTTACTTTTCCGTATTTACTTTTATGCAAGAGTCAATAGTATTACTTCTCACTTCAACCTTATTTATTCTCTAGTTGGCAAGCATCATGTGGTGGGGAAAGATCCAGGCACATATGGCCAGTCAAATATATTTGATCATGAATTATTATTGTTGACAATTATCTCTATGATAAATAAGTTGGGAGGCGAAACATTAAGCCCCTATCTTTCTCTGTGTTCGATGGATGCTATTTGTTCTAAAAATATGCTTTGAGTACTAGCAATCATAGAAGACTATATGATAATTGAGTATGTGGAGCTCTTACTTAGACTTTGTTGAGAATAAGTTGAATTGTAATTGTTTGGTGACTAAGAACATTGGTTGTTAAGTTTCAAGAGAAGGCATTGTTCGAACCATAACATGTCAATTGATTGCTACTTTATCATGATAAGTTTTATGAGAAAGAGTTGTTGGTATGATGCTAGGAAAAGTGATTGAAATTATCATTGATCAAACTTATGCACCATGCTAGCATTCACAATTCATAAATTATTTCTTTTATCATTTACCTACTCAAGGACGTCTCCAATGTATCTATAATTTATGAAGTATTCATGCCAAGTTTACAACAATTCTATATGGTTTTGGTATGATTTGAATGGAACTAACCCGGACTGACGCTGTTTTCAGCAGAACTACCGTGGTGTTGTTTTTTGTGCAGAAATAAAAGTTCTCCAAATGCAGCGAAACTTTTTGACGATTTTTTTTTGGAACAAAAGAGACCCCCGAAGCTTCGTGGAAGGACCAAAAGCCTTACGAGGTGCTCACAAGCCACCACCGCGTGCCAGGGGGGTATGGCGTGGTGATGCCTCGTGGGCCCATCTTAGCCCATCTTTGCGTGATTGCAACGCCAAAAATTCCTATAAATAGAGAAACCCTAGAAATAACCCTAGAACTTCGACTCCGCCACCGCACGCCTCTGTACCGAAGAAATACCATCTGGAGCCCTGTTCCGGCACCCTGCCGGAGGGGGGAATCATCACCGGAGGCCATCTTCATCATCCCGGCGGTCTCCATGACGAGGAGGGTGCTGAGGGTATGTACTAGTAGCTATGTGTTTGATCTCTCTCTCTCTTGTGTTCTTGATTTGGCACAATCTTGATGTACCGCGAGCTTTGTTAATATAGTTGGATCATATGGTGTTTCTCCCTCTCTATCTTGTTGTGATGAATTGAGTTTTTACCTTTGAGGTTTCACTATTATCGGATTGTATACTTTTATGGATTTGAGAACACTTGATGTATGTCTTGCATATGAATACCCGTGGTGACAATGGGGTATTATATTGATTCACTTGATGTATGTGTTTGGCACTCAACCCGCGGATTCCCGAGGTGACATTGCGGTAATCTATGCATAGGGGTTGATGCACATTTTCGTCCTACTTTCTCCGGTAGAAATCTTGGGGCACTCTTTGAAGTTCTTTGTGTTGGATTGAATATTATGAATCTGAAGTTGTTTGATGCATATCGTATAATCAACTCACGGATACTTGTGGTGACATTGGAGTATCTAGGTGACATTAGAGTTGGTTGATGTGTATCATATGGTGTTATTTTAGTACGAACTCTAGGGCTGTTTGTGACACTTATAGGAATAGCTCAATAGATTGATCGGAAAGGATAACTTTGAGGTGGTTTCGTACCCTACAAATAATTTCATCTTATGTTCTCCGCTTGATAAGAACTTTGGAGTGATTCTTTATCGCACGTTGAGGGATTGTCATATGATTCAACTATGTTAGCACTGTTGAGAGATTGCACTAGTGAAAGTATGGACCCTAGGCCTTGTTTCTAAGCATTGCAATACCGTTTGTGCTCACTTTTATCACTTGCTACCTTGCTATTTTTATATTTTCAGATTACAAAAACCTATATCTACTACCTACTATACTACACTTGTATCACCATCTCTTCGCCGAACTAGTGCACCTATACAATTTACCATTGTATTTGGTGTGTTGGGGACACAAGAGATTTCTTGTATTTGGTTGCAGGGTTGTTTGAGAGATACCATCTTCATCCTACGCCTCCCATGGATTGATAAACCTTAGGTCATCCACTTGAGGGAAATTTGCTACTGTCCTATAAAACTCTGCGCTTGGAGGCCCAACACGAGTCTACAAGAATAAGTTGTGTAGTAGACATCAGTATCCACTATGTTCTGAGATTGATGTTGCTATGACTTTGCTATGCTTAATGCTTGTCACTAGGGCCTGAGTGCCATGATTTCAGAACTGAACTCTTTATGTTTTCATGAATATATTTGTGTTCTTGATCCTATCTTGCAAGTTATATGCACCTATTACGTGTTATGATCCGCATACCCCAAGGTGACAATAATTGGGATTCTTTCCGGTGATTGCCGTAGTTTGAGGAGTTCATGTATTCACTAAGTGCTAATGCTTTGTTCCAGTTCTCTATTAAAAGGAGGCCTTAATATCCCTTAGTTTCCTTAAGGACCCCACTGCCACGGGAGGGTAGGACAAAAGATGTCATGCAAGTTCTTATTATAAGCACGTATGACTATATATGGAATACAAGCCTACATTACATTAATGAATTGGAGCTATTGTGTATCGCCCTAGGTGGTGACTGTTATATGATGAATATCATCCAACATAATTATCATCACCGATCCAATGCCTACGACTTTCTCATATTGGTTTCTGCTAAGTTACTTTGTTACTACTGCTTTACATTTGCTACAAACTATTACTATTACTGTTACCGTTACTATTGTTACTATTGCTACTGCTATCAAAACTATCATATTATTGTGCTACTAAACACTTTGCTGCAGATATTTTATCTCCAGGTGTGGTTGAATTGACAACTCAACTGCTAATACTTGCTAATATTCTTTGGCTCCCCTTGTGTCGAATCAATAAATTTGGGTGAAATACTACCCGCGAAAACTGTTGCGATCCCCTATACTTGTGGGTTATCAAGACCTTTTTCTGGCGCCGTTGCCGGGGAGCATAGCTCTATTTGTTGAGTCACTTGGGATTTATATTTGTTGATCACTATGAAGAATTTTAAAGACGCTAAGACCAAGATCGTTCCCTCTAAGACGAGGGGAGGTAAGGAACTGCCATCTAGCTCCGCACTTGATTCACCTTCTGTTTTGAGTAGGCTTGCGACACCACCACCTGCTATTCATTCTGATATGTCGCAAGTTATTGATGATACTACTTCTGCTATGAATGATACTTATGATGATGCTAGTACTATGCTTGAAAATACTGTGCCACTTGGTGAATTTCTTGATGAACAACTTGCTAAAGCTAAAGAAATTGAGAATGCTGAAAATGTTGAAACTCTTGAGAATTATGATTCTCCTATTATGCCTAGCTCTCATACTAGAGTTGAAATACCTGAAAGATCTGATGAACATGTCTTTGATAGGGAGACAACTAGATCAATTCTTGCTTGTAATGATAGAGATGAGGTTATAAAATTGCTTGCTGAAATGAAAGAAATATCTATGAGGGAGAGAATGAAATATGATCCTAAGTTTGCTACCTCTCCCATATTTGTTACCGATAAGGATTATGAATTCTCTGTCGATACTGAGTTAATTACTTTGGTTGAATCTGATCCTTTTCATGGTTATGAAACTGAAACTGTTGTGGCACACCTTACTAAATTAAATGATATTGCCACCTTATTTGCTCAAGAGGAAAAAATTCGCTATTACTATATTCTTAAGTTGTTTACTTTCTCATTAAAGGGTGATGCTAAGAAATGGTTTAATACTCTTGCTCCTGGTTGTGTGCGTAGTCCCCAGGATATGATATATTACTTCTCTGAAAAATATTTTCCTACTCAGAAGAAACAAGCTGCCTTACAGGAAATATTTAACTTTGTGCAAATTGAAGAAGAGAATCTCCCTCAAGCTTGGGGCAGGCTTCTCCAATTCCTTAATGCTTTGCCTGATCATCCTCTTAAGAAGAATGAAATACTTGATATCTTTTATAATGGACTAACCGATGCTACTAGGGACTACCTAGATAGTTGTGCTGGTTGTGTTTTCAGGGAACGAACTGTTGGACAGGCTGAAGTACTATTGAATAATATATTGAGAAATGCCGATGATTGGACACTTCCTGAACCACCACCTAAGCCAACTCTGAAGAAGAGAGGTATTCTATTCCTCAGTCCAGAAGATATGCAAGAAGCCAAGAAATCTATGAAGGAAAAAGGTATTAAAGCTGAAGATGTTAAGAATTTACCACCTATTGAAGAAATACATGGGCTCGACATCCCGACATAGGTAGTGGAGGTAAATTCTCTCACTAGATTTGATGCAGGTGATATTCCGTATAATAAATCTGCTAGTCAATGCCTGTATGAATTTGATAATTACATCATTAAACATGAACACTTTAATATGTATGTTAGCAATCAATTAAAACGGAATGCCATCATGATTGAACGCTTGAGTGATTTGATGTTTAGAACTGCTAATAATGTTAAATGCTTGAGTAAACATGCTTCTATGGTTTAGACTTAGTTAGAACAAATTGCTAAGTCACAAAATGATTTGCTTGATGAGATGAACAATAAAAAGAATGACCATGCTGTTAAAGTTGTTACTAGAGGAGGTAGAATGACTCAGGATCCTCTATATCCTGAAGGTCATCCTAAAAGAATGGAACAAGATTCTCAAAGAAATAATATTGATGCACCTAGTCCATCTAAGAAGAAAAAGAAAAAGAAAAATGATAACACTTTGCATGCTTCTAGTGAACCTGAGATAGAAAAATCTCCTGAGAATCATAATGATGCTTCTATTTCTGATGCTGAGACACAATCTGGTAATGAACATGCACCTAGTGATAATGATAATGACAATGATAATGATAATGAAGATGTTCATATTGATGCTCAACCAGATAATGATGTAGAAATAGAACCTGCTGTTGATCTTGATGACCCACCTCCTAAGAATAAAAGATATGATAAAAGAGACTTTGTTCCTAGAAAACATGGAAAGGAGAGAGAACCATGGGTTCAAAAACCTATGCCTTTTCCTACTAAACCATCTAAAAATAAGGATGATGAAGATTTTGAACACTTTGTTGAAATTCTTAGACCTGTCTTTGTGCGCACTCGCTTGATTGATATGTTGAAAATGTCTCCTTATGCCAAATACATGAAAGATATTGTCACAAATAAAAGAGAGATACCTGAAGCTGAAATTTCCACCATGCTTGCAAATTATTCTTTTAAGGGTGGTGTACCTAAAAAGTTAGGAGATCCGGGAATACCTACTATACCATGCTCCATTAAAAGAAGTTATGTCAAAACTGCTTTATGTGATTTGGGAGCCGGTGTTAGTGTTTTGCCTTTCTCTTTATATAAAAGACTTGATTTGAGTAAACTCACACCTACTAAAATATCTTTGCAAATGGCTGATAAATCCACTGCTATACCCATTGGAATTTGCGAGGATGTTCCCGTTGTAGTTGCAAATATTACTATCTTGACAGACTTTGTTATACTTGATATGCCCGAGGACGACAACATGTTGATTATCCTTGGAAGGCCCTTTTTGAATACTGCAGGGGCTGTTATTGATTGCAACAAAAGCAAGGTCACTTTTCATGTCAATGGTAATGAGCATACGGTTTATTTCCCGAAGAAACAAACTTCAGTGAATGGTATCAATTGTATTGAGAAGGTTTCGACAATCACTATTGGGGGATTCAAATTTCCTCTTCCTACTGTCAAAAAATGAAATTCTCATTGTTGGGGAGATGCATATCCCCGTTGAGGTAACTTAGTGTTATAAAAAAATTCTTCGGTTTCATGTCACTCGGAAACAGTTTGCTAATAAGACTTGATCAACCTTATTAATGGATTCTTTTTGAAGGGCATGTGGTCGATGAATTTAGTAAGCACAACTTTCTGTAATCTTAGTTTGATCTCTGTTATTTTTAGTTTAAATAAATAAAATGCCATGCTTATCCTCTTTTCTAAATTATCTGTGCAATAAAAAATGGCCCAAAAATAAAAGTGCTCAGAATGCAATAAAATTTTGACATGCTTTTTTCTGGAATATATAAGAATTTTTGGCACTGAAAACAACCCAGGGGGGTGCACCTGTTGCTCACAAGGCAACAGGGCGCGGCTGATACGTCCATTTTGCATCATTTTTCCTACTGTTATTTATAGTGTTTTTAATCAATATAACACTTTGCGGAGCAATTCTAATGCCTTTTCTCTCTTAATATGCAAGATTTACATAAGGAGGGAGATTGTCGGCAGCTGAAATTCTGGACCTGAAAAAGCTATGTCAGAGATACCTATTCTGTACATCTCCAAAGGAGCAAAAATTTCACGGAGATTTATTTTGGAATAAATAAAAAATACTAGAGAAAAGAAGTACCACAGGGGGCCACCCAGGTGCCCACGAGGCACCAGGGTGCGCCACCCCCTTGGGCGCGCCCTGGTGGCTTGTGGGGCCCCTGGCCAGCCTCCGGTGCCCATTTTCTGGTATATAAGCCCGTTTGCCCTAGAAGAAAAAAGGAGAAGACTTTCGGGATGGAGCGCCGCCGTCTCGGGGTGGAACTTGGGCAGGAGCACTTTTGCTCTCCGGCGGAGCGATTCCGCCAGGGATACTTCCCTCCGGGAGGGGGAAATTGACGCCATCGTCATCACCAACAACCCCCTCATCGTGGGAGGACCAATCTTCATCAACATCTTCACCAGCACCATCTCAACTCAAACCCTAGTTCATCTCTTGTATTCAATCTTTGTCTCAAAACCTCAGATTGGTACCTGTGGGTTGCTAGTAGTGTTGATTACATCTTGTAGTTAATGCTAGTTGGTTTATCTGGTGGAAGATTATATGTTTAGATCCATTATGCTATTCAATACCCCTCTGATCTTGGACATGAATATGATGTGTGAGTAGTTACTTTTGTTCTTGAGGACATGGGAGAAGTCTTGTCATAAGTAATCATGTGAATTTGGTATTCGTTCGATATTTTGATGATATGTATGTTGTTAATTCTCTTAGTGGTGTCATGTGAACGTCAACTACATGACACTTCACCATCTTTGGGCCTAAGGGAATGCATTGTGGAGTAGTAATTAGATGATGGGTTGCTAGAGTGACAGAAGCTTAAACCCTAGTTTATGTGATATTCCGTAAGGGGCTGATTTGTATCCATATGTTTAATGCTATGGTTAGATTTATCTTAATTCTTCTTTCGTAGTTGCGGATGCTTATGAAAGGGGTGATACGTCTCCCACGTATCTATAAATTTTGATTGATCCATGCTATTATAGTATCAATCTTGGATGTTTTTATATGCAATCTTACGCAATTATATATCATTTTTTGGGACTAACCTATTAACCTAGTGCCTAGTGCCAGTTGCAATTTTCTGCTTGTTTTTGGCTTTTCAGAGAAACAGTACCAAATGAAGTCCAAATGCCACGAAACTTTTGGGAGATTTTTTTCTGGACAAAAGAAACCTTGGAAGCTTCGGGAGGAGGTCAGACGCCTCACGAAGGCTTCACAAGGCAATAGGGCGCGCCCCAGGGGGCGCCATGTTGCCTTGTGGGGCCCACGTGACTCCGTTTGACCTATTTCCACTTTTATAAATTCACAAATATAGGGAAACCCCCAAAGAGCCAGATGAAAAAACCTTTCCGCCGCCGCAAGCCTCTATTCTTCTGCGATCCCATCTGAAGGCCTTTTCCGATACTCTGCCGGATGGGGAATCGATCACGGAGGGCTTCTACATCAACCTCGCTGCCCTTCCGATGATGTGTGAGTAGTTTACCACAGACCTACGGGTCCATAGCTAGTAGCTAGATGGCTTCTTCTCTCTCTTTTATCTTCAATACAATGTTCTCCTCGATGTTCTTGGAGTTCTATCCGATGTAATCTTCTTTTGCGGTGTGTTTGTTGGGATCCGATGAATTGTGAGTTTATGATCAGATTATTTATGAGAAATACTTGAGTCTTCTCTGAACTCTTTTATGCATGATTGTTATAGCTTTGTATTTCTCTCCGATCTATCGATTTGGTTTGACCTACTAGATTGATTTATCTTGCAATGGGAGAGGTGCTTTGTGATGGGTTCAATCTTGCGGTGCTCAATCCCAGTGACAGAAGGGGACATGACACGTATTTGTATTGTTGCCATTAAGGATAAAAAGATGGGGTTTATTCATATTGCTTGAATTTGCTTCTCTACATCATGGCATCTTGCTTAAGGCGTTACTCTGTTTTTATTAACTTAATACGCTAGATGCATGCTGGATAGCGGTCGATGAGTGGAGTAATAGTAGTAGATGCAGGCAGGAGTCGGTCTACTTGTCTCGGACATGATGCCTATATACATGATCATTGCCATGAATCCGTCATAATTATTTGCTTTTCTATCAATTGCCCAACAGTAATTTGTTTACCCACCGTATGTTTCCGTTCTCAAGAGTGAAGCCTCTAGTGAAAACTATGGTCCCCGGGTCTATCTTTATCATATAAAAAACCTAAAAATACCTTGATACAATTTATTTACTTTTATTTTAATTATTATTTTAGTTTAGCTATTTACCTCGATAAGATTTAATCCTTGCAATTAACCGCTAAGAGGATTGACAACCCTCTTATTTGCGTTGGGTGCAAGTGTTTGCTTTTGTGTGTGTAGGTGCGCTTAACAGTATTTAGCTTGGTTCTCCTACTGGATTGATAACCTTGGTTCTTAACTGAGGGAAATACTTATCTCTACTGTACTGCATCATCATCTTCTCTTCGGGGAAATACCAACGCAGACTGCAAGTAGCAGGAAGAATTTCTGGCGCCGTTGCCGGGGAGACATCATCAAAATTACCAAGTACCTTCGCACAAATTATCATTCACTTGCATTTACTTTATTTACCTTTTATTTACTTTTGCCTCTCGTTTTCATCTCCCCCACTTCTGATTTATTTTACAAAAACACAAAAATATTTTTGTTTGCTTGCTTGCTTTTATTGCCTTCATGACAACACACAAAAACAGAAGGTGAAAGCAAAAATCTATTGATATGGATCCTCATCCACTTGCTAATCTTTTCAAAAGATCCAATTATGATGAACCAATTGCTAGTGAGTTGAGTGCACTTGATTATCTCTATGAAGTTTTGCTTGAAAATCAGGAATCTGAAAATTGTGATGAAGTGTTAGAAGAAGAAATTTATAAAGTGATTCATGATAGCTCCTTGATTGAAAAGCATGATTGCAATGATGTTATTATAAATTCTATTAATGTCAATTGTGCTAAGGATATGCAAAACTACAAGCTTGGGGATGACAATTTTGTTATGTCCACTACTTATTGCAATGATCACGATTGGGGTGATAATACTTCTTATGATCTTGAAAATTTATTTAAGCCTCATGATGAATATGTTATTCATAATAATGTTTGCAATAATATTGAAAGTGGGTTTGGAAGAGTGTCAACTTTAGGTAAAAAGAATCCCACATATTCGGAGAGTGTTCAATCTTATGAAATTTTTGATAAATGTGGGTTTGGAGAGGTCATGACTTTAGTTGACGTTGATCCCACTATCTTGGAAGATTATAAAACTTTTATGCATGTGGATCATGAAGAGAATATTTTATATGATAGCTATATTGTTGATTTTGACTATGATCCTACATGTAATTATTATGAGAGAGGAAAATATGGTTCTAGAAATTTTCATGTTAATCAATTACCTCTCTTGAAGTTCAAATTGTTAATGCTTCGTTCTTCTTCCTT
Source organism: Elymus sibiricus (assembly GCA_039707655.1). Taxonomy (NCBI): domain Eukaryota; kingdom Viridiplantae; phylum Streptophyta; class Magnoliopsida; order Poales; family Poaceae; genus Elymus; species Elymus sibiricus. The sequence continues at coordinate 289,710,322 of CM077664.1, forward strand.
GCATATGCTAGATACTTCTTGTCTTGATAATTTGTTTGCTTATAAAATTCCTATGCATAGGAAGTATGTTAGACTTAAATGTGTTTTTCACATGTTTCATGATGCTCTCTTCGTGTTTAAATTATTATCTTTCATGTGAGCATCATTGAAATCTCAAGCCTATCTTAATGGCTATAAAGAAAGAGCTTGTTGGGAGGCAACCCAATAAATTTTTATTCTATTTTTGAGTGTTTGCATAATTATATCTTCTGTTATGATTGTGTTTTTATGTTTTAATTAGTGTTTGTGCCAATTAATGCCTTTGGGATGATTTGGAAGGTAGTATAATTGATGCTGTTTGGAAAACAGAAAGTTTTGCATCCAGTGCTGGAATTTTAATTCTGTACTGGAGTGTCAGAAAAATCTTAAATTTTTACACAGTATTGGTATATGAATTTCCCACGTTCTCCTTATTTTTCATAATTTTTTGAGTTACAGAAGTATGGCTTTTAAATAGATATTTACAGACTGTTCTGTTTTAGACAGATTCTGTTTTTGTTGCATAGTTTGCTTATTTTGATGAATCTATGGATCGTATCGGGGGGTATGAGTCATGGAGAAGTTGGAGTACAGTATAATTATGCCAATATTAAATATGAATGAATTTACTACAGTACCTAAAGTTAAAGATTTGTTTGTTATACTAACGAATCTCATGAGGTTTCTGTTGAGTTTTGTGTGCTGAAGTTTTCAAGTTTTGGGTGAGACTACGATGGATAAAGGAATAAGGAGTGGCAAGAGCCTAAGCTTGGGGATGCCCAAGGCACCCCAAGGTAATATTCAAGGAAGACTCAAGCGTCTAAGCTTGGGGATGCCCCGGAAGGCATCCCCTCTTTCGTCTACAATCTATCGGTAACTCACTTGGAGCTATATTTTTATTCATCACATGATATGTGTTTTACTTGGAGCGTCTTGTGATATAGTTTGCTTGCTTTGTTTGCTTTTTAGTTTGTCACAATCATCTTTGCTGGACACACCTATTTGACAGAGCCACAAGTTTATCATGATTTGTTAGAATACTCTATGTGCTTCACTTAAAATTTTTGAGCTAGGCAATTGCTCTAGTGCTTCACTTAAATCTTTTTGAGCACGGCGGTGGCTATATTTTGAAGAAATATTTAAACTCTCGTTCTTCACTTATATTAATTTGAGAGTTGATAAGATTAAAATTTTGAACAAATATTTGCACTCTCATGCTTCACTTCTATCTTTTTGAGAATTGATAATAGTAATGGTAATTTGCACAAGATATGAATTTGGTCCCAAAGTGATGAATATTCAAGAGGGATATAATAAAAAAAATCATATAGATCATTGGATATGATAAGTTTGATTCTTTGCAATAGTTTTGCGATATGGAGATGATAATATGTGAGTCATGTTAGTGAGTAATTGTGATTTAGTAAGAATATTGGTGTTAAGGTTTGTGATTCCCTATGCATGCACATAAAGTCAATAGTTATGCAACGAAATTATATCCTACTTATGGTGCATTATTCGGTGTTAGTTATGTTCAATGCATTCTTATGACCGTTTTTGCTTTTTGGTTGGTCGCTTCTCAATCTATTTGCTAGCCTTCATTTGTACGAAGCGGGAATACTGCTTGTGCATCCAACTCCTCAAACATAAGTTGTGCCAGATGAGTCCACCATACCTACCTATATGCGGTATTTCCATCCCGTTCCAAGTAAATTTGCATGTGCGAACTCTAATTTTTCAAAATAATTTCCCGTTTTGTGTGCCCGTACCGCTCATGAAGCGGCAGGGGGTGGCCAATATTTTCCATGCTAGGTGTGTCATTCTCACGATGAGTGTTTATTCACTTGTCATTGCACGAGAGAGTGGCAGGTAATAGGGATGCCCAGTCCCGAAATGATTTTTTTAATATGATGATAATAATAAATACCTTGGAAAGTGATGGTATGGAAGGCACCCATGGATACGGCTAGCCATGGATTGTGAAAGAATGGTGGAAAGGAAATAAACTTTATTTTCTGTTTGGGAACCGCCTATAATGTGTCTAGCATGGAAGATATTGGGAATTCTCGGTTGTTTTCGTTGACAGGAAAAGCATGCCTCTCAAAATAATTTTATCTCTCTAATTTAAGCCTTGAGCTCTAGCACCTCTGCAAATCTCTGCGAAGGGCCTATCTATTTACTTTTATGCAATTTTTATTTTTATTTTGAGTCTCCATCTTCTCTTACAAAGCACCAACTAGAGAGCACTATTGTCATACTTGTGCATTGTGTGTAGCTAATATTGAGTGTGTTTCATGAATGGATCAATGATTGAGCATAATGGGCTAGGGATATCTTTCTTTAGCATTGATATTTTGAAAAGCATGGTTGCTTGTTAGTATGCTTGAGTATTTATGTCTTCATGTCAAATTATAGACTATTGCTTTGAATCATTCAAGTCCAGATGTCCATGCTACAAAAGAAAAGAGTATATGATGAATATGATAGGTAGCATTCCACATCAAAAATTCTGTTTTTATCATTTACCTACTCGAGGACGAGCAGGAATTAAGCTTGGGGATGCTTGATACGTTTCCAACGTATCTATAATTTTTGATAGTTCCATGCTATTATAGTATCAATCTTGGATGTTTTTATATGCAATCTTATGCAATTATATATCATTTTTTGGGACTAACCTATTAACCTAGTGCCCAGTGCCAGTTGCTGTTTTCTGCTTGTTTTTGGCTTTTCAGAGAAACAGTACCAAATGAAGTCCAAATGCCACGAAACTTTTTGGAGATTTTTTTCTGGACAAAAGAAACCTTGGAGGCTTCGGGAGGAGGCCAGAAGCCTCACGAAGGCTTCACAAGGCAACAGGGGGCGCCGTGTTGCTTTGTGGGGCCCATGTGACTCCGTTTGACCTAATTCCACTTCTATAAATTCACAAATATTGGGAAACCCCTAGAGAGCCAGAAGAAAAATCCTTTCCGCCGCTGCAAGCCTCTGTTCTTTCGTGATCCCATCTGGAGGCCTTTTCCGATACTCTGTCGGAGGGTGAATCGATCACGGAGGGCTTCTACATCAACCTTGCTGCCCTTCCGATGATGTGTGAGTAGTTTACCACAGACCTATGGGTCCATAGCTAGTAGCTAGATGGCTTCTTTTCTCTCTTTGATCTTCAATACAATGTTCTCCTCGATGTTCTTGGAGTTCTATCCGATGTAATCTTCTTTTGCAGTGTGTTTGTTGGGATTCGATGAATTGTGAGTTTATGATCAGATTATTCATGAGAAATATTTGAGTCATCTCTGAACTCTTTTATGCATGATTGTTATAGCTTTGTATTTCTCTCCGATCTATCGGTTTAGTTTGGCCTACTAGATTGATTTATCTTGCAATGGGAGAAGTGCTTTGTGATGGGTTCAATCTTGCGGTGTTCAATCCCAGTGACAGAAGGGCACTTGACACATATTTGTATTGTTGCCATTAAGGATAAAAATATGGGGTTTATTCATATTGCTTGAATTTGCTTTTCTACATCATGTCATCTTGCTTAAGGCGTTACTCCGTTTTCATTAACTTAATACCCTAGATGCATGCTGGATAGCAGTCGATGGGTGGAGTAATAGTAGTAGATGCAGGCAGGAGTCGCTCTACTTATCTCGGACATGATGCCTATATACATAATCATTGCCACGAATCCGACATAATTATTTGCTATTCTGTCAATTGCCCAACAGTAATTTGTTTACCCACCGTATGTTTCCGTGCTCAAGAGAGAAGCCTCTAGTGAAAACTATGGTCCCCGGGTCTATCGTTATCATATAAAAAACCTAAAAATACCTTGTTGCAATTTATTTACTTTTATTTTAATTTGTATTTTAGTTTAGCTATTTACCTCGATAAGATTTAATCCTTGCAATTAACCGCTAAGAGGATTGACAACCCTCTTATTTGCGTTGGGTGCAAGTGTTTGCTTTTGTGTGTGCAAGTGCGCTTAACGGTATTTTGCTTGGTTCTCCTATTGGATTGATAACCTTGGTTCTTAACTGAGGGAAATACTTATCTCTACTGTACTGCATCATCCTCTCCTCTTCGGGGAAATACCAACGCAGACTACAAGTAGCAAGGGGTTAATCATAAGTGGGAGGTTTGTTCAAGTAAGAACAGCACCCAAGCACCGGTCCACCCACATATCAAATTATCAAAGTAGCGAACGCGAATCAAACAAACATGATGAAAGTGACTAGATGAAATTCCCATGTGTCCTCAAGAACGTTTAGCTTATTATAAGAAATCGTTTCGGCCTGTCCTTTGCAACAAAAGGATTGGGCTACCTTGCTGCCCTTTAGTTACTATTGCTACTTGTCACTTGTTACAAATTATCTTGTGATCAAACTACTTGTTACCGATAATTTCAGTGCTTGCAAAAAATACCTTGCTGAAAACTGCTTGTCATTTCCTTCTGCTCCTCGTTGGGTTAGACACTCTTACTTATCGAAAGGACTACGATTGATCCCCTATACTTGTGGGTCATCAAGACTATTTTCTGGCGCCGTTGCCGAGGAGTGTAGCGCTTTTGGTGAGTGGAATTTGGAAAGGAAACATTTATATTATGTGCTGAAATTTACTGTCACTTATCACTATGGAAAACAATCCTTTGAGGGGTTTGTTCAGGGTATCTTCACCTTGACCGGAAGCACAAACAGTCGCTCCTCAACCTACTACACCTACTGAAAATATTTATTATGAGATTCCTTCGGGTATGATAGAGAAACTGCTAGCTAATCCTTATGCAGGAGATGGAACACTACATCCTGATATGCACTTAATCTATGTGGATGAAGTTTGTGGATTATTTAAGCTTGCAGGTTTACCCGGAGATGAAGTTAAGAAGAAGGTTTTCCCTTTATCATTGAAGGGAAAGGCATTGACATGGTATAGGCTATGTGATGATATCGGAATGTGGGAATGGAATCGATTGAAATTGGAATTTCATCAAAAGTTTTATCCTATGCATCTGGTTCATCGTGATCGGAATTATATATATAATTTTTGGCCTCATGAAGGAGAAAGCATTGCTCAAGCTTGGGGGGGGGCTTAAGTACATGATGTACACATGCCCCAATCATGATCTCTCAAGAGAAATTATCTTACAGAATTTTTATGCTCGGCTTTCTCATGATGATCAAACCATGCTTGATTCTTCTTCAACTGGCTCCTTTATGATGAAAACTATTGAATTCAGATGGGATCTTCTGGAAATAATTAAACGCAACTCTGAAGATTGGGAACTCGACAAAGGTAATGAGTCAGGTATAATACTTGAGTTCGATTGTGTTAAATCTTTTATGGATACCGATGCTTTTCATAAGTTTAGCACTAAATATGGACTTGACTCTGAGATAGTAGCTTCCTTTTGTGAATCATTTGCTACTCATGTTGATCTCCCTAAGGAGAAGTGGTTTAAATATCTCCCTCCTATTAAAGAAAAGACTGAAGAACCTATTAGTGCTAAAGAAGAAATAATTGTTTACCATGTTGATCCAGTTGTGCCTACTGCTTATATTGAGAAACCACCTTTTCCTGTTAGGATTAAGGAACATGCTAAAGTTTCAACTGTGGTTAACAAAAGTAATATTAGAACACCTAGACCCTTGGAACAAATTAAAGTTGAACCTAATGTTGCTATGGTTAAAGATCCCTTGGTCGATAATATAGATGGGCATGTTATTTAATTTTGTGATGAAGCAGCTAGAATTGCTGAGCCTGATCCTAAAGATAAAAACAAACCAGTAGTAGGCATGCCTGTTATTTCAGTTAAAATTGGAGATCATTGCTATCATGGTTTATGTGATATTGGTGATAGTGTGAGTTCTATCCCTTTTACTCTTTATCAAGAAGTCATGAATGATATTGCACCTGTTGAGATTGAAGATATTGATGTTACTATTAAGCTTGCAAACAGAGATACTATTACACCACTTGGGATTGTTAGAGATGTTGAAGTCTTGTGTGGTAAGATCAAATATCCTACTGATTTCTTAGTTCTTGGATCACAACAAGATGATTTTTGTCCCATTATATTTGGTAGACCTTTCTTGAACACAGTGAATGCTCAGATAGATTGCAATAAAGAAATTGTTAGTGTTAATTTTGGTGGTATATCTCATGAGTTTAATTTCTCTAAGTTTCGTAGACAACCTAATGATAAAGAATTGCCTAGTAAAGATGAAATTATTGGTCTTGCTTCTATTGCCGTACCTCCTACTGATCCGTTAGAACAATATTTGCTAGACCATGAAAATGATACGCACATGAATGAAGGAAATGAAATAGATAAGATGTTCTTTGATCAACCACCTATCCTTAAACACAATTTGCCTGTTGAAACTCTTGGAGGTCCTCCTCCACCTAAGGGTGACCCTGTATTTGAATTGAAACAATTGCCTGATACATTGAAATATGCTTATCTAGATGAAAAGAAGATATATCATGTTATTATTAGTGCTAACCTTTCAGAGCATGAAGAAAAGAGATTACTAAAAACTCTGAGGAAGCACCGTGCTGCTATTGGATATACTCTTGATGATCTTAAGGGCATTAGTCCCACTCTATGTCAGCACAAAATTAATATGGAGCCTGATGCTAAACCAGTTGTCGACCACCAACGACGATTAAATCCTAAGATGAAGGAGGTGGTAAGAACTGAAATATTAAAGCTTCTGGAAGCAGGTATAATCTATCCCATAGCTGATAGTAGATGGGTAAGTCCCGTTCATTGTGTCCCTAAGAAAGGAGGCATTACTGTAGTTCCTAACGATAAAAATGAACTCATTCCACAAAGAATTGTAACTGGTTATAGGATGGTAATTGATTTTAGAAAATTAAACAAAGCCACTAGAAATGATCATTACCCCTTACCTTTTATTGATCAAATGTTAGAAAGATTGTCCAAGCATACACACTTTTGCTTTCTTGATGGATATTCTGGTTTCTCTCAAATACCTGTATCACAAGCCGACGAAGAGAAAACCACCTTTACTTGTCCTTTTGGAACTTGTGCTTATAGATGTATGCCTTTTGGTTTATGCAATGCACCTGCTACCTTTCAAAGATGTATGACTGCTATATTCTCTGACTTTTGCGAAAAGATTGTTGAGGTTTTCATGGATGATTTTTCCGTTTACATAACTTCTTTTGATGATTGCTTAAGCAACCTTGATCGAGTTTTGCAGAGATGTGAACAAACTAATCTTGTCTTGAATTGGGAGAAGTGCCACTTTATGGTGAATGAAGGTATTGTCTTGGGGCATAAAATTTCTGAAAGAGGTATTGAAGTTGATAAGGCTAAAGTTGATGCTATTGAGAAAATGCCATGTCCTAAAGATATTAAAGGTATAAGAAGTTTCCTTGGTCATGCTGCTTTCTATAGGAGGTTTATTAAAGACTTCTCTAGAATTTCTAGGCCTCTTACTAATCTCTTGCAAAAAGATGTTCCATTTGTTTACGATGATGATTGTGTAGAAGCCTTTGAAACACTTAAGAAAGCCTTAACCTCTGCACCTATTGTTCAACCACCTGATTGGAACTTGCCTTTTGAAATTATGTGTGATGCTAGTGATTATGCTGTTGGTGCTGTTCTAGGACAGAGAGTTGATAAGAAATTAAATGTTATCCATTATGCTAGTAAAACTCTAGACAGTGCTCAAAGAAATTTTGCAACTACTGAGAAAGAATTTCTAGCAGTTGTGTTTGCATGTGATAAATTTAGATCTTACATAGTTGATTCTAAAGTAATTGTTCACACCGATCATGCTGCTATCAAGTACCTTATGGAAAAGAAAGATGCTAAATCTAAACTCATTATGTGGGTTCTATTGCTACAAGAATTTGACTTGCATATTACTGATAGGAAGGGAGCTGAGAACCCCGTAGCTGATAACTTGTCTAGGTTGGAAAATATTCTTGTTGACCCACTGCCTATTGATGATAGTTTTCCTGATGAGCAATTAGCTATCATAAATGCTTCTCTAATACTCCTTGGTATGCAGACTATGCTAATTATATTGTTGCTAAATTTATACCACCTAGTTTCACATACCAACAAAAGAAAAAGTTCTTCTTTGATTTAAGACATTACTTCTAGGATGACACACATCTTTATAAAGAAGGAGTGGATGGTATTATTAGATGTTGTATACCTGAGCATGAACCGGAACAAATCCTACGGAAGTGTCATTCCGAGGCTTACGGAGGATACCAAGCGGGAGACAGAACTGCACATAAGGTACTACAATCTGGTTTTTATTGGCCTACTCTTTTCAAGGATGCTCGTAAGTATCTTGTGATGAATGTCAAAGAATTGGTAATATTAGTAGACGTCGAGAAATTCCTATGAATTATTCACTTGTTATTGAACCATTTCATATTTGGGGATTTGATTATATGGGACCTTTTCCTTCCTCAAATGGGTATACACATATTTTAGTTCCTGTTGATTACGTTACTAACTGGGTAGAAGCTATTCCAACTAGTAGTGCTGATCATAACACTTCTATTAAATGCTTAAAGAAGTTATTTTCTCGAGGTTCGGAGTCCCTAGATATTTAATGACTGATGGTGGTTCACATTTTATTCATGGTGCATTCCGTAAACTGCTTGCTAAATATGATGTCAACCATAGAATTGCATCTCCCTATCACCCTCAATCTAGTGGTCAAGTTGAATTGAGCAATAGAGAAATAAAGTTAATTTTGCAAAAGACCATCAATAGATCTAGAAAAAATTGGTCTAAGAAATTTGACGATGCATTATGGGCTTATAGAACTGGTTATAAAAATCCTATGGGTATGTCTCCTTATAAAATGGTTTATGGAAAAGCATGTCATTTACCTCTTGAGGTAGAACATAAAGCATATTGGGCAATTAAAGAACTCAATTATGATTTTAAACTTGCCAGTGAAAAGAGGTTATTTGATATTAGCTCACTAGATGAATGGAGAACCCAAGCTTATGAAAATGCCAAATTGTTTAAAGAAAAAGTTAAAAGATGGCATGATAAAAGAATTCAAAAATGGGAATTCAAAGTGGGTGAGTATGTTCTATTGTATAATTCTCATTTTAGATTTTTTGTAGGAAAACTTCTCTCTAAATGGGAAGGACCATATATCATCGAGGAAGTTTATCGCTCTGGAGCCATTAAGATCAATAACGCCGAGGGAACTAATCCGAAGGTGGTCAATGGGCAAAGAATTAAGCATTACATCTCAGGTACACCTATTAATGTTGAGACTAACATTATTCACACTATGACACCGGAGGAATACATAAGAGAGACCTTCCAGAACACTCCAGAACCCTGAAAAGGAAGAGGTACGTGATACGGTAAGTAAACCGACTCCAAAAATTCCATAAAAATACTTTCTGTCAGTTTTGGAATATTAGAAAAAATACAAAAATAAGAAACAGCCGAGGGGACCCACGAGGTGCACATGAGGCACCAGGGCGCGCCCTGGTGGCTCGTGGGCCCCTCGTGAGCCTTCACGACTCTGTTTTCTTTTGGAATACATGTTTTGCAAGATAAAAATTCTTTACATATACTCCCGGACGTTTTGACCACTGTATCGCAGAAATATCCTCTGTTCTTGTTTCGTGCTATTTTTCTGACAGATCTAGATTGCTATGGCTCCACCAAGCTCTTCCAAGGACAAGTTCTACGAGAAGGTCATCAACCCCTACCTACCGGAGGTGATGAAACACCCTCAAGCCATCGAGATGCGTGAGGGGTGCTTCACATCCAGGATGTTCAAGGACCCAAGAAGACTGGGAACGTGGATGCCAGGCTAGAAGCGGTGGAGCAGGAGATTTTCAAGTGCCAAGGGATGGTAGAACGTGGACTCAGCGCCAACCACTCCATGATCACGGAATTCACCCGTGATCACTAGGTGGATGGTTAATCAATGGGGGACATCGTCTTCAAGCTCAACGAACGAATTGACTATCTCCAAGGCCAAATCTATGACCTTCAAAACCAAAATTTTGAGTATTAGGCAAGATTCAAAGGTATGAGTTTAGCTGCAAGTTTCAGGACTCTGGAGACTCGTTCATCCTTTTATGATGGGGAACCTATGCCATGGAAGCCGGAGGACAAGCCCACCACTGCATCACCACCATCATCATCGAAGAAAGAAACTTGAGTACATGGGTATGGGCACTCCCCTTGGCTTGTGCCAAGCTTGGGGGAGGTGCCTCGGTATCGTATCACCATCACTTTTATTATCTTTACCTATTTTTATTTCGATCCTTAGTTATTTCGTGATTTAGTTGAATAAAAGTTTAGTATGATCTATTTTCGAGTGCTAGTTATGTGATCTATCTATCTATGTAATTGAGTTGAGAGTTATATAACAAAGAGTAGTTTGAGTTTTTGCTTCTTTACTATTATGTTTCAATCCTAGCAATGAAAATAATGAAAAAGATCATATGCTAATCTTATGGGAAGTAATGACACTAAATAAAGAAAAGTATAAGTGGTAAAATTTATTGAAAGTTAACAAGCATAACATTGGTCAATGATGCAATTCATGAAAAAATTTAATAAGGGAAGAGAAGATTCACATGCAAATACACTATCTTGGACATTTTTTATGATTGTGAGCCCCCATTGAGTATTTTATGTCAAATTGCTGACGTTGGACAAGGAAGACAATGTAATGAATTATGTTTGCTTATATTCACATAGAAGTTATATTGTCATAGATCCTCCAACATGTGGTGCTTGCCCAATATCTTTGCTAGCCAAAAAATCTGCACCAAGTAAACATACTACTTGTGCATCCAAAACCCTTAAACCCAGTTTCATGTCATGAGAGTCCACTATATCTACCTTTGGATTGAATAAGATCCTTCAAGTAAGTTGTCATCGGTGCAAAAAGCAATAAAAATTGCCTCTAAATATGTATGAACTTTTATTGTAAGGGAAAATAAGCTTTGTACGAACTTGTGATGGTAAAGAAATAAAAGCGACGGACTGCATAATAAAGGTTGCTATCACAAGGGGCAATATAAAGTGACGTTCCTTTGCATTAAGAGCTTGTGCATCCAATAACAAAAAGTGCATGACAACCTCTGCTTCCCTCTGCGACGGGCCTATCTTTTACTTTTATGTATTTACTTTTTATGCAAGAGTCAATAGTGTTCTCCTCCATTCCTTTTTATTTTTCTCTTTCGCAAGCATCATGTGGTGGGGAAAGATCTAGGCACATATATCCAGTTGGATATGAGTGATCATGAGTTATTATTGTTGACATTACCCTCGAGGTGAATAAGTTGGGAGGCAAAATTATAAGCCCCTATCTTTCTATGTGTCTAGCTGAAACTTTTTGCTCCATATATATGTTGTGAGTGTTAGCAATCATAGAAGACTAAATGATGGTTGAGTATGTGGACTTGCTAAAAAGCTCCTACATGAGACCCTTCCTGAAAATATGATGAATTGCAATTGCATTGTTGACTGAGAACATAGATTGTTAGTTTTCAAGAAAGTTTATGTCTTATACTTCATTGTTGTGATGAATTGTTACTTGCTCAGGAGAAGTTCTATGATAATGAATATTGCTGTTATAATAATGATCATGATGCTACTATGTCCGTATTTTGTTTTTATCGACACCTCTCTCTTTAAACATGTGGACATGATTATCGATATCGGCTTTCGCTTGAGGACAAGCGAGGTCTAAGCTTGGGGGAGTTGATACGTCCATTTTGCATCATGTTTTCCTACTGTTATTTATAGTGTTTTTAATCAATATAACACTTTGTGGAGCAATTCTAATGCCTTTTCTCTCTTAATATGCAAGATTTACATAAAGAGGGAGATTGCCGGCAGCTGGAACTCTGGACCTGAAAAAGCTATGTCAGAGATACCTATTCTGCACATCTCCAAATGAGCTAAAATTTCACGGAGATTTATTTTGGAATAAATAAAAAATACTGGAGAAAAGAAGTACCAGAGGGGGCCACCCAGGTGCCCACGAGGCACCAGGATGCGCCACCCCCCCCCCCCCCCCCCCCGGCGCGCCCTGGTGGTTTGTGGGGCCCCTGGCCAGCCTCCGGTGCCCATTTTCTGGTATATAAGCCCATTTGCCCCCAAAAAAATAAGGAAAAGACCTTTGGGACGGAGCGCCGCCGTCTCGGGGCGAAACTTGGGCAGGAGCACTTTTGCTCTCTGGTGGAGCGATTCCGCCGGGGATACTTCCCTTCGGGAGGGAGAAATCGACGCCATCGTCATCACCAACAACCCTCTCATCGTGGGAGGACCGATCTTCATCAACATCTTCACCAGCACCATCTCATCTCAAACCCTAGTTCATCTCTTGTATTCAATCTTTGTCTCAAAACCTTAGATTGGTACCTGTTGGTTGCTAGTAGTGTTGATTACATCTTGTAGTTGATGCTAGTTGGTTTATCTGGTGGAAGATTATATGTTCAGATCCATTATGATATTCAATAGCCCTTTGATTTTGGACATGAATATGATGTGTGAGTAGTTACTTTTGTTCTTGAGGACATGGGAGAAGTCTTGTCATAAGTAATCATGTGAATTTGGTATTCGTTCGATATTTTGATGATATGTATGTTGTTGATTCTCTTAGTGGTGTCATGTGAATGTCGACTACATGACACTTCGCCATCTTTGGGCCTAAGGGAATGCATTGTGGAGTAGTAATTAGATGATGGGTTGCTAGAGTGACAGAAGCTTAAACCCTAGTTTATGCGCTATTCCGTAAGGGGCTGATTTGGATCCATATGTTTAATGCTATGGTTAGATTTATCTTAATTCTTCTTTCGTAGTTGCGGATGCTTGCGAGAATGGTTAATCATAAGTGGGAGGTTTGTTCAAGTAAGAACAGCACCCAAGCACTGGTCCACCCACGTATCAAATTATCAAAGTAGCGAACGCGAATCAAACAAACATGATGAAAGTGACTAGATGAAATTCCCACGTGTCCTCGAGAACGTTTAGCTTATTATAAGAGATCGTTCCGGCCTGTCCTTTGCAACAAAAGGATTGGGCTACCTTGCTGCACTTTAGTTACTATTACTACTTGTCACTTGTTACAAATTATCTTGCTATCAAACTACTTGTTACCGATAATTTCAGTGCTTGCAGAAAATACCTTGCTGAAAACCGCTTGTCATTTCCTTCTACTCCTCGTTGGGTTCGACACTCTTACTTATCGAAAGGACTACGATTGATCCCCTATACTTGTGGGTCATTAGCGGCCACCCCCCTAGGGCGCGCCAAGATACCTTGTGGGTCCCATAGGGACCCACTCACTTATCCATTCAGCCCACTTCATCTCCTACCTCCAGAAAAAAATCTTAGTAGCTCTCTCTCTCTCTCGTGTTCTTGCTCCCAAGCCTGAGATTTTTGATCTCTTTTCTCATAGCTCCATTTCCGAAAATGTTTTGAGGGATTGCTCCTTGGTATGTGACTCTCCCATTGCTCCAATTAGTTTTTGCTTTTGTGGATTATATTTTGCATAAATTGTTGCTATTGGTGCTACTGAAAATGAGCTTGCATGTTGAATTCTTTGAGTCCTAAGTAGTTGGAATGCATGATATAGCCTCTAGGCACTTATATGAGTAGTTGCTATCAATCTTGTGAAGTTTTGTTAACATCTTTTTGTGGTCCAAAATTTTTCAGAAATTTGTTCATAGGAATATAAACATTTTCAGGAGGAGTTCTTCAAGGAGGAGGTCCTCCGAAGCATCATCGAGTGAAAGCCCAGCGCGCCAATCATATGTTGAACCAAGGGCAAGTTCGGTGCGGGGTGCCGAAGCAAAATCATGTCGATGGCCGTGCGACAAGTTCATGCTAAGTGCAGGCATCAAGGAAGAATTTGACCAATATATTCACAACACCGAGCTCTCCGCCTTCGTCGCAGATAAGCCACCGCAGCACTACAGCCTTACTCATTCATTCACTCAAAACTTTGAATATCATCGACGCACTTCTAGAGTTTTATTTCATCTCTATGATAGATCTTACAGTATGCCTCTAGAAGAATTTTGTGATGCCTGCAAAATTCCATTTTGGGGTTCACTTAGTGAACCGCAACAATCTGATTATGAACTGTTTCTCAATAGTCTTTGCAATGATGAGGACAGGCGAGTTACGCAAGCTAGGATAAAGAGCATTCACTTTCCCGCTATTCGCTACTTTGCAGTTTTTAATGGCAAATGCATTGTTGGTAAACAAGACTGTAGTGCACTATGTGCCCCTGACCTGAGCCTTATTCACACTGCCTTAACGGGTAGCAGACATAATAATCTTGGGGCAATCGTTGCACGTAGGTTGCACCGCAACTCGGGTAATGGTGATTTATATGGAGGAATTTATGCCTCCCGAGTAGCTACAAGGCTAGGGGTCTCGCCCAGTGAGGGTGTCCCGGACTAGGGGGTACTCGGGTTGCCGGCCTATCTCTCATGGGCCAGACTGGTGGGCCGCTCCTTACTCATCGATGGAAGACCGGATTGTGGGTGACCCCGTGTACCAGAAGGAAACCCCCGAAGACTTGGCGTCTCCTCCAAGGAATACTTAGCGTAACCAGCATGTTTATCCCTTAATGGTAACCGACTATGTGTAACCCTAGGGCCCTCTGGTGTCTATATAAACCAGAGGGTTTAGTCCGTAGAGGCCAGAAGATCAACTGCCTAGGGTTTAGACCATCTGATCTCGAGGTAGATCAACTCTGTAACCTTCATACAATCGTCAATACAATCAAGCAGGACGTAGGGTATTACCTCTTCGAGAGGGCCCGAACCTGGGTAAATCGCTGTCTCTACTTTCCTGTTACCCATTGATTCCTAGATCTACAGTTCGGACCCCCTACCCGAGATCTGCCAGTTTTGACACCGACATTGGTGCTTTCATTGAGAGTTCCGCCGTGGGTCAACAAGGATCAATGGCTCGCCTTCTCATCAATGATGGGATCTGCACCGGGGACATCTTCATCCCAGGACAACTTTTCACGTTCGGCAGCATTGTACTGCACGCCGATTCGACCGGTCACCTTGACCAGGTCAACAGCTTCGCCCCTGAGCAGGAAATCAGATTCGGCAACCTGGAGTACATTGCCGATGCTCGAGGCGATCTGGTCTTTACTGGATTCTCGGCTTTACCCGAGGAACCCACCCATCCCGAGGCCTTGACCTCGGATTCTCTCTCCATCCCTTTCTCCGGGCCGGGCCTCAGCTTGGATCTGGCCTTGAGCTCGGATCCATCCCCGGCTCCAGAAAACCAAGGGTCACCCTTGGCCGGACACACTCCCAGTATCGGAGCACCAGGGCTTGACTCTGATGGCTGCCCGGACATAGATCCGATGAGCCTCTCGTTTTTAAGCGAGATGTTAGATCGGATCCAGAATATGAATATCGCGGATGGCCCGTCCTCGGACCAGGAACAGGTCGGACAGGGAGCCAGCCGCGGGGAATTTTCCGTCCCACCCACCACCCACTTGGTAGCCACTGTCGAGGACTTAACCGACATGTTGGACTACGCCTCCGAGGAGGACGACTACATGGACGAGGATATCGACGTCCCGCCTTATACAGCTCCCTCCCTCGCCAGTTCCAACACCGGAAAGTGGACCGCCACCTCTACATACGACGTTTACATGGTCGACACGCCCAAGAAGGATGGTGACATGACTATGAAGGACGGCGACGGCCCCGCCGAAGAACTGCCCAAACGCCGAAGACGGCGCGCCAGAGGGCGAGGAAAGGGCAAGGAAAATAACACAGATGTAACTGGAGACAACGAGACTCCGGTTAGCATTGGGGACCTCGGCGATCGCACCCCCGAACAGAACCATGACGCCCCTGAAGGGCACGAAGACCAGGGTGACCCCGAGGACTTCGAGGATTCCGAAGACAGCAATTACCTCCCTCCGTCCGAAGAGGAGGACAACCTCGGACCCGAAGACTTCATCATCCCAGAAGATCCCCTGGAGCAAGAGAAATTCAAGCGGCAGCTCATCGCAACTGCCCGAAGCTTGAAGAAGAAGCAACAACAGCTGAGGGCGGAACAAGATACGCTCAACGACAGATGGACGATGGTCCTAGCTGCCGAAGAAGGCCTTGACGATCCATGTCAGGGTCAGTACAAGAGTTATCCACGGCGGCGCCTACTCCCAGAATTTGAGGATGAGGCCTTTGAGCCCATGCCTCCCAAACGGACTTACGCAAGCCAGCCCGACCGCCCCCCTCGAGGACGAGATAGGCCGGCTGCGGATGCCAAACTCCCACCCGTGCCCCCTCGAGGACGGGACAGGGCGGCCAGGGAAGCCGAATACGCATCTGCTCCCCCTCGCCGAGCAGGCAAAGACCCGGTTCAACCGGACGACAGATACGATCTGCGTCGCGACCTAAATGCCAGAGCGATCCAGTCACGATCCATCTATGGATCCACAGTACATGCGCCCGCCGGACGGGATGGATACCAAGCCTGGCGTGACAGGAACGACAGAGCTCGGGAACAGCACCGTGCCCGGATGAGAACCGATCTCCGGCGCGACGTGGCCCGAGCCAGGGGCGCCACACACCCAATGTGTTTCACTGACGAGGTGATGCAGCATCAGTTCCCCGAAGGGTTTAAACCGGTCAATATAGAATCCTACGATGGGACAACTGACCCAGCCGTGTGGATTGAGGATTTTCTTCTACACATTCATATGGCCCGAGGAGATGACCTCCACACCATCAAGTATTTACCGTTGAAGCTCAAGGGACCGGCAAGGCACTGGTTGAACAGCCTACCCGAAAACTCCATCGAGAGCTGGGAAGAGCTCGAGGATGCATTCCGAGCTAACTTTCAAGGCACATATGTTCAGCCACCAGACGCCGATGACCTTAGACATGTCATCCAGCAGCCCGGGGAGTCAGCCCGGCAATTCTGGAACCGGTTCTTGACCAAGAAGAACCAAATCGTCGACTGCCCGGATGCCGAAGCGATCACGGCACTCAAACATAGTATCCGGGACGAGTGGCTCGCTCGCCAGCTTGGCCAGGACAAGCCGAGAACAATGTCGGCCCTTACCTCCTTGATGACCTGCTTTTGCGCGGGCGAGGATAGCTAGTTGGCTCGTCGAAGCAACCACCCCGAAGACCCCGGCACTTCAGAGGCCCGGGACGGAAATGGGAAACCCCGGCGCAATAAAAACAACAAGCGCCGGCACTCAAACAACGGCGGTGAAGCCGATGACGCAGCAGTAAATGCCAGATTCAGCGGCTCAAAATCGGGACCGCGGAAAAAACCCTCTAAAGGGAACCGGGACGGCCCGTCCGCACTGGACAGGATATTAGATAGACCCTGCCAGATTCACGGCACTTCGGATAAGCCCGCCAACCATACCAACCGTAACTGTTGGGTAATCAAACAGGCCGGCAAGATTACAGCCGAAGAACAGGGCAAGGGCCCCCGTAGCGAGGATGATGATGAACCTCGCGGCCTGAGTAATGGAGGCCAAAAGCAGTTTCCCTCAGAGGTTAAAAGCATGAACATGATCTACGTCACGCACATACCAAAGAAGGAGCGGAAACACGCACTTCGGGACGTCTATGCCGTAGAGCCAGTAGCCCTGAAATTCAACCCGTGGTCGGCTTGTCCGATCACTTTCGACCGTCGAGACCATCCGACCAGTATACGCCATGGAGGAATGGCGGCTCTGGTGCTCGACCCCATCGTGGACGGATTCCACCTCACTAGAGTCCTTATGGACGGAGGCAGCAGCCTCAACCTGATCTACTCCGACATAGTGAGGAAAATGGGGATCGACCCGTCAAGGATCAAACCCAGTAACACCACCTTTAAAGGTGCAATCCCAGGTGTCGAGGCCCGCTGTTCGGGATCCGTGACATTGGAAGTAGTCTTCGGCTCGCCCAATAACTTCCGCAGCGAGGACTTGATCTTCGACATTGTCCCTTTCCGCAGTGGCTATCACGCACTCCTCGGACGGACCGCGTTCGCCCGCTTTAACACTGTCCCGCATTACGCGTACTTGAAGCTTAAGATGCCAGGGCCAAAGGGTGTTATTACCATTAACAGTAATACCGAGCGCTCGCTCCGAACAGAGGAACACACGGCGGCTCTAGCCGCCGAAGTCCAAGCCACCGAAGAAGCGTCGCAAGCCCAGTCCGCTGTCAAGACACTGGACGCACGCAAGCGCGCCCGAGCAATAGACTCGGTCCCGGAGCACTCCCATGCTCACCCCAAATAGGGGTACGCGCCCCACAACACAGCCCACCTAATCGCGAAACGCGTACCTCGAGTGCACAATTTCGCGCTCAAAATTCCATGGGCAGTCGTGGGGACACATGAGACAAGGGCCAAGAGCTCGGCTCGACCGAACAATGGCCAATGACATATCTCTGAATCAACATCGACAAAGGGCGCCATCTAGGGCCTGATGGGCATCAAGCTGATATTTCACGGCGACTTCTCAAAACCCTTTCCCAAGGGCTCGTCTGCCAAACTTTGTTACCTCCGCCGAACATACAGTCGACACCTTCACTCATGCGGAGGCTTCTAAAACGGAGCAAAGGCGCAGACGTGCAGCAGGGCGTTGTGGGGATGTTAAACCACTCTCGAAGGCCCTGCGTAAACCTTTACTCCCATGTATTTCAATTCTTTTAAAGTATCTGTCAAAGTTACTTCGGCAGGTCGGATTGTACGGCTGGACGTCACATATTCAAAGGAAATAAAGACCAATTTTTCTCTGGTAATTACGCATTTATTCGCGTTGCATATTCCTTTCCGCTTTTTAATGCCGAAGTAAACTATCACGATACGTCCTTTTTCTTGTAACCGGCTAATAGACCGGGGGCTCGACATACATCTTGCCTTAAACTTTATTTCCGGCACCTACTTTTATTTTATGTGCTCGGCGTCACGGACATTGCA
This sequence comes from Elymus sibiricus, assembly GCA_039707655.1. Taxonomy (NCBI): domain Eukaryota; kingdom Viridiplantae; phylum Streptophyta; class Magnoliopsida; order Poales; family Poaceae; genus Elymus; species Elymus sibiricus. The sequence goes on from CM077664.1 coordinate 289,729,289, forward strand.
CTATATGAATCGGTTCTGAATTGCGTCTTTGGTCAATAGTTGGGTTGCCCGGCTCCTGTGTTTACCCTCTTACGTTCCGCATTGTTCGGCTAAGAGGGTAAAGGGAGAACCACTGCGATTGTACTTCTAGCTAGCCTGGTTAAGTACCTCAGTGGAGAAAGCCGAAAACTAACTGTCGCAATAAGCGAGAACTTGTCGGCGATCCGATGACTGGTGTCCAACCAAAAATCGTTGGAGGTTAGTCCGTGTTACACGAAGGGTTCTCTGTTACAGAAACCATGTGATGATGGTGTCAACCGCGGCTCGTCCGAATATCACGAACATTGGGGGCTAGTCACCAGCCCCCGCAGTCAAGCTCCTATGGCTAAGTGAAAGTACTAAAGCCGCATAGTCTGATTGCCTTGTTTCCCGAACACACAACCGCCTCCGGGCACCGAGACGTCGGCTAAGGGTTAAGATGTAACGAGGAAACACCTCAGGCAGCATCTGCACTGGGGGCTGAAGCCGACGACTGGTAACTTTCAGTTAAAAAACGGCCGCACAGGAGTCAAAATTAACATAGCAGACACTATATACAGCCAACACAGTGCACTCCAAGTAAAGCACAAAGTTTTAAACTCCTCGTTTACAGAGGAAACCTACCCTACTCATAAATTACATCTTTGGAACATTGAGCCTCTACTGCCCGAGCACCATCCATTACGATGAGAAAGTACTGCTCGGGGCGCCTATGCTCCTTCCCTGGCGGCGGAGGTCCGATGGCCATCTCGGTAGGCTTTATCTTCGGCCAATGTACCATTGTCTTGCCGAAGGCCATCCGAGCTCCCTCGATGCACGCAGAGCGCTTCCAGGCATCAATCCGGGAAGCGGCGTCATACAGCCTCTGCACCAGACCAAAGTAGCTGCTCGGCAGTGGCTCTAAAGGCCATAGCTTGACGCAGAGGTCCTTCATCGCCGGCTCCGCCATCCGATGCAGCTTCTTCAGCTGCTTCATTTGGTTGTTGAGGAGGGGAGGGTGTTCGGGCGCTTGAAATTGCGCCCAGAACAGCCTCTGCTCGGCCCAACCCTCCTGAGCGGCGAAGAACCTGGCCGCGTCTGCCGCACTCTTCGGGAGGTCCGTAAAAGCGCCTGGGGAACGCCATACGCGCGTGAGCAACGCGTACCTGTTACCTCCAAAGATACTTTGCAGCAAGTACGGCTTATCGTCCGCAATGAGCCTGACTTGGTGGAGCTCTTCTTGATAGCCGCGCGCCTCTGTCCGCACTTCCTTGGCCACCATCGCCAATGAGGTCAGCTCGGCGGCCTGCTCCTTGTTCCTCTGCTCGAGGGCCTCACACTTTGTGACGGCATCCCAGAGCTCTTGCTGCACTTCCAGCATCCTGGCCTCGTGCTTTTCGCTAGCGGATTTTACCGTGGCCAGCTCGGCAGCCGCCTGTTCGGCTGCCGACTTCTGCTTTGCCGCTTCTAGCTGAGCCGTCCTCAGCGCGGCCTTGAGGTTTTCCACCTCCGCGGCGGCAGCTGTGCTCCAATCGGTTAAACTCCGTTAGGATACATTACCCCTGCTTACAAAAAACACACAGCTGTATCAAACATTATTTCTCAGATTTACCTTGCGCCTCGTCAAACCTCCTGTTCACCAGGCTTAGGTCGTCCTCGGAGCTCTTAAGCTTCCGGTTCAGCTCGGCCAGCTCTTCGGCGTTGGCGGCTGCAGCCGAAGACGACGCCTGCACATTATTCTACGCACGTTAGTATCCGATATATTGATTTTTTATCCTCTGACCGGCTTTGTTCAAAACCAGTCTGAGTCTCGGGGGCTACTGTGTATGAGGCTATTCATTTGTGCGAACGAAGTTTTCTAAGGGAAAAGCATTACTTCGCTCACCTTGAAGCCGGTGAGTAGGCCACTGAAGGCCTCCTTCAGTCCTTTATCCACAGACCGAAGACTCTGCAACACTGCGCCCATAAGGGCACGGTGCTCTTCGGCGATGGAGGAGCTCGTTAGAGCATCCTCCATCTCGTCTGGCCACCCGGTAGGCGCCCGCTCTGAAGCAGGCGGGGGTGACGGGGGCGCCTCGGCTCCTTCCCTCTCGAAGTCCGGGGCACCGGACTCTGGACGCCTTGACGTCTCCGGAGTCGTCCTCGGAGAGAGCTCGGCTCGTCCGAGCTCCTCCTCTTCATCCGCCGGAGGGGCTCTCCCCTCCTGGTCTTCGGCAAACGAGGAGTTCACCTCGGCCATGACGGTGTCGCCCCCTCCCCCTGTGTGCGGCACGGGAGGGGTCCTCCTTGACAGGACCTCCTCGGCCTCCTCGACGATGGGGGGAGGCGAGGCGCGCGATTCAGTTCCGCTCTCCGCTAGCGCAGCTAGCGGAGAATCCCCCTCCGAGACTCGGTCGGTGGGGAGATCGCGCATTGGGCTGCAAAGTTACAAATAGAAATATGATCAAACCTAGTTCGGCCAAGGGCAGTTAAGCGGACGTTAGAAGCGCGTACCTTTGGGCCTGTGGCTTGGCCCTGGGAATCCTCCGAGGAACCTCTTCGGAGGCCTCTGAGTCCTTGGCAGAGGCCGAGCTATCACCGGACAAGGCTACTTTGGCCTTGCGTGGACGTTTGGAAGCGGGTTGAGGCGGCTCCTCCTCGGCGTCCTCGGATGCCGCCCTCTTCCCAGTTCAGGAGGAGTCATCTTCCTCCCTGTCCTCTCTCTCTGCTCTTTCTCCTCCTCCTGTGCGGAGGGAGCACTGGTGTCCCCGGATCTGGCACCCGGGGGTCCTCGGGAGCAGAGGCCGTCTCTGGCCTCCCTCTTCTGGTCCTTCTTCTTCTCCTTTCTCTCTGGCGCCTCGTACGGCTCCATGGCCAACATGGCCGTCAGTAGAGGCGTCCTGGGCCCCTCTGGCAGTGGCGCCGGACTGTCGATCCGCTTGGCCTTCTTCAGCTAGTTCTACGGATGGGAAGTAAAAAGGCTAAGTACCTTATCAAAATGGAATAGTTCGGATATAAGAACGAGTACTAGTCATACCTCTCTTGGGGGGTTTGCGGCGTCAAGGCCGATGTCCTCCTCCACGGCCGGCCACTCCTTCTGAGGTTTAAACAACACCTTCCACAACTTCTCGTGGGTGGTGCCATAAAAACGGAGCACGGTGGCTAGGTCTTCGGGCTTGTATGCCCACATGGGGGAAGCCCTGTCCTGGAATGGAAGGATTCGGCGGCCGAGCATGATCTGGATCAAGTTGACCAGCTCGACACCCTTCTCTATCATCTTGGCGATCCACTTCTGCAGCTCCGCCACCTCCTTATTCGACACCCAGTCGAGGCTCGGAAGGCCGGAATCGCCTCCCAATCTGCGCTCCTCGGCTCTGTGATATAGAACCATTCCTTTTGCCATACTTTGACGGTCTCGATGAAGGTGTCGTCTGGCCACTCCACTCGGGGGAGCTTGCTGATCATTGCGCCCCCGCAGTCTGCCTGCTGGCCATCAACTATCTTCGGCTTGACGTTGAAGACCTTCAGCCAAAGGCCGAAGTGTGGCCGGACCCGGAGAAAAGCCTCGCAGACGATGATGAAGGCCGAGATATGGAGGAAGGAGTTCGGCACGAGGTCGTGGAAGTCGAGTCCGTAGAAAAACATGAGGCCCCTGACGAAGGGGTGAAGGGGGAAGCCCAAACCTCGGATGAAGTGGGGCACGAACACCACCCTCTCGCCCTGCCGCGGCGTGGGGATGACCTGGCCTGCCTCCGGAGTGCGGTGGGCGACATTGGCCGGGAGGTAGCCCGCGCTCTTCAACTCCAAGATGGCGCTGTTGGTGATGCTAGAGGCCTCCCACTTGCCCTTGGACCTGGAGCCCGCCATCGCTGAATCGAGCGGGTGGTTAAAAAGATTCTTGGAAGGGAGAGCGGATCTGGGTGCTGGAGCTCGAAAGATGGGGAAGACAATGGCGAAAGGGGGGAAATGAGAGCGTACGAAAAAATCGAAGACTATGCCCTTTTTATGGGCTGTAAAACCCGCGGTCCCTTTACTGCGCCGCAGTCCTCGCCATCTCCCCATGTAACCGTGCCATTAAGCGCGCGTGGGGGAAAACGAATTATTGATCATATCCCGTAAAAGTAGGACACGATCTCCATATCGATGGGACGTGCCAATGAAAACTGCCTCGAACCGCGAATCGAGTTTGTCATAAACCAACTCGCGGTCGTGGCAAGGTGTGACCCTTTGGTAAAAAAGTTGTCAGACGTGGGCACTGTTCGCACCAGAGCGACTAGCCTTCGGGGCTAAGTTACTAATACACTTCGGCAACCGAAATATAGTTTGGTGCATGTACGGCTGGTTTGACGCTTGAATACAGTTCGGAATGATATAGAACTATTATCGGAACACAGATATTGGAAGGAACTCGCCACCCAAGCCGAAGACCCTTGGAGCATGAAGCTGCCGAAGACTGTCGACCTCAGCATTGGAGGCTAGTTCGGGGGCTACTGAGGGTGTCCCGGACTAGGGGGTACTCGGGCTGCCGGCCTATCTCTCATGGGCCGGACTGGTGGGCCGCTCCTTACTCATCTATGGAAGACCGGATTGTGGGCGACCCCGTGTACCAGAAGGAAACCCCCAAAGACTTGGCGTCTCCTCCAAGGAATACTTAGCGTAACCAGCATGTTTATCCCTTAATGGTAACCGACTATGTGTAACCCTAGGGCCCTCTGGTGTCTATATAAACCAGAGGGTTTAGTCCGTAGAGGCCAGAAGATCAACTGCCTAGGGTTTAGACCATATGATCTTGAGGTAGATCAACTCTGTAACCTTCATACAATCGTCAATGCAATCAAGCAGGACGTAGGGTATTACCTCTTCGAGAGGGCCCGAACCTGGGTAAATTGCTGTCTCTACTTTCCTGTTACCCATTGATTCCTAGATCCACAGTTCGGACGCCCTACCCGAGATCTGCCGGTTTTCACACCGACACCCAGGCCCAATGATCCTCTTCTACCTGATAAATATTTGAATTTTGAGGCAATGCAGAACCATGAGTTCATTAAGCGCAACACTCGCAGTTATGATTATAACTTGATAATTAATAAATATCGCTTTGTGTTTGTCGTTTTGCCTGCTCCTGTCCTCTTTGATTTTTAGAACAAACAGAGATATTTTCTTCATGAGAACGAGGTGCACGAGTACAACGCAGCAGTTGAGGTTGCCCGTCTGGCCGAGGAGGCGGCTCAGAACGCCTCCACGAGCTACCACTTCGATTATTATCCTGGACAGCCATGGCAGTAGACCAAGCTAGGCCAAAAGCCTAAGCTTGGGGGAGTACGTATCTCTCACCGACATTACATTCATGTTCACACATTCATTCCAGTTGTCGGTGTTCATCCTTTTTCATTGTATATCCATGTTAGTTTTATTTTCGCCTTCTTCTTGTGTGTTTGAAAAACTTCAAAAACCCAAAAATATTTCTCGCTTCTTTTCGGTTTTTCTTTCCCGGTTGTTAGTTTGTAGTATTAAAAGAAAACCCAAAAAGATTTCTCATTTCTTCTTTTGCTTATTGGGAGTTCCTTCGTGTAAATAGTTTTTCTCGCTTTTCGTTTTTCTTCTTTAATTTGCTTTCTTCAGAAAAACTAAAAACTCCAAAAATATTTCAGTGTGTTTCTCTGAATTTCTTTTCTTTTCGTTGAGTTGTAGTGGGGAGAAGACCACGATGAAAATGATGAGTGGTTCTCATATGCTTTATTGTTGATCTAATGAAGAGCCAATTTTAACTTGTCTTCTCCCTTGAATAAAATGTTTGCAGATTTTAGCTTAGTCCACGGCATACTTGCACTATTATTATTTTCACATCATTCGGTCGTGCAAGTGAAAGGCAATAATGACGATGATTTGATGAAGTGACTATGGGAAGGAAAAGCTGGTATGAACTCTTCTTGTTTTTGTTTTTGTAAATATGTTTAACTCAGTATCCATGAATCAGCATATTATGAGTAAACATGTTTGTGATGACAATTAGAGATTATAGTTGCTCATGCCATGCTTAAGTAACTAGGAGTGGATAATGATTTATCTTGGATGTCAACATGCATTAAAATGGTTATGATGTAGTATGTTAATATGGTATCCTCCTCTGAATGTTTCAAGTGGCTTGACTTGGCACATGTTCATGCATGTAGTTGATTCAAAAATAACATAGCCTCCACAATATTTATGTTCAGGGTGTCTATATCCTACTCATGCTAGTATTCAATGTTAATTATTCTCAATGCATGACCATGACCGTTTTCGCTCTCTGGTTGGTCGCTTCTCAACCTATTTGCTAGCCTTCACTTGTACTAAGCGGGAATTCTGCTTGTGCAGCCACAATCCTTAAACCAAAGTTGTTCCGGATGAGTCCACTATATCTACCTATATGCGGTATTACTCTGCTGCTCCAAGTAAATTTGCATGTGCCACCTCTAATCATTCAAATAAACATCCGTTTTGTGTGCCCGTACCGCTCATGGAGCGACAGGGGGCGGTCAGTATCTTCCATGGAGAACTCCCAGCGCCCAGGGCTATACCATATCATGCTATTATGAATTGCCTGAGATGTTTATCCCTTTGTTGTTTGCACCCTTTGATTGCACAGTAGTAAACTATTAGGGTGATCTCTCACAGTAAATATCAAGTTAAAAGGTGCTCTTCCGAGTGTTGCAACCATCTATAACACGTAGCGTTCGGGAGTGCGTCATGTCCACATGAGTACAAACGGGATGTGAGGTGTAAGACGGGGATGGTCAGACCATGTATGCAGATAGCACTCGGTTGTCTTGAAGTTCTAGCAGAATCGTTCTGAGCTCGGAGCACGAAGCATCGAAAGATGAACAAGAGTCATATGGAGATATGATCGGCAAAAGTTTGCCCACCGGTCAAAATTATCGTCATCAGTGATGTCCACATCAATGGCTGAGAAGTAGACTTGGATCTTGAATCACTCACTATTAATTATGAGAGATATTAATTTGAGTGGGAGTGCACTTTAAATTAAAACTTGTTTAAACACTAGTGCAATATTGATTATGAATTGTGTCTAAAGTGAATCTTGTATTTATTGTTGTAGATCAATGGCTTGCAATAATTTCAATTTAGCACCACTGTTTGAGAAAGAAAAGTTGGCTCAGAATGGTGGAAACTATGAGGATCGGATCCACACTCTGAGATGTGTTCTCAGGAGTGCAAAGAAAGAATATGTGCTAGATCAACCACTTGGTGACTACCCGGCGCCTGGAGCGTCACAAGATGTCATCAACGTGTTTTTATCTCGCAAGAACTATTTCAGTGTTGTCAAGAGCATTATGTTAGCTTGCATGGACACTGTGTTACAGAAACATTTTGAACAATCCAGTACTATCGAGATTGTCGAGACACTAGAAGTTCTGTACCACAAAGAACCAGCTGAAGTTCATGAGATGACTGAAGCAATGGAAGAGTGCAAGATAACTGAAGATGTTAAGCAAGGTGCCAGGCTTGCAGACTATTATGATAGTATAACTGCAATGGGAGTTGATTTTCCCAAGACACCAGAAAATGACTTACTCCTCACTTCGCTTTATGAAGCAATGCTCAAAACCAATGAGATTGGGTTGCAGAACCAACAAAAGTTATTGGTGAACAGAACAAAAAAGTTTCAAGAAGAAACGCAACACCAAAAGGAATAAGGGTGGAGCATCTCATGAGACTACATGTTTCTACTGCAAAGAGAAAGGACACTAGAAAAGAAATTGCTTGAAGTATCTGGCGGATAAGAAGAACTCGTCTTCTGGTAAAGGTATAAAAGTTATACAAGTTAGATATTCTACTTGCTGAAAACTCCAAGTCATGGGTATTTGATACCGGATCTGTTGCTCGCATTTGCAACACGATGCAGGGACTACGGAAGATTCGCAAGCTGAGTAGAAATGAGGTCGTGATGCGAGTTGGGAATGGTGATGGGATTGCCGCTCAAGCCGTCGGTGTCATGTCTTTGAGCTTACCTGCATGATTTATTTTAGAACTGAATAATTGTTATTTCGTTCCAAAGTTATGTAAGAACATTATCTCTAGATATTGTTTGATAACTGACGGATATTCTTATAAATCAGAAGACAATGGTTGTTCGATATATTATAAGGATATGTTTTATGGATTTGCACCCATTGTTGGTGATTTATTCATAGTGGATCTTGAACGTGAAAAATATGTCTTTAACATTAATGCTAAACGTCTTAACACTTACATGTGGGACTGCCGTTTTGGTCGTATCGGAAAGAAATGCATGCAGAAACTTCATAAAGATGGAGTATTAACATCGTTTGATTTTGAATCATTCAATACATGTGAAGCTTGTCTGATGGGTAAAATGACCAAAATGCCGTTCACAGGTCATCCTGAACGGGCGCAACAATTATTGGACATAATACATAGTAATGTATGTGGTCCGATGAGTATTCTGGCGTGCGGTGGATACTTATACTTCGTAACCTTCACTGATGATTTGAGTAGATACGGTTATATCTACTTGATGAAACACAAGTCTGAAACATTTGAAAAGTTCAAAGAATTTCAGAACGAAGTTGAGAATCATCGTGACAAAAAGATAAAATTTCTACGATCAGATCATGGAGGAGATTATCTAAGTCATGAGTTTAGCAAACATCTAAGTGATTGTGGAATTGTTTCACAACTTACTCCTCCCGGAACTCCATAGAGAAATGGAGTATCGGAAAGATGTAACCGAACTTTGTTAGACATGGTGAGGTCAATGATGTCTCTTACCGATCTAGCTTTATCATTCTAGGGATATGCACTTGAAACAACAACATATACACTAAACAGAGCACCGTCTGAGTCTGTTGAGATGACACCATATGAGTTAAGGAATGGGAAGAAACCCAACTTGTCACATCTCAAGATTTGGGGCTGCGAGACTTATGTAAAGTGTTTACAGCCAAATAAGCTCGATCCCAAAGCAGACAAATGTTACTTTGTAGGTTATCCCAAAGAAACAATTGGGTATTCCTTCCACCAAAAGTCCGAAGACAAAGTGTTTGTCGCAAAGAATGGACACTTTCTTGATAAGGAGTTTCTCGCTAAAGAAGTAAGTGGGAGGACAGTACAGCTTGACGAGATTACTGAATCTCCAGAAGTTGAGAGGACTAACAAAACGGAATCTTTTCCAGAAGTTATCCACACAACTGAACCAGAAGTTACTACACTAGTTGTAGAAACATCGGTTAAAACTGTAACAAAACCGCGTAGGTCAGGCAGAGTTGTCGAACCTCCTGAATGGTTTCACAATGAAATATTCATCTTGGAAGAAGATGAACCTGCGCACTACAGAGAAGCGATGGTGGTGCCCAGCTCAAAAGAATGGCATAAAGCCATGCAATCCGAAATGGAGTCCATGTACGAGAATCAAGTTTGGAACTTGGTTGACCCTCCAGAGGGTCTGAAACCCATACAGTGTAAATGGATCTTCAAAAGAAAAACAGATGCGGATGGTAATCCTACCATCTATAAAGCAAGGCTAGTAACGAAAGGGTTTTCGCAAGTTGAGGGAGTTGATTCACGTCGACGTGTGAGGCTTCCGGAGTCCTTCCTTATAAGAACGGTGGGCCGCAAGCTTGACCCATGGACTGCGGGCCAACTAGGTTGGTACCCCCTAGTCCAGGACACCGCCAGTAGCCCCTGAACTGGTCTTCAATGCCGAGGACGACGATCTTCGTCGGATGAATGACTTTGGCCTTGAAGTCTTCGGCTTGACAGACGAGTTCTCATCAACAGTCTGAGTTCGGTTCCTGAGGTAACTCCACCTCCCCAACCCTGCGGGGACAAGATTGCTATCACCCGAGGCCCCTTACATTTTGGCCTCGGGCCCGCCATGCCTTATGAAAGTAACCTTTCCTTGACAGTCGCGCCATCAGGGAGCGGGCCACTTTATGGCCACACGTCGAAGCGTCACCCCTCTCACTTTATTTAATGGGTACTGCATCCATGATTATGACAAAGCGCATCTTGATTTTCCCCTTACACGGCTCGACACGAATTTCTCCCCAAAATCCAGCTTCGAGAGCTCATAGAAATGGCAAATGGCGCGGGTTCTTCCAAGCGCCCCCATGGTCCCCCTTAATGGTGACTGGGGAAGCTGCTTCGTCACCCGTATCCAACTGGATCGGCTTGCCACTCAAGGTTATCTGCCGGATTCAAACCTGACTTCCACCCGCCCGGGCTTAATATCCGTGGACGGGCAAGTTCATGCCGACAGCCACCCCATCCTCCATGGGGAAGAGTGGGTATGTGCTACTTGTAAACTGCGTTGGTATTTCCCCGAAGAGGAGAGGATGATGCAGTATAGTAGAGATAAGTATTTCCCTCAGTTAAGAACCAAGGTTATCAATCCAGTAGGAGAACCAAGCAAAATTCCATTAAGCGCACCTGCACACACAAAAGCAAACACTTGAACCCAACGCAAATAAGAGGGTTGTCAATCCTCTTAGCGGTTATTTGCAAGGATTAATTCCGATAGTGATAGATAGATAAACTAAAATACTAAATAAAATAAAAGTAAATAAATTGCAGCAAGGTATTTTTAGGTTTTTTATATATGATAAAGTAGACCCAGGGGCCATAGTTTTCACTAGAGCCTTCTCTCTCGAACACATAGCATACGGTGGGTAAACAAATTACTATCAGGAAATTGATAGAAAAGCAAATAATTATGACGGATTCATGGCAATGATCATGTATATAGGCATCACATCCGAGACAAGTAGACCGACTCCTACCTGCATCTACTACAATTACTCCACCCATCGACCGCTATCCAGCATGCATCTAGGGTATTAAGTATGAAACAGAGTAACGCCTTAAGAAAGATGACATGATGTAGACAAAGTACACTCAAGCAATATGATTAAACCCCATATTTTTATCCTTAATGGCAACAATACAAATACATGTCATGTCCCCTTCTGTCACTGGGATTGAGCACCGCAAGATTGAACCCATCACAAAGCACCTCTCCCATTGCAAGAGAAATCAATCTAGTAGGCCAAACCAAATCGATAGATCAGAGAGAAATACAAAGATATAATAATCATGCATAAAAGAGTTCAAAGAAGACTCAAATATTTCTCATGAATAATCTGATCATAAACTCACAATTCATTGGATCCCAACAAACACACCGCAAAAGAAGATTACATCGGATAGAACTCCAAGAACATCGAGGAGAACATGGTATTGAAGATCAAAGAGAGAGAAGAAGCCATCTAGCTACTAGCTATGGACCCATAGGTCTGTGGTAAACTACTCACACATCATCGGAAGGGTAGCATGGTTGATGAAGAAGCCCTCCGTGATCGACTCCCCCTCCGGCAGAGTACCAAAAAAGGCCTCCAGATGGGATCGCGGAAGAACAGAGGCTTGCGGCGGCGGAAAGGATTTCTCTTCTGTCTCCCTGGTATATTGGAAATATTTGGGAATTTATAGCGCCTGAATTAGGCCAAGAGGGGCTACGAGGCACCCACAAGCCTGGGAGGCGCGCCCTCCAGGCTTGTCGCCTCCTCGTGGCTCTTCTGGTCTTCTCCCGAAGCTTCGTGGGTCTCTTCTGGTCCAGAAAAAATTAATCCAAAGTTTTTTTCTCGTTTGGACACTTTTTGATAATGATTTTCTGAAAAGGCAAAAACAAGCAGAAAACAGCAACTGGCACTCGGCACTGGGTTAATAGGTTAGTCCAAAAAAATGATATATAATTGCATATAAAGCATCCAAGATTGATACTATAATAGTGTCACGCCCCCGACTCGATCGTGCACTAATCATACACGCAAATGCGCACGATCAAGCCCAGGGACTCACGGGAAGATATTACAACACAACTCTAGACACAAAGTAAAATAATACAAGCTTTATATTACAAGCCAGGGGCCTCGAGGGCTCGAATACATAAGCTCGAGAACAAGCGTTAGCGGAAGCAACATCAATATCTGAGTACAGACATAAAGTTAAGCAAGCATGCCTTAAGAAGGCGAAAACAAACAACGGCTCTGATCGAAAGAGGCAAGGCCTCCTGCTTGGGAGCCTCCTAACTACTCCTGGCCGTCGGTCTCCACGTAGTAGTAAGCTCCACCGGAGGGGTAGTAGTAGTCGACGACGGGGTCAGCGGGCTCCGGGGCTCCTGCCATCTGGTTGCAGCAAACAAGAATGGGGGAAAACGGGGAGCAAAGCAACCGTGAGTACTCATCCAAAGTACTCGCAAGACTTACATCAGAACTATTCTATTTATGCATTGGTATCAAGTGAAGGGGCTGTATCTGTGGACTAGACTGCAGAAATGCCAGAATAGAGAGAAAGGCCTAGCCTATCGAAGACTAGCATCTTCAGCGTCTTGCAGCATTAGAAGAGTGCAGATTAGCAGCATAACATAAAGTAACAAGCATGTAGAAGCAAAGCCCAGAGATCCTTCCTCGACTCCCTGTGAGAAAGCGATCCCGGAGCTTACAATTAATTAACATGTAACCAGTTCAAGTTGTAGTAGATCGGGATACAACACTGAGCGTCCTGTTACCGTGGACACGGCTATTCGAATAGATAACTTCCCTGCAGGGGTGCACTACTGTTACCCAGCACGTTCGATTACCTCTGGCCGGACACACTTTTCCAGGTAATGCCCGGCCTCGGATAACCGACATGACGTAGTCCTACCTAGGCTCAACAGAGAGGTCCCCGCCGGTCTACATCCTAAGTGCTCAGGGGTCTTGGGCCCATCGCCCTTTGCACTCCGGGTCATTGTGTCGCGTATCAGAGTCCAAGCACCATCTCAGTCCTGGATGGCACTTGTCCCGACGGGCTCACAATGCTGAACTGGACGTCTGACAGAGCATTCGGCTGATACATACGGCGCCGAGGGCCCCATAAACCATTATCCCACGTGGTGGTAGTGCGTATAGGCCAGCGGCCAACTCAGATCAAATACCCAAATCCGTTAGTGTGTTGGGAGCTCGCAGTGACGATCAGTACTCCTGTCGCCCTGTCTCGAGGAAGTGCAACAAGGGTCAGGCCCATCCCTCTCTAGGGCGGTCTCTGCCTGCCCAACCGCGCCTCGTAATTATCTCGCGGGTACCCTCACGGTCAATCCCAACTTCACATCTCTCGCGGGTACCCCTCGGGGTCAACCCGACTTCAACAAAGGACCAAAGTAATCACATGGTAACCGTGTGTCCATAACATCAAGGGGGAATCCAAGGAATCACCCTTGATGGATTCCCACTCGATGTAACCGTCAAGGTGAACCAGGAGGAATCACCCTCGATGGTTCACACTTGAGGGGTTGCACGACAAAGACAACATCGGAGGTGTGAAAGCGGAATCACCCTCGGTAACCCACAACCGACTAGCTACATTGCAGAGTTATCATCAGGAGTGAGGTAGGAGGTATCACCCTTGGCACTCGATAGTAGCTCTACCGAGTCGTACAACTAAGAGGTGTGTGGTGCGGTGTTCGGTCTCTTCACATCAATCCCGTTGATCGAAGTATCCGGTAGTAAAGCCTGGCAACTCGAACAAGGGTGTGGGGCCACTGATGGATCGCTAACCAACCTATACTAAGCATTTAGGATAGTAGGTAAGGTAGCAACCGCAGTTACAAAATTAGGCTATGCATCAGAAAAGGAGCAATCAAATATAGTAGCAAAATCTAATGTAAGTACGAGGAAGAAGGAATAGGTGATGTAGGAATGATCAAGGGGGTTTGCTTGCCTAGAAGCTCTACTGAAAAGGAAGAAGTGTCGTCGGTGACGTAGTCGATCACAGGGGCATCGGTAGCATTCACAGGGTCTACCGGAGAAGAAAGAGGAGGGAGAAACAAATAAATAACGGGCAAACAAATGCACACAATGCATGGCATGGCAAAATGTTATGCTAGGGGTGTTCTAATGCAGTACTAAGTATTTTACTCGGAGCGGGAAAATATTCAGGAATAATTTCCCAGCTCTAAACACTATTCATTTAGCGGTTTCGGTAGCAAATGTTCAATGTTCGGTATGTTAGAGGCATGTGACAGGTATGTGGAGGGCATATTCGGATTTGTCATATTTTTCTGATCATTTTTCATATATAAAACTTTTTCATCCGAGCTGCGGTTTATTTTCTATTAATTTCCAAAGTTTAAACAATATTCTGAAATTTCCTGAAAATTGGCTAAGTCTGAGAATTTCTCAGTTCTAAACATCACTTAGCTGTTTTCCAGAGGCTATAGCTAGTGTTCTATTCATCCTATGAATTAGTGCCTTATATCAAATCTGAGCACTTTTCTGTGATCTACAAGCTAGTACCAATGTCATCCATGTTAGAGCTCAGTTTATTGATCAAAGCTTTGCTTGAAAAGTGCCACTTGATGTTAATTCTAGAAACTGTTAAAATATATAAAGTTTGCTGGATGATTGCCATTGATTCATAGCTCTAATGGGGATACTTCCTATAAGTGTTTTGTACTAAAACAAGAGTACTATCATGCCATGCCCTTAGATGGCATGACTGATCCCTGCAGCTTGTTCATCAACAGCTCTAAACTAGCTATGACAATAAAGTTGTCTCTGTTTTTCTGTTAACAGAACATAGCACATTGTGATTTTCATAGGATTTAATCCATGCATCAAATGGATTTGGTCCAATGAAACCATTTGAACCTTGTCAAGTGTACTACCTGCCCATATAATTTTCATCTATGTTAGAGCTTGTTTTGTTGCTGTTTAAGTGTTGTCCAGAGAGGTGGTCAAGCAGTAGCAATAAAAGCTAGCAAGCGCTACAGTAACTAGCAGAAGCAGTAGTGCAGCGAGGCAGATGAGCAGCAGTACGCGGGCGCGCGCGCACGCAGCAGCAGAAGCAAAGCAGCGGCCGCAGCGCAAGCAGCAGCAACACAGCAGCCGCAGCAGTAGCAAGCAGCAGCGCGGCAGCAGTAGCAGCGGCCGGCACGGGAGCACCGGCAGTACGCAGAGCTTCGGCGCGGCCATGGAGACCGAGCTCGCGGGGATGGTGACTTCAGGCATGGATCGAACCCAAGGTTAAGGGGGATCAGATGAGAAGCTCACCGTGGAGCTCGCGGACAAGGTTAGAAGGCGCGGGGACTTCCGGATCCGATGAACTCGATGGCGAGATGTGATGGTCGTAGCGGAGAACCAGCTCGATCCCGAGCGTACGTTGAGGTCCGGCTCGATTCAAGGCACGTAGGTGAAGGAGTCGTCGACGAGGAAGCTCCTGGACATCCTCCCGGTCGCCGGGGAGGCCAGTGGCCACGCGGACGGCGACAGCGCGTCGACGGCAGCTCTGGCATGAGCGAAAACGAGAGGGTGAGGATGAGCGAGGGGATAAGTAAGGGTTAGGGTTTGTTTACAGGGTCGGGCTTGGCCTTATCCTCTCCAGGTGAGCTCCTGTAGTGCCAGACGTCGACCATCGAGCCGCGGCAGCCACGGATGGGCGACATGCCAAGCTCCTTGTATGTGAGGTTGAAGGAGGCCGGAGGTGGGCTGGGCCGTCTACTGTAGCAACTAGAAGCCCAGTGCAACAATGCCTTCCCTCTTTTTCCTTTTTCCATTCTTCTGTCATTCATTTCTGCTCTGTTCTGCATTTAATTGGAGCACCAATTGACTTTTGTAGAATGTGCCACTTGCCACATAATTACCATTGCATTATATAGCACTGCCACAAAAAGTTTGGGACTTGTTTGAATTTATTTAAATTTTTCAAAATGAAAATGGATTTAATAAGGCTGTTTCGGGTACTGACTTTGGATGTTAGGGTCAATTTGGGAATTCAAATACTGTTGGTTTTATTTTTACAATTGCTTTGGGATTATTTGCAATATTATGAACTATTTTTTTTGCATGTTTGAAAATGTAAATATTTGACTTGCAATTCAAATTTGGATTTTGAGTTTGAATTCTAAGACAAGTGGCACTTGTGCTTTACAAAAGATGCTGACTTGGCATTGATCAAGGTAGATCACTGTAGCATAATACAAGGGGGTGTTACAATTCTCCTCCTCTAAAAGAAATTCTCGTCCCGAGAATTAAGAGGTAGAAGGGAAATGATCGGGGTATTCTTCGCGAAGACGATCCTCGCGTTCCCAAGTGGCTTCATCTTCTGAATGATTCGACCACTTAACTTTAAGGAACTTGATTGCCTTCTAACAGGTTCGACGTTTAGCTTGATCAAGAATACGGATCGGATGTTCCTTATAAGATAGGTCATCCTGCAATTCCAGCACTTCATGATCCACTGCTCGGATCGGATCCGTGAAGCAGCGGCGGAGTTGCGACACATGGAAAACATCGTGATCCTGAGAAAGGTTCGGCGGTAGTTCCAACTGATATGCCACTTCTCCACGTCTTGCGAGAATACGGAATGGGCCAATGTAGCGAGGAGCTAACTTGCCCTTGATTCCGAAGCGGTGCGTGCCCTTCATCGGGGTGACACGAAGATAAGCCTGTTCGCCAGGTTGATAGACCATTACCTTGTGTTTACGGTCATAATTGCTCTTCTGACGAGACTGAGCAGTCTTCAGATGTTCACGAACGATACGGACTTGCTCTTCAGCCTGTTGGATAATGTCCAGACCGAAGAGTGGCCGTTCCCCAGTTTCTGACCAATTCAGAGGAGTTTGGCACTTACATCCATAAAGAACTTCAAATGGTGCCATCTTCAGACTAGCTTGATAGCTATTGTTGTAAGAGAATTCAGCATACGGGAGAGATTCCTCCCATTTCTTGCCAAAGGAGATGACACATGCACGAAGCATATCTTCAAGCACTTGGTTGACTTGTTCAACTTGACCCTGGGACTGGGGGTGAAAAGCGGTGCTAAAGGACAGATGAGTTCCCTTAGCTTCTTGGAAACTTTCCCAGAACCTTGAGGTAAAGAGGCTGCCACGGTCTGAACTGATCTCCAACGGAACACTATGTAGTGACACAATTCTGGAAACATACAAGTCTGCTAACTGGCTAGCAGTGATTGTCTCCTTGACTGGCAGGAAATGAGCAACCTTGGAGAATCGGTCAATGACGACAAGAATAGCATCATGACCCTTCTGTGATCTGGGAAATCCAGTGATAAAGTCCATTTCAACTTTGTCCCATTTCCATTCAGGAATAGCAAGTGGTTGCAAAGTACCAACAGGTCTTTGATGTTCTGCTTTGATGCGACGGCAAACGTCACACTCAGCAACATATCGAGCAATGTCTCGCTTCATATCAGGCCACCAGTACCGCTGACGAATGTCTTGGTACATCTTGGTACTACCCGGATGAATATACAAAGGTGTGTCATGTGCTTCTTTCATGACATCCGAGCACGAGTCTTGATTGTCCTTTCTGGGGACCAGTAGGCGGTCTTTGAAGAACAAGGCACCATCATCATCAATAGTGAAGAACGATGAATTTCCTTTGGAGAGATAGCTCTTAATCTTCTCGACTTCAGAGTCATATTTCTGCCTTGTCTTGATGTTGCGTTCGAGATCTGGTTCAACAACCAAGGTATTTAGATATCCTTGAGGAACTATCTCGATGTTCAGCTTTCGAAGCTCTTCATACAGGAGTGGTTGCTGTAGTTGAACCTCAAGTTCACAACAGTAGGATTTACAGCTCAAGGCATTAGCCATTACATTAGCCTTGCCAGGGGTATATGAAATACCCAAGTCATAGTCTGTAATGGCCTCCATCCATCTTTGCTGATGGAGGTTCAGAGATGGCTGAGTGAACAAGTACTTCAAACTTTGATGATCCGTGTAGATCTCGCAACGATTACCAAGTAGGTAATGTCGCCATAACTTCAATGCATAAATAACTGCTGCAAGTTCGAGATCATGTGTTGGATAATTCTCTTCATGAGGACGCAACTGTCGAGAGCCATAAGCAATCACCTTGCGCTCTTGCATTAGGACACAGCCTAATCCTTGACGGGATGCGTCACAATAAATCACGAAGTCCTTGCGAGAATCTGGAGGAACAAGCACTGGGGCAGATGTCAGCTTGTCTTTGAGTGTCTGAAAACTTTCCTGACATTTTTCTGTCCACTCAAACTTAATGCCTTTGTGAAGCAGATCAGTCAGAGGCTTGGCAATCTTGGAGAAGTTCTCGACAAAACGGCGGCAATAGCTGGCGAGTCCGAGAAAACTTCTGACTTGCTTGACATTCTTCGGGGGAGTCCATTCAAGAATAGCCTGAACCCGTTCTGGGTTGACAGCAATGCCATCTTTGGAAATCACGTGGCCGAGATATGTCACTTCAGATAACTAGAACTCGCACTTGGAATACTTGGCATACAGTTGATGTTCACGCAGCTTCTCCAATACAAGCCAAAGATGTTCGGCATGTTCTTCTTCATTCTTTGAATATACAAGGATATCATCCAGATAAACCATGACGAATTTGTCAAGGTAATCCATGAAGATGTAGTTCATTAACCGAGTGGAAGTTGCTGGAGCATTGGTTAAGCCAAAGGACATGACAGTGTACTCGTAAGAACCATAGCGAGTAACGAAGGCTGTCTTCGGAATATCCTCTTTGCGAATTCGGATCTGGTGGTATCCCAATCTCAAATCAAGTTTAGAGAATACTGAGGAACCAGCAAGTTGATCATACAGATCGTTGATTCTGGGAAGCGGATACTTGTTCTGAATTGTTGCTTGGTTGATAGGTCGATAATCTTGAACCAACCGATTCGTTCCATCCTTCTTCTTAACAAAGAGAGAAGGTGCTCCCCAAGCAGAAGAACTGGGGCGAATGAAACCCTTACGAAATGACTTGTCAATTTCCTCCTTAAGTTCAAGGAGTTCATGTGGCGGCATCTTGTATGGGCGCTTGGCAATAGGAGTGGTGCCTGGTTTCAGATCGATGACAAATTCGACAGCCCTAGCAGGTGGTACACCTGGGAGTTCTTCTGGAAAGACATCTTGAAAATCCCGAACGACTAGAACGTTCTCTATTCCCTCAAGAGGTGAAGCATTCAATGCATTCAGAGCATATATCTGGCTTTCGGCATTCTGGACTATCTGGGCTGAGTAGCTGTCTGTCTGGCCAGAAGGGTGTGCGAGTTGGACTGTCTTAGCGGCATAGTCGATCAAGGCATTATGGGTTGTCAACCAGTCCATACCGAGAATGATGTCTATGTTGGAAGGTCCGAGAGCAATGAGGGAAGCAGGGAACATCAACCCTTCAATTCTAATCTGATTGTTGTGACTTACCATCTTGGTTTGCCACCTGGAACAGGGAGTGCTAATCTCTAATGGGGTGGGCAACAACTCTAGAGGTAGTTCATGCAGCTGAGCAAATTGTTGAGACACAAAGGAATGTGATGCCCCGGTATCAAAGAGAACAGAAGCTGCAACTGAATTAACTGGAAGAGTACCCATCACGATTTTAGGGGCCTCACGAGCTTCTTCCATTTTAACATGAGTGACCTGGCTACGACCCATAGCAGACGGCTTGGCCTTACAATTTCTGGAATGATGGGTTCGATGGCCCTTCCTACGACCATCAGGAGGACGTGGTGCATTCTAAGGCTGATCCTGGTGGCAGTTGATTGCAAGGTGTCCTGGCTGTCCACATTTGAAGCAATTCCCATCATTGGGGCTAAGAGCTATAACATTGGGCTGTACTCTGAGCTGTCTCGGCGGTGCAGGTAGGCGAGGTGCAGCATAGGAAGGCCTCGGTGCAGGGACATGTCGGTGATGGACATTATGAGGAATCCACACTCGTCATTTCTGAGTAGACTGACCCGAGGATGAGCCAACATCTCGAGTATGCTTGAGTGATTCCTGGTACTCAGTTAGACCAGTTTCAGCTCGGAAAGCTTGGCTGACAAGCGTCACAAAGTCTGCGCAATCATGGACAACAAGTGCGAGCTTTATATCAGGACGCGGTCCTTCACGAAATTTCTCTTGCTTGCGAGCGTCAGTGCATACATCATCCTCAGCATAGCGGGATAAATCAAGGAATTTCCTCTGATATTCATCCACAGTCATTTTGCCTTGTGTGAGTTTGCGGAATTCCTTCTTCTTCTGGTCCATCAGACCTTGAGGAATGTGCCGTGCACGAAAAGCTGACTGAAATTCCTGCCAAGTGGTTACGGTTTCAACAGGCAGCATACGCTTGTGGCTTTCCCACCATTGAGCAGCTGGACCCTTCAGGTGAAATGCCGCATAGGTGATGTAACTGTCCGGGGCAACATTAGCTGACTCCATCTCAAGTAGGATGTCACGAAGCCAATCATCAGCATCCATAGGATTGGTGGAGTTGCGGAAAATGGACGGGTTGAGACGCACGAAATCTTGCAGTGAGATCGGGCCAGGCTCCTGACGATCATCGTTGCGTTCCAATCGATTTCCAGACTCTCATTGAGCTGACGGTTCAGTTCAAACTGCTGCATCATTGCGGCAATATAGGGTGGAGGTGGAGGATCGTCAGCCATCCTGCTACAACAACAGGGGCAGTTTAGCAAGAACAATTGCATGTGTATGGAGTCATTCATAATGTAACATGAGCAATGAACAAGAAGTGCATTAGATACATATTAGTAGTCATTAAAGACATACAGATCCATGCACAGAGTTGGATACAATCGGACAGCACGAGTTTGGAAACACTCGCAACTAGACAAACTAGGCGGCACGCAGGCACGCGGTGGAGAGATACAACAACGAGACATAGCAAAGGCTACATCAACGCCGGAGAAAACTACTGGAGCGAGGAATCTGCAAGTGACAACGCAGGGTGCCCTCGATAAAAGGATCCTCCAGTCCGTGAACACTGTGAAGCAGAACCTGGCCCACAATTCAAAGAAGGGTTGATTCAAATCTCCGGGTGGATGTGATCACGAGAACCTAAGGTTAGAGTTAGCAAAAAAATTAACCCGAAAGGAAGAGAGATCAGAGTCCCAGATTAAGGAAGAGGAATAAAAGATCCTAAACCCATCCATTGGTGATGTAGGCCCGTAAGCCACACAACATAGTTAGTAAAAATAGATTTTCGAAAGACTAGACTCAACTTCGGCCAAGGAGTTGGAAAGGGGGGGTTCCTACAGGCAGTCGGCTCTGATACCAACTTGTGACGCCCCCAACTCGATCGTGCACTAATCATACACGCAAATGCGCATGATCAAGCCCAGGGACTCAAGAGAAGATATCACAACACAACTCTAGACACAAAGTAAAATAATACAAGCTTTATATTACAAGCCAGGGGCCTCGAGGGCTCGAATACATAAGCTCGAGAACAAGCGTTAGCAGAAGCAACATCAATATCTGAGTACAGACATAAAGTTAAGCAAGCATGCCTTAAGAAGGTGAAAACAAACAACGGCTCTGATCGAAAGAGGCAAGGCCTCCTGCCTGGGAGCCTCCTAACTACTCCTGGCCGTCGGTCTCCACGTAGTAGTAAGCTCCACTGGATGGGTAGTAATAGTCGACGACGGGGTCAGTGGGCTCCGGGGCTCCTGCCATCTGGTTGCAGCAAACGGGAATGTGGGAAAACGGGGAGCAAAGCAACCGTGAGTACAAATCCAAAGTACTCGCAAGACTTACATCAGAACTATTCTATTTATGCATTGGTATCAAGTGAAGGGGTTTTGTCTATGGACTAGACTGCAGAAATGCCAGAATAGAGAGAAAGGCCTAGCCTATCGAAGACTAGCATCTTCAGCGTATTGCAGCATTAGAAGAGTGCAGATTAGCAGCATAACATAAAGTAACAAGCATGTAGAAGCAAAGCCCAGAGATCCTTCCTCGACTCCCTGCGAGAAAGCGATCCCGGAGCTTACAATTAATTAACTTGTAACCAGTTCAAGTTGTAGTAGATCAGGATACAACATTGAGTGTCCTGTTACCGTGGACACGTCTATTCGAATAGATAACTTCCCTGCAGGGGTGCACTACTGTTACCCAGCACGCTCGATTACCTCTGGCCGGACACACTTTTCCAGGTAATGCCCGGCCTCGGATAACCGACATGACGTAGTCCTACCTAGGCTCAACAGAGAGGTCCCCGTCGGTCTACATCCTAAGTGCTCAGGGGTCTTGGGCCCATCGCCCTTTGCACTCCGGGTCGTTGTGTCGCGTATCAGAGTCCAAGCACCATCTCAGTCCTGGATGGTACTTGTCCCGGCGGGCTCACAATGCTGAATTGGACGTCTGACAGAGCTTTTGGTTGATACATATGGCGCCGAGGGCCCCATAAACCATTATCCCGCGTGGTGGTAGTGCGTATAGGCCAGCGGCCAACTCAGATCAAATACCCAAATCCGTTAGTGTGTTGGGAGCTCGCGGTGACGATCGGTACTCCTGTCGCCCCGTCTCGAGGAAGTGCAACAAGGGTCAGGCCCATCCCTCTCTAGGGCGATCTCTGCCTGCCCTGCCGCGCCTCGTAATTATCTCGCGGGTACCCTCACGGTCAATCCCGACTTCACATCTCTCGCGGGTACCCCTCGGGGTCAACCCAACTTCAACAAAGGACCAAAGTAATCACATGGTAACCATGTGTCCATAACATCAAGGGGGAATCCGAGGAATCACCCTCGCTGGATTCCCACTCGACGTAACCATCAAGGTGAACCAGGAGGAATCACCCTCGATGGTTCACACTTGAGGGGTTGCACGACAAAGGCAGCATTGGAGGTGTGAAAGAGGAATCACCCTCGGTAACCCACAACCGACTAGCTACACTGCAGAGTTATCATCAGGAGTGAGGTCGGAGGTATCACCCTCGGCACTCGATAGTAGCTCTGCCGAGTCGTACAACTAAGAGGTGTGTGGTGCGGTGTTCGGTCTCTGCACATCGATCCCATTGATCGAAGTATCCGGTAGTAAAGCCTCGCAACTCGAACAAGGGTGTGGGGCCACTGATGGATCGCTAACCAACCTATACTAAGCATTTAGTATAGCAGGTAAGGTAGCAACAGCAGTTACAAAATCAGGCTATGCATCAGAATAGGAGCAATCAAATACAGTAGCAAAATCTAATGCAAGTACGGGGAAGAAGGAATAGGTGATGTAGGAATGATCAAGGGGGTTTGCTTGCCTGGAAGCTCTGCTGAAAAGGAAGAAGGGTCGTCGGTGACGTAGTCGATCACAGGGGCATCGGCAGCATTCGCAGGGTCTACCGGAGAAGAAAGAGGAGGGAGAAACAAATAAATAACGGGCAAACAAATGCACACAATGCATGGCATGGCAAAATGTTATGCCAAGGGTGTTCTAATGCAGTACTAAGTATTTTACTCGGAGCGGGAAAATATTCAGGAATAATTTCCCAGCTCCGAACACTATTCATTTAGCGGTTTCGGTAGCAAATGTTCAATGTTCAGTATGTTAGAGGCATGTGACAGGTATGTGGATGGCATATTCGGATTCGTCATATTTTTCTGATCATTTTTCATATATAAAACTTTTTCATCCGAGCTATGGTTTATTTTCTATTAATTTCCAAAGTTTAAACAATATTCTGAAATTTCCTGAAAATTGGCTAAGTCTGAGAATTGCTTAGTTCTAAACATCACCTAGCTGTTTTCCAAAGGCTATAGCTAGTGTTCTATTCATCCTATCAATTAGTGCCTTATATCAAATCTGAGCAGTTTTCTGTGATCTACAAGCTAGTACCAATGTCATCCATGTTAGAGCTCAGTTTATTGATCAAAGCTTTGCTTGAAAAGTGCCACTTGATGTTAATTCCAGAAACTGTTAAAATATACAAAGTTTGCTGGATGATTGCCATTGATTCATAGCTCTAATGGGGATACTTCCTATAAGTGTTTTGTACTACAACAAGAGTACTATCATGCCATGCCCTTAGATGGCATGACAAATCCCTGTAGCTTGTTCATCAACAGCTCTAAACTAGCTATGACAATAAAGTTGTCTCTGCTTTTCTGTTAACAGAAGATAGCACATTGTGATTTTCATAGGATTTAATCCATGCATCAAATGGATTTGGTCCAATGGAAACATTTGAACCTTGTCAAGTGTACTACCTGCCCATATAATTTTCATCTATGTTAGAGCTTGTTTTGTTGTTGTTTAAGTGCTGTCCAGAGAGGTGGTCTAGTAGCAGCAATAAAAGCTAGCAAGCGCTACAGTAACTAGCAGAAGCAGTAGTGCAGCGAGGCAGAGGAGCAGCAGTACGCGGGCGCGCGCGCACGCAGCAGCAGAAGCAAAGCAGCGGCCGCAGCGCTAGTAGCAGTAGCAAGCAGCAGCACTGCAGCAGTAGCAGCGGCCGGCACGGGAGCAGCGGCAGTACGCAGAGCTTCGGCGTGGCCATGGAGACCGAGCTCGCGGGAATGGTGACTTCAGGCACGGATCGAACCCAAGGTCGAGGGGGATCGGATGAGAAGCTCACCGTGGAGCTCGCGGACAAGGTTAGAAGGCGCGGGGACGTCCGGATGCGACGAACTCGACGGCGAGATGCGACAGCCGTGGCGGAGAACCAGCTCGATCCCGAGCGTACGTTGCGGTCCGGCTCGATTCAAGGCACGTAGGCGAAGGAGTCGTTGACGAGGAAGCTCCTGGACATCCTCCCGGTCGCCGGGGAGGCCAGTGGCCACGCGGACGGCGACAGTGCGTCGACGGCAGCTTTGGCACGAGCGAAAACGAGAGGAAGAGGATGAGCGAGGGGATAAGCAAGGGTTAGGGTTTGTTTACAGGGTCGGGCTCGGCCTTATCCTCTCCAGGTGATCTCCTGTAGCGCCAGACGTCGACCATCAAGCCGCGGCAGCCACGGATGGGCGACACGCCAAGCTCCCTGTACGTGAGGTTGAAGGAGGCCAGAGGTGGGCTGGGCCGTCTACTGTAGCAACTAGAAGCCTAGTGCAACAATGCCTTCCCTCTTTTTCCTTTTTCCATTCTTCTGTCATTCATTTCTGCTCTGTTCTGCATTTAATTGGAGCACCAATTGACTTTTGTAAAATGTGCCACTTGCCACATAATTACCATTGCATTATATAGCATTGCCACAAAAAGTTTGGGACTTGTTTGAATTTATTTGAATTTTTCAAAATGAAAATGGATTTAATAAGGCTATTTCGGGTACTGACTTTGGATGTTAGGGTCAATTTGGGAATTCAAATAATGTTGGTTTTATTTTTACAATTGCTTTGGGATTATTTGCAATATTATGAACTTTTTTTTTTGCATGTTTGAAAATGTAAATATTTGACTTGCAATTCAAATTTGGATTTTGAGTTTGAATTCTAAGACAAGTGGCACTTGTGCTTTACAAAAGATGCTGACTTGGCATTGATCAAGGTAGATCACTGTAGCATAATACAAGGGGGTGTTACAAATAGCATGGAACAATCAAAAATTATAGATACGTTGGAGACGTATCAAGCATCCCCAAGCTTAATTCCTGCTCGTCCTCGTGCAGGTAAATGATAAAAACAGAATTTTTGATGTGGAATGCTACCTAACATGTTTCATCATGTAATCTTTCTCTTACGGTATGAATAATAAGATCTGAATGATTCAAAGCAATAGTCTATAGTTTGAGATAAAGACATCAATACTCAGGCATACTAATAAACAATCATGTCTTTCAAAATAAAAATGCTAAAGAACATTATCCCTACAAAATCATATAATCATGTCATGCTCCATCTTCTTAATACAAAATATTTATCATGCACTACTCCGATGACAAGCCGAGTAATTGGTTCATACTTTTTAACGCGCTTCAGCTTTTTCAACCCCCACGCAATACATGAGCGCAAGCCATGGATATAGCACTATGGGTGGAATAGAGTGTGTTGGTAG
The DNA here is from genome assembly GCA_039707655.1 of Elymus sibiricus. NCBI lineage: Eukaryota > Viridiplantae > Streptophyta > Magnoliopsida > Poales > Poaceae > Elymus > Elymus sibiricus. The sequence goes on from CM077664.1 coordinate 289,755,072, forward strand.
AGATAAATAAGGAGAAGTCAAAAATAAGAAGATAGTCTCACATCAACGAGGCTAATCAACGGGCTATGGAGATGCCCATCAATTGATGTTAATGCGAGGAGTAGGGATTGCCATGCAACGGATGCACTAAGAGCTATAAGTGTATGAAAGCTCAATGTGAAAACTAAGTGGGTGTGCATCCAACTTGCTTGCTCATGAAGACCTCGGGCATTTGAGGAAGCCCGTCATCGGAATATACAAGCCAAGTTCTATAATGAAAAATTCCCACTAGTATATGAAAGTGACAAAATAGGAGACTCTCTATATAAAAAACATGGTGCTACTCTGAAACACAAGTATGGAAAAAGGATAGTAACATTGCCCCTTCTCTCTTTTTCTCTCATTTTTTTGTGGGTTGTATTCGGCCTCTTTTTTTAATTTAGAACGGTCTCATGGACCTCATCCCCACTTTTTCGAGGACTCATTAGTCTCCACCATTCTTTCCTCACTGGGACAATGCTCTAATAATGATGATCATCACACTTTTATTTACTTACAACTCAATATTACAACTCGATAGTAGAACAAAAATATGACTCTATATGAATGCCTCTGGTAGTGTACCAGGATGTGCAATGAAGCTAGCGTAACATGTATAAAAATGATGAACGGTGGGTGAGCCACAAATACTATGTCAGCTATATGATCATGCAAAGCAATATGACAATGACGATGTGTGTCATAAAAATGAAACGGTGGAAGTTGCATGGCAATATATCTCGGAATGGCTATGGAAATGCCATGATAGGTAGGTATGGTGGCTGTTTTGAGGAAGATATAAGGAGGCTTATGTGTGATAGAGCGTATCATATCACGGGGTTTGGATGCACCGGCGAAGTTTGCACCAACTCTCGATGTGAGAAAGGGCAATGCACGGTACCGAAGAGGCTAGCAAATTGCGGAAAGGTGAGAGTGCGTATAATCCATGGACTCACATTAGTCATAAAGAACTCACATACTTATTGCGAAAGTTTATTAGCCCTTGAAGCAAAGTACTACTACGCATTCCCCTAGGGGGATAGATTGGTAGGACAAGTCCATCGCTCATCCCCGACCGCCACTCATAAGGTAGACAATCCATAATAAATCATGCTCCAACTTCTTAGCATAACGACAGATCATACGTGCATGCTTCGGGAATCACAAACCTTAACACCAATATTCTTACTAAACCACAATTATCTACTAGCACCTCCCACATATTACCATCTAAATATCGCAAAACTATTGCAAGGAATCAAACTTATCATATTCAGTGATCTACATGAAAGTTTTTAGTATATCCCTCTTGAATATCTATCATATCAGGACCAAATTCATAACCCATGCATATTACCATTGCTATTCATTAGACTCTCAAAAAGATATAAGTGAAGCATGAGAGTGCAACTATTTCTTTAAAATATAACCACCGCCATACTCTAAAAGATATAAGTGAAGCACTAGAGCAACTGCCTAGCTCAAAAGATATAAGTGAAGCACATAGAGTATTCTAACAAATAACGAATAATGTGTGTCCCTCTCAAAAATGTGTGTTCAGCAAAGATGATTGTGACAAACTAAAAAACAAACAAAAGCAAACAAACTATATCACAAGACGCTCCAAGTAAAACACATATCATGTGATGAATAAAAATATAGCTCCAAGTGAGTTACCGATAGATTGTAGACGAAAGAGGGGATGCCTTCCGGGGCATCCCCAAGCTAATATGCTTGAGTCTTCCTTGAATATTACCTTGGGGTGCCTTGGGAATCCCCAAGCTTAGGCTCTTGCCACTCCTTATTCCTTTATCCATCGTAGTCTCACCCAAAACTTAAAAACTTCAGCACACAAAACTCAACAAAAACCTCGTTAGATCCGTTAGTATAACAAACAAATCTTAAACTTTAGGTACTGTTGTAAATTGATTCATATTTAATATTGGCATAATGCTACTGTACTCCAACTTCTCCATGACTCATAAGCCCCGATACGAGCCATAGATTCATCGAAACAAGCAAACCATGCAACAAAAACAGAATTTGTCTAAAACAGAATAGTCTGTAAAGATCTATTTAAAATCCATAATTATGTAACTCCAAAAATTCTTAAAAATTAGTACAACGTAAAAAATTCATATACCAATACTGTGTAAAAAATTCAGATTTTTATGAAGCTCCAGTATAGAACTAAAATTCCAGCATTGGACACAAAACTTTCTGTTTTCTAAACAGCATCAATTATACTATCATCAACATCATCCCAAAGGCATTACTTGGCACAAACACTAATTAAAAGAAAAAAAACACAATCATAACAGAGGCTATAATTGTGTAAACACACAAGAACAGAAAGTAAAAACAAAATTTTATTTTATTCATTGGGTTGCCTCCCAACAAGCGCTATTGTTTTATGCCCCTAGCTAGGCATAATGCATAGTTTCAAGTGTTGTCATCCTTCAAGTAAATTCCATAAGTGGCCCTCATAATAGATTAATAAGGTGATTTAATTATCTTTCTAGGGAAGTGTTCCATCCCTTTCTTTAATGGAAATTGAAATCTTATATTACCTTCTTTCATATCAATAATAGCACCTATTGTTCGTAGAAAAGGCATACCAAGTATTATGGGGCAAGAAGGATTGCATTCAATATCAAGAACAATAAAGTCCACGGGCACATAATTTCTATTTGCAAGAATAAGCACATCATTTATTCTACCCAATGGTTTTTTAATAGTGGAATCCGCAAGATGCAAATTAAGGGAACAAGGATCCATGTCGGTGAGACCTAGCACATCACACAAAGACTTTGGTATAGTGGAAACGCTAGCACCAAGATCACATAGAGCATTACATTCATAATCTTTAATTTTGACTTTAATAGTAGGTTCCCATTCATCTTGTAATTTTCTAGGAACTGAAACTTCCAACTCAAGTTTTTCTTCATGCGCTTTCATCGTGGCTTCTACAATATGTTTAGTGAAAGCTTTATTTTGTTCATATGCATTTGGTGAACTAATCATGGATTGCAACAAGGAAATACACTCAATTAAAGAACAAATATCATAATTAAAGTCCTTGTAATCCAATGTAGTGGGTGCATTACTATTTAAAGTTTTGACCTCTCCAAACCCACTTTTCTCATTTTTATCATTAAGATTATCACCCTCCAAGCAATTAAGACTCCCTCTAACTAAAGTTGACTCTTCTTCAGTCCCTTTTTCATAAAGTTTTATATTACTAAATAATGATTCAATAGGAGTGACACCAATCATTTTAATATCTTCATCATTACTACGATAGAAACCGGGTGGAATCGCTTTTTCTAGGAATTCTCGCTTAGCTCTCAACTAGCGGTCCTTTCTTTGCTTTCATTAATGGAGACATAGATAGCTTTAATGGACTCATTTATATCATGATTGGGTGGCAAAATTTTAGTTTTCAGATTTTCCACATCATGAGCAACTCTATCCATGTTCCTAGCCAATTCATCAACTCTATTCAATTTTTCTTCTATCATAGCATTGAAATTCTTTTGCGAATTAATAAATTCTTTAATATTACTTTCAAGATCAGAGGGCATCCTATTATTATTATTATAAGAATTACCATAGGGATTGCCATAATTATTAGAGGAATTTCCAGGAAATGGTCTAGGATTGAAATTACCCCTATAAGCATTGTTGTTGAAATTATTTCTAGAGACAAAATTCACATCAATAGCATCATTATTTTGCTCAATCAAAGTAGACAATGGCACATCATTAGGATCAATTTGAGCATTTTTTACTAGCAACCAATTTCAATAAAGCATCCATCTTATCACTCAAAGTATTAATTTCTTTGATAAAATTTACCTTCTTACCAGTTGGAGTTCGTTCAGTATGCCATTGAGAATAATTTGTCATGATATTGTCAAGAAGTTTTGTAGCTTCTCCCAATGTAATTTCCATAAAAGTACCACCAGCGGCAGAGTCTAGCAAATTTCTAGAAACAAAGTTTAGTCCCGCATAAAAAATTTGTATGATCATCCATAGATTTAAGCCATGAGTTGGGCAATTTCTTATCATTAATTTCATTCTCTCCCAAGATTGTGCAACATGTTCATGCTCAAGTTGCTTAAAATTCATAATTTGATTTCTTAAAGAAATAATCTTAGCGGGAGGAAAATACTTGGTAATAAAAGCATCCTTACACTTATCCCAAGAATCAATACTATTTCTAGGCAAGGATGAAAACCAAGTTTTAGCACGGTCTCGTAGTGAGAACGGAAATAATTTTAATTTGACAATATCATTATCCACATCTTTCTTCTTTTGCATATCACAAAGCTCAACAAAAGTATTTAGATGGGATGCAGCATCTTCATTAGGACTACCAGAAAATTGTTCTTTCATAATAAGATTAAGCACAGCAGCATTATTGTCACACGACTCCACACTAGTGGCGGGAGGAGCAATAGGAGTACTAATAGAATAATTATTATTAGTATTGGAAAAGTCACACAATTTTGTATTTTCTTGATACATCGCGACGAAGCAAGCAAACTAGCAAACAAGCAAATAAAAATATTTTTGTATTTTTGTAAAAAAAATAAGAAGTTGGGGCGATGAAAACTAGAGGCAAATGCAAATAAAAAGGCAAATAAAATAAATGCAAGTGGATGATAGTTTGTGCGAAGGTACTTGGTAATTTTGATGATATCTCCCCGGCAACGGCGCCAGAAATTCTTCCTGCTACTTGTAGACTGCGTTGGTATTTCCCCGAAGAGGAGAGGATGATGCAGTATAGTAGAGATAAGTATTTCCCTCAATTAAAAACCAAGGTTATCAATCCAGTAGGAGAACCAAGCAAAATTCCGTTAAGCGCACCTGCACACACAAAAGCAAACACTTGCACCCAACGCAAATAAGAGGGTTGTCAATCCTCTTAGTTGTTATTTGCAAGGATTAATTCTGATAGAGATAGATAGATAAACTAAAATACTAAATAAAATAAAAGTAAATAAATTATAGCAAGGTATTTTTAGGTTTTTTATATATGATAAAGTAGACCCGGGGGCCATAGTTTTCACTAGAGGCTTCTCTCTCGAACACATAGCATACGGTAGGTAAACAAATTACTATTGGGCAATTGATAGAAAAGCAAATAATTATGACGGATTCATGGAAATGATCATGTATATAGGCATCACGTGCGAGACAAGTAGACCGACTCCTGCCTGCATCTACTACTATTACTCCACCCATCGACCGCTATCCATCATGCATCTTGGGTATTAAGTATGAAACAGAGTAACGCCTTAAGCAAGATGACATGATGTAGGCAAAGTAAACTCAAGCAATATGATTAAACCCCATATTTTTTATCCTTAATGGCAACAATACAAATACGTGGCGTGTCCCCTTCTGTCACTGGGATTGAGCACCGCAAGATTGAACCCATCACAAAGCACCTCTCCCATTGCAAGATAAATCAATCTAGTAGGCCAAACCAAATCGATAGATCGGAGAGAAATACAAAGCTATAATAATCGTGCATAAAAGAGTTTAGAGAAGACTCAAATATTTCTCATGAATAATCTGATCATAAACTCACAATTCATCGGATCCCAACAAACACACCGCAAAAGAAGATTACATCGGATAGAACTTCAAGACCATTGTTAGTTCATATGGATGATCTCAGGATCATCTAGCCCAAAAAGTAAACCACAAATAATAAGAAAATGGAACAATCACACCTTAGTGGTGAAGATGCATCTGATTAAAGGGCTTGTAGTTGCTGGGGATGCGGCTTCATCATGAAGCCCTTGTTCTCCTGCTTCTTCTTCTCCTCTTCTCTTACTGCTAGAGCTGGTGGAAGGTGCTGGAGAAGTCCTTCCCATGGCTCCTGTGCGGCAGCTGGATTGGGCAGCTAGGGGCATATGGTGTATGCACTTGGGTGCCTTGTCCCGTTGGACTTCTCCCCTATATATAATCATATGCACAGTGCCATGGGGGGACCCACCTGTCAGTTGTGTGTGTGTGTATGCCAAGAAGCCAGCTAGCTACTAGCTATGGACCCGTAGGTCTATGGTAAACTACTCACACATCATCGGAAGGGCAGCAAGGTTGATGAAGAAGCCCTCCGTGATTGATTCCCCCTCCGGCAGAGTACCGGAAAAGGTCTCCAGATGGGTTCGCGGAAGAACAGAGGCTTGCGGCGGCGGAAAAGTTTTATCTTTTGTCTCCTTGGTATATTGGAAATATTTGGGAATTTATAGCGCTGGAATTAGGTCAAGAGGGGCTACGAGGGGCCCACAAGCCTGGGGGGCACGTCCTACCCCCCTAGGCGCGCCCTCCAGGCTTGTCGCCTCCTCGTGGCTCTTCTGGTCTTCTCCCGAATCTTCGTGGGTCTCTTCTGGTCCAGAAAAAATTAATCCAAAGTTTTTTTTCTCGTTTGGACACTTTTTGATAATGATTTTCTGAAAAGGCAAAAACAAGCAGAAAACAGCAACTGGCACAGGGCACTGGGTTAATAGGTTAGTCCCAAAAAATGAAATATAATTGCATATAAAACATCCAAGATTGATACTATAATAGCATGGAACAATTAAAAATTATAGATACGTTGGAGACGTATCAGTATGTTTCGTTCCCTTTCTCCTCAGTGGCCTGGGATTTCCTATCCACCCCTTCCTTCGGGGCCTACTTGAGTTCTACGGGATCCAACTCCACCACCTTACTCCCAACTCAATTCTCCACATCACAGGATTCGTCGCCCTCTGCAAAATGTATCTCGGATGCGCGGCACACTTTGGGCTGTGGAGGAAATGTTTTTGCGTGATGTCCTGCTCCCGAGGAGGGAAAATGCATGAAGTGGGTGCCGCTGAGGTCTGCCGAATAGCCAGGACTGGCTACCCTACTGGCACTCCCCGAGAGGATGGTGACATATGGGCGTCCAAGTGGTTTTATATGGACGACGTCCCTTTGCTCGACCCAGTTCGGCTTGGGCTCCCAACATTCTCCTCGGATCCATTGAAAAAGCATTTCAACTGGAGGCCACGGAGCACCGCTCAAAGGGATGACTCCGACGTGGCTCATCTGGCTGCCCAGGTGAGGTGTTTAACAAACAGAGGCCTCACCATTATAGATGTAATGGCGACAACTATTGACCGGAAAGTCCAGCCTCTCCGGCAGCGCCAGCACCTGATGTGTATGTACAACGGAACCAACGACGCCACCCGATCAATCCGGAATGGTTTCAAGGACCAAGCGGCCTTTGGGACGGCCCTGGCCGGCATATACAAGGGAGAACCTGCGGAGTTCGCGAAGCAAAAGTTCGTAGACGGTTTATCCTACTACAACCCCGCCAAAATAGTAAGCCATACTGAACCTCCTCGTCTATCCGAGCAGTTTATTTTACTTCCTTTAACTGGTGGTCTGATATGTTTGAACAAGGATGGAGGCACTGGGTTGAAACCCTAAGCTACCCCGCGCCTGAGCCGGGGGTGTATTGTCGAGATGACGACCCCGGCTTCCATGAAGATGAAGAATTGTCCACCATATACGAGGAGGGAACTTTCTATCATGAGAGCCTCGATGGCTCCAGAGTGGCTATCACCCCCGATTTGCCAGGGATTCGACCATCCTCATCGGTAAAGCCTTCTCCTGCTTCTGCTCCAAAGAGAACTTCAGGCCGTGAGGCCCCGAGCACACTGATGCCTCTTCCAAAGGGTCGACGCTCGAAACGCCCGCGCCCCAGTCCGAGCTCTCAAGAGGGCCCTCTACTGGATGCACATGGCGCTCCTCAACAGACAGTCGCCGCAGAACTAGAGCGTGACGCCCTTCCTGTGGACAGGTGCTTTTCCAATAGCGGTTACTTCAGAGATTTAATGTTGATATCAAATGTTCAATTATCTAATCCTTCCGTGTAGGCATCCCGCCCGTGCGTCAACAACCGAAGAGGCGATCGCTAACGGTACCTCGACCCCGAGGTGTGGCGATGGGACCATACCCATCTCGAAAGGTGCCCCAGAAGTACCTCAACCGGAAACTTCGGGGACCTGCTCGGCTACCACCTCCAAGGTCGAAAGTGCTATGAACCATCGGCGGAGGCAGGCTTCTTTAAGGAACCCTGTCTTCTCCAGTGAGGAATTCAACGCCCTTAGTTCGGTGGATGCCTACCTCGGCGCCACTCGCACCATCTTCGAAAAGGCGGTGGATGTATTATCCAAAGGTCTATAGGTATGATACCTTTAAAGGCTCTATTACTTTGGCAATGGGTCGTACTTCAGTCTGTAGCAGTCCTTTTATATGGGTTTAATGCCCGTTCGTACACCTCTTCAAGCTTTATTAATACTTGATCACGCCGAGGACTTGCAAGGACCGACCAAGCTGCCGCACATGGCAGTAGCCCCTAAGGCACTTGTCGGATAACACAGCCGATAAGTGGATTCAGAGTGGCCAAGTAATCTTTAAGCAAACGCGGAACCCAGTAGCCCCCAAGCCTTGATTTTGGGCACGTGTGGCCATATTAAGGGTTGATCTAACGTAGTTGCGCTTTTTTTAATTTGCAGACTTCTCGGGAGAAAAACGAAAGTCTGTCCGAGGTGCTGACCCAGACCAAGACGAAGCTGGACGCCGCGCAGTCGGAGGTGGAGCACATCAAAAAGTTTACCAGAGAAGCGCATGGTAAGTGTCGGGGGAATTACCCGCGGCTAGACCCGGCATCCCAAGGCATAACCCGGCAGGACCAAAGGGCCCATAACCGGGTCACGCATGGCATTAAACGGGCCGGTTCACTATGGGCTGGACCCTAGAAGGAACCTGGTAAGAGAAGCAAGACCCGGCCTGGGTAGACCCGGCCCGGAGAGAAGACCCGGCCCAGAGAGAAGACCCGACCTGGGTAGATCAGTTCGGAGGAAAAGACCCGGACTAGGATCCGACTTGTAATAGAAAATAGACTAGTTGTAGTCCTACTAGGACTCTAGATGTAAGCCGGCCCCTTCAATTTATATAATGAGGGGCAAGGCACCCCAAGAGGGGGAGATCAATATAGACAGACAAGTTTTAGACAAGATCAAAGTAGAAGCTCTCGAGATTAGAGGTAGCGAAATAGCACCCTTGTAACCGAGATCGTCATCATCATCAATAGCAATCAAGCAGGATATAGGCTTTTACCTCCACCACGAGGGGCCGAACCTGGGTAAAACTCGCGTCTCTCGATTCTGACCAACCCCTTCAAGCTTTCACCTAGTTGCGATGGCCTCACCACTAAGTCCTTTCACGAGGACATCTACCGTGACAAAACCACGACATTTGGCGCCCACCGTGGGGCCAGCGCACGGTGGTGTTATGTTCTTGGAGGGAGCTCTCGCAGAGATCAAGAAAAGTTTCGGCCGGGTTACAGAAAGGTTCCGGCCGAGTCGCCGAAAAGTTCCGGCCGGGTTACAGAAAGGTTCCGGCCGAGTCGCCAAAAAGTTCCGGCCGAGTCACCGAAAAGTTCCAGCCGGGTTATAGAAAGGTTCCGGCCGAGTCGCCGAAAAGTTTCGGCCACGTTACAGAAAAGTTCCGGCCGAGTCGCCGAAAAGTTCCGGACGTGTTGCCGAAAAGTTCCGGTCGGGTTACAGAAAAGTTCCGGCCGAGTCGCCGAAAAGTTCCGGCCGGGTTGCTGAAAAGTTCCGGCTGAGTCGTCTAAAAGTTCCGGCCGAGTCGCCGAAAAATTCCGGCCGGGTTACAGAAAAATCCTGGCCGAGTCGCCGAAAAGTTCCGGCCGAGTCGCCGAAAGGTTCCGGCCAGGTTACAAAAAAGTTCCAGCCATATTACCAAAAAGTTACGGCTCTCAAAAAAATTCCGTCTCTCAGAAAATTGCAGCTCTCAGAAAAATTCCGGCTCTCAGAAAATTCTGGCTCGAGCCTACAGCAGGATTATCGACTTGTGACTCCTTGATACATCTCCAACATATCTATAATTTTTGATTATTCCATGCTATTATAGTCTCAATCTTGGATGTTTTTATATGCAATTATATATCATTTTTTGGGACTAACCTAATAACCTAGTGTCCAGTGCCAGTTGCTGTTTTCTGCTTGTTTTTGGCTTTTCAGAGAAACAGTACCAAATGAAGTCCAAATGCCATGAAACGTTTTGGAGATTTTTTTCTGGATAAAAGAGACCTTGAAAGCTTCGGGAGGAGGCCAGAAGCCTCACGGCGGCTTCACAAGGCAACAGGGCGCGCCTCAGGGGGCGCGTGCCGTGTTGCCTTGTGGGGCCCACGTGACTCCGTTTGACCTAATTCCACTTCTATAAATTCACAAATATTGGGAAACCAACAGAGAGCCAGAAGAAAAAAACCTTTCCAGCGCCGCAAGCCTCTGTTCTTCCGCGATCCCATCTGGAGGCTTTTTCCGGTACTCTGTCGGAGGGGGAGTCGATCACGGAGGGCTTCTACATCAACCTTGCTGCCCTTCCGATGATGTGTGAGTAGTTTACCATAGACCTACGGGTCCATAGCTAGTAGCTAGATGGCTTCTTCTCTCTCTTTGATCTTCAATACAATGTTCTCCTTGATGTTCTTGGAGTTCTATCCGATGTAATCTTCTTTTGCGGTGTGTTTGTTGGGATCCGATGAATTGTGAGTTTATGATCAGATTATTCATGAGAAATATTTGAGTCTTCTCTGAACTCTTTTATGCATGATTATTATAGCTTTGTATTTCTCTCCGATCTATCGATTTGGTTTGGCCTACTAGATTGATTTATCTTGCAATGGGAGAGGTGCTTTGTGATGGGTTCAATCTTGCGGTGCTCAATCCCAGTGACAGAAGGGGACATGACACGTATTTGTATTGTTGCCATTAAGGATAAACAGGTGGGGTTTATTCATATTGCTCGAATTTGCTTCTCTACATCATGTCATCTTGCTTAAGGCGTTACTATGTTTTTATTAACTTAATACTCTAGATGCATGCTGGATAGCGGTCGATGAGTGGAGTAATAGTAGTAGATGCAGGCAGGAGTCGGTCTACTTGTCTCGGACGTGATGCCTCTATACATGACCATTGCCATGAATCTGTCATAATTATTTGCTTTTCTATCAATTGCCCAACAGTAATTTGTTTACCCACCGTATGTTTCTGTGCTCGAGAGAGAAGCCTCTAGTGAAAACTATGGCCCCCGGGTCTATCTTTATGATATTAAAAACCTAAAAATACCTTGCTGCAATTTATTTTCTTTTATTTTAATTAGTATTTTATTTTATCTATTTACCTCGATAAGATTTAATCCTTGCAAATAACCGCTAAGAGGATTGACAACCCTCTTATTTGCGTTGGGTGCAAGTGTTTGCTCTTGTGTGTGCAGGTGCGCTTAACGGAATTTTGCTTGGTTCTCCTACTGGATTGATAACCTTGGTTCTTAACTGAGGGAAATACTTATCTCTACTGTACTGCATCATCCTCTCCTCTTCGGGGAAATACCAACGCAGACTACAAGTAGCAGGAAGAATTTCTGGCGCCGTTGCCGGGGAGACATCATCAAAATTACCAAGTACCTTCGCACAAATTATCATTCACTTGCATTTACTTTATTTGCCTTTTATTTGCATTTGCCTCTTGTTTTCATCTCCCCCACTTCTAATTTTTTTTTTACAAAAACACAAAAAAAAATTGCTTGTTTGCTAGTTTGCTTGCTTAAAGTTGCCACCATGTCTGATTTTGTTATTGAAAAAGATGAGGATGCTAAAGTTCCTAAGATAGAAATTCCCTCAAATTTAGACTCGAAAAAATTTGTAGTAGGGAGTGGAAATGTCAGAGGGAAAAACATTATTCAAGAGTTCTTTAATTGCACGGGAACTTTGGTTTGTAATGACACTCCAATTCTTAAAAGAACCAACAGTTATGGGGAGGCTATCTCCGCACTCATTCTTAAACTCGAAAGAAGATTTATCCATACTCATCCTACCTTACAAATATTGTTTTATGAGTTGCCGGTTATAAATAACCCCAAAGCTAAAAAGATAGCTACTCTTATCCTTATGAATGAGTTTGATTACATAGTACGAGAAGCTAGAGAGATCTTTGATTTCTATAATATGAGTCAAGAAAATCCTATGATAGATGAAATTTTATATAATGAGGGGTATATGTTGCGATATGTTTTTCATGATCACCATGCCTTTGATGAAAATACTAAAAAGGAAGTTCCTCCCATACATATCATCCAACAAGTTTTTAATGGAATTAATCGTAAGTATGCTTGGATCGTAAAAGGGAACCAAGAGGGGTTTGAAGAAGGTAGCCTTAATAACCCTAGTATTTTGGTTGATGATGTGTTCCCCATTGTTTTTGAAAAACCTCCTAAAAATCACACACCTAAGGATGTTAAAACCAAGGATGACAACACTTGAAACTATGCATTATGCCTAGCTAGGGGCATAAAACAATAGCGCTTGTTGGGAGGCAACCCAATGAATAAAATAAATTTTTGTTTTTACCTACTGTTTTTGAGTGTCTGCATGATTATAGCTTCTGTTATGATTGTGTTTTTATGTTTTAATTAGTGTTTGTGCCAAGTAATGCCTTTGGGATGATTTGGAAGATAGTATGATAGATGCTGTTTGAAAACAGAAACTTTTGCGTCCAGTGCTGGAATTTCTAATTTTCGCTGGAGTGTCAGAACCTTCTGAATGTTTTACACAGTATTAATATATGAATTTCCCACGTTGTACTAATTTTTCAGAATTTTTGGAGTTGCAGAAGTATGACCATAATTCAGATCTTTACAATCTGTTCTGTTTTAGACAGATTCTGTTTTTGTTGCATAGTTTGCTTATTTTGATGAATCTATGGATCGTATCGGGGGGTATGAGTCATGGAGAAGTTGGAGTACAGTATCATTATGCCAATATTAAATATGAATCAATTTACAGCAGTACCTAAAGTTTAAGATTTATTTGTTATACTAACGGATCTCACGAGGTTTCTGTTGAGTTTTGTGTGCTGAAGTTTTCAAGTTGTGGGTGAGACTAGGATGGATAAAAGAATAAGGAGCGGCAAGAGCCTAAGCTTGGGGAGGCCCAAGGCACCCCAAGGTAATATTCAAGGAAGACTCAAGCGTCTAAGCTTGGGGATGCCCCGGAAGGCATCCCCTCTTTCGTCTACAATCTATCGGTAACTCACTTGGAGTTATATTTTTATTCATCACATGATATGTGTTTTACTTGGAGCGTCTTGTGAAATAGTTTGTTTGCTTTTTAGTTTGTCACAATCATCTTTGATGAACACACCTTTTTGAGAGGGACACACATTATTCGTGATTTGTTAGAATACTCTATGTGCTTCACTTATATCTTTTGAGCTAGGCAGTTGCTCTAGTGCTTCACTTATATCTATTAGAGCACAGTGGTGGATATATTTTAAAGAAATGGTTGCACTCTCATGCTTCACTTATATCTTTTTGAGAGTCTCATGATAGCAATGGTAATATGCACGAGTTATGAATTTGGTCCTGATATGATAGGTATTCAAGAGGGATATAATAAAAACTTTCATGTAGATCACTGAATATGATAAATTTGATTCCTTGCAATAGTTTTTGCGATATTAAGTTGGTAATATGGGGGAGGTATTAGTAGATAATTGTGGTTTAGTAAGAATAATTGTGTTAAGGTTTGTGATTCCCGAAGCATGCACGTATGATCTGTCGTTATGCTAAGAAGTTGGAGCATGATTTATTGTTGATTGTCTACCTTATGAGTGGCGGTCGGGGACGAGCGATGGACCTTGTCCTACCAATCTATTCCTCTCGGGGCATGCGCAGTAGTACTTTGCTTCGAGGGCTAATAAACTTTTGCAATAAGTATGTGAGTTCTTTATGACTAATGTGAGTCCATGGATTATACGCACTCTCACCCTTCCACAATTTGCTAGCCTCTTCGGTACCGTGCATTGTCCTTTCTCACATCGAGAGTTGGTGCAAACTTCGCCGGTGCATCCAAACCCCGTGATATGATACGCTCTATCACACATAAGCCTCCTTATATCTTCCTCAAAACAGCCACCATACCTACCTATCATGGCATTTCCATAGCCATTCCGAGATATATTGCCATGCAACTTCCACCGTTCCATTTTTATGACATACATCATCATTGTCATATTGCTTTGCATGATCATATAGCTGACATAGTATTTGTGGCTCAGCCACCGTTCATCATTTTTATACATGTTACGCTAGCATCATTGCACATCCTGGTACACTGCCAGAGGCAATCATATAGAGTCATATTTTTGTTCTAGTATCGAGTTGTAATGTTGAGTTGTAAGTAAATAGAGGTGTGATGATCATCATTATTAGAGCATTGTCCCAGTGAGGAAGGAATGGTGGAGACTAATGAGTCCTTGAAAAAGTGGGGATGAGGTCCATGAGATCGTTCTAAAAAAAGAGGCGAAAAAGAGCCATGAAAAAAAAGAGAAAAAGAGAGAAGGGGCAATGTTACTATCCTTTTCCACACTTGTGCTTCAGAGTAGCACCATGTTTTTAATATAGAGAGTCTCCTATTTTGTCACTTTCATATACTTGTGGGAATTTTTCATTATAGAACTTGGCTTGTATATTCCGATGACGGGCTTCCTCAAATGCCCGAGGTCTTCATGAGCAAGCAAGTTGGATGCACACCCACTTAGTTTTCATGTTGAGCTTTCATACACTTATAGCTCTTAGTGCATCCGTTGCATGGCAATCCCTACTCCTCGCATTGACATCAATTGATGGGCATCTCCATAGCCCGTTGATTAGCCTCGTCGATGTGAGACTATCTTCTTATTTTTGACTTCTCCTATTTATCCCTACCACCATACTCTATTCCACCCATAGTGCTATATCCATGTCTTGCGCTCATGTATTGAGTGGGAGTTGACAAAGCTGAAGCGCATTAAAAAGTATGAACCAATTGCTCGGCTTGTCATCGGGGTAGTGCATGATAAATACTTTGTGTGAAGAATATGGAGCATGACAGGATTATATGATTTTGTAGGGATAACATTCTTTAGCATATTTATTTTGAAAGACATGTTTGTTTATTAGTATGCCTGAGTATTGATGTCTTTATATCAAATTATAGACTATTGCTTTGAATCATTTGAATTTTATTATTCATACCGTAAGAGAAAGATTACATGATGAAACATGATAGGTAGCATTCCACATCAAAAAATTTGTTTTTATCATTTACCTACTCGAGGATGAGCAGGAATTAAGCTTGGGGATGCTTGATACGTCTCCAACGTATCTATAATTTTTTATTTTTCCATTCTATTATAATATCAATCTTGGACGTTTTATATGCAATTATATATCATTTTTTGGGACTAACCTATTAACCTAGTGCCCAGTGCCAGTTGATGTTTTCTGCTTGTTTTTGGCTTTTCAGAGAAACAGTACCAAATGAAGTCCAAATGCCATGAAACTTTTTGGAGATTTTTTTCTGGACAAAAGAGACCTTGGAAGCTTCGGGAGGAGGCCAGAAGCCTCATGGAGGCTTCACAAGGCAACAGGGCACGCCCCAGGGGGGCGCACCGTGTTGCCTTGTGGGGCCCACGTGACTCCGTTTGACCTAATTCCACTTCTATAAATTCACAAATATTGGGAAACCAACAAAGAGCCAGAAGAAAAAAACCTTTCCACCGCCGCAAGCCTCTGTTCTTCTGCGATCCCATCTGGAGGCCTTTTCCGGTACTCTGCCGGAGGGGGAATCGATCACGGAGGGCTTCTACATCAACCTTGCTGCCCTTCCGATGATGTGTGAGTAGTTTACCACAGACCTACGGGTCCATAGCTAGTAGCTAGATGGCTTCTTCTCTCTCTTTGATCTTCAATACAATGTTCTCCTTGATGTTCTTGGAGTTCTATCCGATGTAATCTTGTTTTGCGGTGTGTTTGTTGGGATCCGATGAATTGTGAGTTTATGATCAGATTATTCATGAGAAATATTTGAGTCTTCTCTAAAATCTTTTATGCATGATTGTTATAGCTTTGTATTTCTCACCGATCTATCGATTTGGTTTGGCCTACTAGATTGATTTATCTTGGAATGGGAGAGGTGCTTTGTGATGGGTTCAATCTTGCGGTGCTCAATCCCAGTGACAGAAGGGGACATGACACGTATTTCTATTATTGCCATTAAGGATAAAAAGATGGGGTTTATTCATATTGCTTGAATTTGCTTCTCTACATCATGTCATCTTGCTTAAGGCGTTACTCTATTTTTATTAACTTAATACTCTAGATGCATGCTGGATAGCGGTCGATGAGTGGAGTAATAGTAGTAGATGCAGGCAGGAGTCGGTCTACTTGTCTCAGACGTGATGCCTATATACATGATCATTGCCATGAATCCATCATAATTATTTGCTTTTCTATCAATTGCCCAACAGTAATTTGTTTACCCACCGTATGTTTCTGTGCTCGAGAGAGAAGCCTCTAGTGAAAACTATGGCCCCCGGGTCTATCTTTATCATATTAAAAACCTAAAAATACCTTGCTGCAATTTATTTACTTTTATTTGAATTAATATTTTAGTTTATCTATTTACCTCGATAAGATTTAATCCTTGCAAATAACCTCTAAGAGGATTGACAACCCTCTTATTTGCGTTGGGTGCAAGTGTTTGCTCTTGTGTGTGCAGGTGCGCTTAACGGAATTTTGCTTGGTTCTCCTACTAGATTGATAACCTTGGTTCTTAACTGAGGGAAATACTTATCTCTACTATACTGCATCATCCTCTCCTCTTCGGGGAAATACCAACGCAGACTACAAGTAGCACTCCTACAGGGTCGTCTAAGACTCCAATCCTTAAATCTTCGCTGGTTTATACTGCATCATGATATGTCTCCAACGTATCTATAATTTATGAAGTATTCATGCCATGTTTATTATAGTTTTGTATGATTTTGGTGCACTTTTATATGGCTTTTATATGATTTTTATGGACTAACATATTGACCTAGTGCCCAGTGTCAGTTGCTGTTTTCTGCTTGTTTTTGGTTTTCCAGAAAATCCATATCAAATGAAGTCCAAATGCAGCGAAACTTTTTGACGATTTTTTCTGGAAGGAAACAGACCCAGGAAGCTTCGGAGGAGCAGCAGAAGACCCACAGGGGCCCCACAAGCCACCTGGGCGCGCCACCCCCCCCCCCCAGGCGCGCCCTGTTGCCTCGTGGGGCCCCTGTGGCCCCTCTTCGCGTGATTCCAACGCCAAAAATTCTTATAAATACCAAAACCCCCAGAAATAACTCTAGAACTTGGACTCCGCCGCCGCAAGCCTTTGTACCTCCATGATCTCATCTACAGCCCTTTTCCGGCACCCTGCCGGAGGGGGGAATCATCACCGGAGGCCATCTTCATCAACCCGGCGGTCTCCATGACGAGGAGGGAGTAGTTCAACCTCGAGGCTAGGGGTATGTACAAGTAGCTATGTGTTTGATCTCTCTCTCATGTTCTTGATTTGGCACGATCTTGATGTATCGCGAGCTTTGTTAATATAGTTGGATCATATGGTGTTTCTCCCTCTCTATCTTGTTGTGATGAATTGAGTTTTTACCTTTGAGGTTTCACTATTATCGTATTGAATACTTTTATGGATTTGAGAACACTTGATGTATGTCTTGCATATGAATACCCGTGGTGTCAATGGGGTATTATATTGATTCACTTGATGTATGTTTTGGCACTCAACTCGCGGATTCCCGAGGTGACATTGGGGTAATCTATGCATAGGGTTTGATGCACATTTTCGTCCTACTTTCTCCGGTAGAAATCTTGGGGCACTCTTTGAAGTTCTTTGTGTTGGATTGAATATTATGAATCTGAAGTTGTTTGATGCATATCGTATAATCAACTCACGGATACTTGTGGTGACATTGGAGTATGTAGGTGACATTAGAGTTGGTTGATGTGTATCATATGGTGTTATTCTAGTACGAACTCTAGGGATGTTTGTGACACTTGTAGGAATAGCTCAATAGATTGATCGGAAAGGATAACTTTGAGGTGGTTTCGTACCCTACAACAATTTCTATCTTATGTTCTCTGCGAATAGGAACTTTGGAGTGATTCTTTATCGCACGTTGAGGGATTGTTATATGATTCAACTATGTTAGCACTGTTGAGAGATTGCACTAGTGAAAGTATGAACCCTAGGCCTTGTTTCTAAGCATTGCAATACCGTTTGTGCTCTATTTTATCACTTGCTACCTTGCTGTTTTTATATTTTCAGATTACAAAAACCTATATCTACTATCCACACTACACTTGTATCACCATCTCTTCGCCGAACTAGTGCACCTATACAATTTACCATTGTATTGGGTGTGTTGGGGACACAAGAGATTTCTTGTATTTGATTGCAGGGTTGTTTGAGAGAGACCATCGTCATCCTACGCCTCCCACGGATTGATAAACCATAGGTCATCCACTTGAGGGAAAATTGCTACTGTCCTACAAAACTCTGCGCTTGGAGGCCCAACACGAGTCTACAAGAATAAGTTGTGTAGTAGACATCAAGCTCTTTGCTGGCGCCGTTGCCGGGGAGGTGATTGCTTGAAGGTATATCTTTAGATCTTACAATTGAATCTTTTAGTTTCTTGTTTTATCGTTAGTTTGGTTTATAAAAGAAAACTACAAAAAAATGGAATTGAGGTTGCCTCACATGCTTCATCTATATGATGTCGTTCTTTGAATATCCATGATGCTAATATGCAAAGCCATAAGCTTGGGGATGCTATGTTTGATGAATATGATATTTTTAGCCCCCCCAAGTTTTGATGAGCAAATTTATTATGATGAAAGCATGCCTCCTATTTATGATGATTATATTGATAAAAGTGGATTTGGAGAGGTTACAACTTTATTTAATGATGATTCCACTATTTTGGAAGAGGTTTCAATTGATTATGACAATAAAGTTGCTATCTATGATGATTATTGTGATGACATGTATGCTATAAAGAATAATGATAACTATGAAACTTGTCATCATGATTTTAATTTTCATTTGGATTATGCCAATCAAGTATCTCATGATAGTTATTTTGTTGAGTTTGCTCCCACTACTATTCATGAGAATAATTTTGCTTATGTGGAGAGTAATAAAATTTCTATGCTTGTAGATCATGAAAAGAATGATTTATGTGATAGTTATATTGTTGAATTCATTCATGATGCTACTGAAAATTATTATGAGAGAGGAATATTTGCTTTTACATATCTCAATAATATCAAGTTTCCTCTCTATGTGTTAAAAGTTTTGAAGTTATACTTGTTTTGCCTTCCTATGCTAGTTGATTCTTGCTCCCATAAATTGTTTGATCACAAAATACCTATGCATAGGAAGTGGGTTAGGCTTAAATGTGCTTGTCATATGATTCATCATGCTCTCTTTATGTTTCAACTCCTTACTTTTATGCGAGCATCATTGAAATCATCATGCCTAGCTAAAAGGCATTAAAGAAAAGCGCTTGTTGGGAGGCAACCCAATATTTATACCTACTGTTTTTCTTGTGTTCACATTATTAAGCTACTGTAGTAATCATGTTTCATATGTTTCCCTTCAATAATGTGCCAAGTAAAGCCTTTGGGATAGTGTGGATGCTTGTTGATTTGATTCTGTGCAAAAACAGAAACTTTTTGCATCAAGTACTGGAATTTCTATTTTGTACTGGAGCGTGATAAAATTCTGAAATTTTTACAGAGTATTGGGTTACAATTTTTTTATGTTTTCCTAATTTTTCAGAATTTTTGGAGGTACATAAGTATGGTGTTTAAATCTCTCACTACATGCTGTTCTGTTTTTGATAGATTCTGTTTTTAGTGCATAGTTTGCTTGTTTTAATGTTTCCATAGCTTATATTGAGTAATATAAATTGTGGAAATGATGGAATATATCAGGAATTATGTGATAACAATTATGAATCTTGTCTTGACAGAACCTAAGTGGATGATTTATTTTTATCATACTAACCTATCTCACAAGTTCCGTTAAGTTTTGTGTGATTGAAGTTTTCAAGTTTTGGGTGAGATATCGATATGAGGAGAATAAGGAGCGGCAAGACCCTAAGCTTGGGGATGCCCAAGGAACCCCAAGGTAATATTCTAGGAAGACCCAAGCAACTAAGCTTGGGGATGCCCCGGAAGGCATCCCCTCTTTCGTCCTCAACACTATCGGTAACCTCACTTGGAGCTATATTTTTATTCGTCACATAATATGAGTTTTGCTTGGAGTGTCATTTTATTTTGTTGATATTTGCTTGCTGTTATCAATAATCATGTTTTGTATCTTTTATTTCAATAAAATGCCAATTATAGCCTTTACCATGCTCAGTTTTCAAGTTTATGTGTTGCTGTTTGAAAACAGAAAGTTTTCTGTTATGTCCTGAATTTTTGTGAATTGTCAGAACATGATAAAAATATGAAATTTTTACACAGTAAGCATGCATGATTTATCTGTCACTTGGTAATTTTTAAGAATTTTTGGAGTTAGGAAAGTATGAATTTTAAATCCCCCTTTACAGACTGTTCTGTTTTAGCAGATTTCGGTTATAGTTGCATTGTTTGCATATGTTGCTTGTTTAATGTTTCTATTTGTGGATAGGAGTATTAAATATGCAGAGGCATTTAGTATTCAATGTTTAATTATAATTTTAGTGATTTGTTACAGTAGAGAATGTTAAGGCTTTGAGTTGATTTATACTAACTTATCTCACGAGTTCTTGTTGAGTTTTGTGTGGATGAAGTTTTTAAAGATTTAGGAGAAGCCATGATATGAGAGGAATTAAGGAGACACAAGAGCTCAAGCTTGGGGATGCCCAAGGCACCCCAAGATAATATTCCAAGAAGTCTCAAGCAACTAAACTTGGGGATGCCCCGGTAGGCATCCCACCTTTCTTCATCAACAACTATTGGTTAGTCTAAGTTTTTACTTGTTCACATGATATGTGCTATTCTTGGAGTGTCCTTTTATTTTCATTTTTTTTTGCTGTTTGAATAAAATTATCAAGATCTGAAATTTTTAAATGAGAGAGAGTCCTCACATAGCCACCCATTTACTTAACTACTCATTTGATCTTCACTTATATCTTTTTGGACTAGTTTGTCATTTACTCTTGTGCTTCACTTATATCCTGTAACATCCCAAAATTCTAAATTTTGGAATGTTATATTAATTAAATAATTATGATTGTTTGTTTGACTGTTGTTTGATTGATTGACTGAAAGTGAGCGAAATTTGAAATTTTTGAAAGTTTAGTGAGAGGGAATGAAATGACTTTCCCAAACTTTCATCTTTGCATTTGATCTCCTTGAATTCAAATTCAATTCAAATACAAAACCCTGGAGTGAAGATGACATGACTTCTTCCATTAAAGAAATGAACAGGGTTTTTGAAAGAATTTGAATTCCATCTGAAAATATTTCAAATTCAGAAACTTTATGCAATTCAATGATTTTCATGAGAGAGGATAAAATGACTTCTTCAAATTATATGAAATATGAGTTGGAAGTTTGAAAGAAGGATTTGAAAGTGGTTTGAAATTCAAATTCAAACCCAATTTGGAGTTATTTGGTTTTTATTCAAATTATTTTTATCCTAAAAAATATATATATGGAAATTAGGGTAAAATGATTCCCTACAATATAAAAGTGGAGAATAATGAATTTGAAATCATTTTGGTATTTTAAAATAATTTTATTTGAATTTTAAATGCAACAGTAGCACTGTTTGCATTATTTGATTTTCTGTGTGCTTTATTTGGACTTGGAAAAGAGTACAGGTTTTAGGATTTCTTTTGCTGAAAATTTTGGTATATAATATGCCTATATAAAAGTTTATTTTATTCCTTTGTATTTTGTTTTTGTTTGCTGTGGTTAATTTAAAAAAATATATAAGGCTGAAGCCCCTCAGCCGCCAGCGTCAGCAGCACGCACCGGCCGGCCCACTGGCCAAAACGGCCCATGGCCTTCTACTCTCCCGAACCGCCTCCGCTTCGGTCGCCCGCACCGCTCGCTCCTCTCGCTTGCCTCCCCTCTCCCGCTGACGCCCGGGCCCCGCCTCCTTTCTTCCCCTCCCACACGCAACGCTCAAGTCCAGAGCGCGCCCGGCCGCGCCGCCGAATCCCGGAGATCTCGGGATCACGATTTCAGTACGCCCCCTTCTCCAAGCTTATGTCCTATAAAAACCCCGCACTCTCCTCGATCGACCCCCCTTAAACCCTAGGCCGAGACCACCCCAAGAGCTCGCCATCATCGATCGCATCTCGCCGGAACCGAACACCTTCGCCGGAGGAATCCTTCGCCGGTGAGCCCCCTCGAGACCCCTCCCTCCGTCAATCGTCCTCTCTCTCCGTTACGCATCTGTTTGACATGGTCTCGCCCCTCCTACTCCTCTACAGCGACGTCCCCGAGCTCGCACGCCTCACCGGAGCGCGAAGTTTACAGGAGCTTCGCCGAGTACGTTCCGCTCGTCACCGATGTCCACGACCTCCATCTCCACCACCCCGGAGGTCCCCTCGCTGTGCCGCATCCACCCGACCACTTCACTGCTACCGACGACCACCGGAGTCAACGCCCCATCGACGGCCGACGCCAACGCCGCCGTCTCTCTCGACCCCGACGCCCTCTGTAAGTCGCCGTCGATCCCCACCATTAGATCGTCATCGTGCGGCCGAGATTAGATCGGTTTGTTTTTATTTTCGGTCAAACGTTTTCTGCTAGTTACCGGCCGTCCACCCGTTAGTTTCTGACATGCACACCCGCAACAAATGAAACTGTGCCACGTGTAGCCTAGCCGACCCGTAGGGTTTTTAGTCTTTTTCTGTTCTGTTCTATTTTCAGATTAGTTTCAATCTTAGATTGCTTATATCTTTTAGGTTTTTAATCCAAATTGAATGATTCTTTTTGAATTGGATTAATAATTTCTTCTAGTTTCTGTAGATAACAAGTTTGACTAGATTTCAAAGTTTGAATTTGAATTTGCATGAAATTTGTTCAAAGCACTAGATTGGCTATATTTTGAACTAGGAACAGTATTTTTGAGTGGTTCTTTTTGCTACTGGTTCTTTGTGACTTTTTTTATCAGTAGTAATTAATTGGAGAATTTTAGAATTATTTTAAAATTAGGTTTTAACGAAAACAGTACTGTTTTAGTGTTTTATAGCTTTTATGCTTTTTCTTTTAATTTTAATTGCTTTAAAATGTTTTCTTTTGTTTTCTTGACATGTTCATATTAGTTTCTGTATAGTTAACAGTAGCAATTTTATTTGTAGTAAAAAAATATTTTAGTATTTTATTTCCTTTTGTTTTACTAGAAAACTTGTTTTGCGCATTATAGGAGTTTCACAAATGATTTTAATGTGATTCTTTTTGCATAAAATTTTTCTATGTGTTTTTTTCTGTTATTTAGTAAAAACTTTATTTTTTGTTTCTGTTAAAATTTATTTAGTGGCAGAAAACTTTTGTAGCTTGTTTTACTTGTTGTAAGCCTTTGCTTTGAGTTTTAAAGTTTTCTTTGGTTCTTATTTGAGTTTTTATTATTGACTTATTTATTGTTTTATTTGTTGATTGTTATTTTGAGTGCTAGAATGGCTTGCTAGAATGTTTGCTTATGTGAATGCTATGTCTGATTAATATAGATTTCATCGGAGCGACTAGTAGTTCTACCAAGTCATTATTCTGTGAGCGTTATAAACTTCATCAAGTAATACCAGGCAAGTTCACTTTGACCATTTTTACATACCTATGCTTTTATTTGCATGTAGTATCACCCTTTCAACATTTTCTACCAGTAGTGTTATTGACTTCTTGTAGTTGAGTAGAATGCATGAGGTAGGAACCCATCTCCCCGTTATCAAGCCCCGGGACGTTATATAGTTTTAATGCTATGCTATAGTAGACGGGGTTTGGTATGAGTGTCCGGGAGTGGTGTGAGAAGGAGGACTCTACGTCAATGACGACAACTTCATGATGGCATCTTCAAGGCCTGCATCTTCAAGACGTCAAGACTTCAAGATTTCAAGACTCGAGACAAGATTTCAATACACACTACTGGGTGGACTGGTTGTGAGGCACCCTGGAGTACCCAGTGGATGCCTAGTGAGCTGGAGTAGGCCAGTACTCATGAGGAAAGTTCCACCCAGACTCAAAGAGACGGAAGAATACTTCATGCCCGGAAGCTTACCTGTGCAGCCGCAAGTCATTATGGGCTCTGGCTTGGTTGACCTTAGCTGTGACTCTGGCTGGGACGGTGCTAGCAGATGTAGAACTACGGTAGGATTGGATGAGCACCGGACAGTGGTCAGAGGAACTCTTCGGAAGACCATGTTTCGGTCATCTTGTTCTCAAACACCCTGAAGTGCGAGAACGTAAAAAGAGGGATCGAATCTTGTGGGTAAAGTGCACAACACTCTGCAGAGTTAAAACCTAATCGATTAGCCGTGTCCCTGGTTACGGACAATTTGAACCTCTGGACTTGGATCTATCTCTGAACTCTCAACACCGGACTGATAACTAATTGTGGGCAACTTATGATACTTGTGGGCTATGAGACATCGGTTGGCGGAACCATGTCATAGTAGATAACTCCGTAGTGAAGACTCCTGATATTCCGTTGATGTAGGGAAAATAAAACCAGCTTTTACGCAAAAACTCAGACACAGAGCCACAATGCCATAATGCATATAGAATAGTTTTATCATCTGTTTTTCTTATGGTGATCTTGCCGGTACATTCAATGTACTGACCTACACGGCTGCAACGTATCATGTTGCAGGATTTCTACGACGAGTAAGGGTTATGAAATAGGGTTATGGTCTACACTCAACTTGCCGATGGCGTTGATGGGACTCCACCCGTTTGACTGTTTCCGCTGTGACTTATGAGGTATATATCAGTTTTACGTTATTTATACATGTGATTGCACTTTGATATATACATTGATGTACTATGTATGCCAGCATACTGATCCAGGGATGGCACAGATACACAGAGGCTTGACCGTCTGAGGTCGGGTCGCTACAGAGATGGTATCAGAGCACATGTTGACTGTAGGACGTGACCCTAGAAATCGGAAAGCCACTAGGACAGGATATCTCTGAAACTTAATTTTCAAAAAGACCCTTACTTCTCATCTTTTCTGATTTTATCAAATGGTCCCTCTTACCTCAATTAGTTAGAATATACCCCTTTCCCCTTTGACCACCTGGAGGATCAACTGAAGCCACTCCAAGAAGGACAAGATATCGGACCACTGATGGCCACTACAGAGGATTTCACCATACATTAGAAGAATTGAAACTACACCAGTTAATGACTCCGAAAACTCGAAGAAATTGAAGACCCTGAAGAAACCCAGCATTTATATGACCCTTAGGAGACCAAACCCCTGTTGTATGCTCACGTGAGATACGATGATTTGTGCGCTGTCATTGTTTGATGTTTTTCCGACAGCCAACAAAATAAAACATATTTTCAAAACTATATTGTTTGCATTGTGTGTGTCCCTCTCTATCTCTCTCTGACCCCATCCCAAAACCTTTGGACCCAATAGATGATGAATGAAGATGGACTTGTATTCTCTGGACCGATGACTCGGCTGGAGGTAGAACAGTGGATACAGAACATGGAAGACCACATGAAGAAATACAGAGTCAGAAGCGCGTATATGGTACCGTACTCCCTACGGTACTTCACACAAGGTGCTTTAACATGGTGGAAGATGCATCAAGCTATACAAGGATGGAATGGAGCAAAAACCTGGGAGGAATTCAAGATGACTCTACTAAGATCTCGTCTTGTCCAAAAGCCTGGTGACAGTAAAATGAAGAAACCTTGTGCATGCAAGCTATGTGGAGAAATAGGACATACCCATGAAGAACACAAAGATGGATGCCATCTTTGTGAAGGAAATCACCTAGAGGAAGAATGCCCAACTAGGCAGGTGACATGTTTCTTGTGCGAAGGAACTACGCATTACCCAGCTCAGTGCCAAATTTACGCCAAGGTACAAGAAATTTCCAAGCAGCTGAAAGAAGCAATGAAGGAAGCTCTCAGTAAAGGTATGAAGACACCAACGAAGAAGGAAGATGTACAAAACCCACCTGGAGATACCACAAAGGAGTTCTACACCAAGTCATGCTATTCATGTGGAGAAGAAGGACATATCTCCCAGAATTGTCCGAAGGAGTATCTAGTAGAATTTCCGACAATGGAGTTTGAGTATGACTCGCAGGAAATAGAGGCTCTCATCAGTATGGAGAAGTCCAGGAAGAGAAGGGGAATGTGTCCCTAGGACAACCAAGTTTCTACAAAGAAGGATAAGAGCCATATTACCTGTTTTGAGTGCAAGATCACTGGACATTATGCCAATGATTGTCAGGAAAGGAAGCCAAAAATCCAAGGAGCCTACATAATCACAAAGAAACCTCGAGACATGACGGAAGTCATTTGTTTTCGCTGCAAGGAGGCAGGACATTTTGCTAGGGAATGTTCAGATCAGAAGAAAGCTGGAGCTAAGTAGTTGAGATTTTGATATTGGTAATAAGTGTAGTACGAAGAAATTTTATTTTCATAAGTACGATGAGTTGAGTTATGTAATGGAAGTCTCGGAGATTGTAATAATTCATAAATCAATAAAGTTGATATGTCATATGCTGAAAGGCTTTATGAAGTGGTTATGTTGTTAACACTTATCTTGGAAATGATTATGTGGGTAAACATGGATAAAAATGAGTTGTTGATGCATAAACTAGGATTTTGATAAAGTACAAGGATACAATAGAATATGGTCAATGGATAACCCAGTACATTTTGTTTTAAGGATGACAATACCCTATAAGATGTTGGGAATTGAATTTGAAGTTTTGTTTGGATGATATGAATGTTTACCCAAGGAGATACATACATTATTCTGAATACCCCTTCTATCTTACAACTACAGATGACAACCCTTTATGAGTCTTTCCTCAAGGGCCCGGAAACCATCATGACCTTGACTAGTGATCATGATTACCCAAAGATCCTGAAGGACATGATGAAGCATATTCACCTTGAAGGAGATGCGGTTTACAAGGGCTACCCCTTCAGGGAGAATGGAGTAGAACTTTGGTATGTGGAGGTACACCTCCACCGTGAGAAAGGAGTCTGCCCAAAGACTATGGGGCAATACTTTTTCATCTCACGTGTACCACGAGCAACCTTCTTCGACTCTGTTCGTGAAGCTGCCATGGAAGCCATACGTCAGATCGGAGAAATACTCGAAGCAAGACTCCGTCACACTCAGGAATACCTGAGAGAGGTACATGCAGAGATGATGGAGATGAAGCTCGTGGCCACCATGATGAAACAAAAGGTGGATGATTTCAAGGAGCACCTCGCTCAATTCCAGTGGGACTAAATAATCCTCAAGGAGGACCCATAAATAAAGTTGGAAGTAATGCTTGACCATACCAACCATGTGGATGGCAACATTTGTAATAAAGTACTTTTGATTGGAGTTTTGAGAAATGATTAATGATGTAATAAAGGATTTGATATGAAAAGAATACGATTTATGGATGACTTTGTGCATTTCATGGTGATATTTCTCTGTGTGAACACCAGACCAATGGAAAGGAAAATGTATTCCACTAAGTGGAGTTTGGACAAAATAAGTTTGATTTCGTGGTTACCCCAAGAGTATGACAGAATGAAGTACTATTGGATTTAGAGGAAGTGTAATGGTGGAATATGGAACAGTTGTAACTCCACGGATGAGTTAAAACTATACAAGCGCTGAAGTGGGCCCATAACCCACAGGACCCAGGATTTGCTAAGGAAAACAAGCCCAATCTTGTTGAAGAAGGAATCCTGAAGAAGCTACGATTTCATCAGTGGACGTTTCATAGGAGGTTACGTAAACCCCGAGAGTTGTGAAGAAACGGTAGATGTTATATTTGGCTTGCAGAATTAATGGATTTACCCAAACCCGGTTCGAGGACAAGAAAAATTCTGCAATGCTTGTGAGAATGCCCGAGTGTTAGAAATACAAGATTCACTAAACCTTATACTGGGTAATGATTTGGGTGCGGAATGGATTGATCACCATACCGACTTACTCTTATCGTTCGCTCTTGCTATTTGGAATGGTAAATCTGGAGTGACTTACCTATAGTAGAGAGACGACGACCGTTGAAAATTTTGCTTAAGCCTTAGAATGGTATGATAGGAAGCCCTTGTACAAGGCAGTTATTGCCACATCGTAGGTTAAACGGTGAGATTTAGCCCAGACCCAATTCCTGCAGAAACCCGTAACTGGGATTTCCGATAGTTGTTTAGAATTGGCGACAGACCTGTCAGCTAAGAAGACCCAGTCCCGGAGGGACCTTGTTTTGATGTAAGGACACATGATTTTTGATAAAAGGGTAAACTTTTATCGGAAGAACACCAGTGAAAGAGTTATCCCGGAGAATATGAAAAAACCGACATGGTCAAAACTCGGAAGAACTTATAAAAGGACTTAAGATATGTGAGAAGACAGGTACTGTCAAGAAAGAAGTACCTGAGTTTTGTTGGCCCCATGATTTGATTTTAAAGTGTGGTAGCACCCCAGACCATTCCGATCAAAGGATTTGATGGAAGACCCCCAACCCTAACCTTTTCTTGCTAGCCTCTCCGAATCTCGAGGACGAGATTCATTTTAAGTGTGGCAAGTTTGTAACATCCCAAAATTCTAAATTTTGGAATGTTATATTAATTAAATAATTATGATTGTTTGTTTGACTGTTGTTTGATTGATTGACTGAAAGTGAGAGAAATTTGAAATTTTTGAAAGTTTAGTGAGAGGGAATGAAATGACTTTCCCAAACTTTCATCTTTGCATTTGATCTCCTTCAATTCAAATACAAAACCCTGGAGTGAAGATGACATGACTTCTTCCATTAAAGAAATGAACAGGATTTTTGAAAGAATTTGAATTCCATCTGAAAATATTTCAAATTTAGAAACTTTATGCAACTCAATGATTTTCATGAGAGAGGATAAAATGACTTCTTCAAATTATATGAAATATGAGTTGGAAGTTTGAAAGAAGGATTTGAAAGTGGTTTGAAATTCAAATTCAAACCCAATTTGGAGTTATTTGGTTTTTATTCAAATTATTTTTATCCTAAAAAATATATATGGAAATTAGGTTAAAATGATTCCCTACAATATAAAAGTGGAGAATAATGAATTTGAAATCATTTTGGTATTTTAAAATAATTTTATTTGAATTTTAAACGCAACAGTAGCACTGTTTGCATTATTTGATTTTCTGTGTGCTTTATTTGGACTTGGAAAATAGTACAGGTTTTAGGATTTCTTTTGCTGAAAATTTTGGTATATAATATGCCTATATAAAAGTTTATTTTATTCCTTTGTATTTTGTTTTTGTCTGCTGTGGTTAATTTAAAAAAAAAGAAGGCTGAAGCCCCTCAGCCGCCAGCGTCAGCAGCACGCACCGGCCGGCCCACTGGCCGAAACGGCCCATGGCCTTCTACTCGCCCGAACCGCCTCCGCTTCGGTCGCCCGCACTGCTCACTCCTCTCGCTCGCCTCCCCTCTCCCGCTGACGCCCGGGCCCCACCTCCTTTCTTCCCCTCCCGCACGCAACACTCGAGTCGAGAGCGCGCCGGGCCGCGCCGCCGAATCCCGGAGATCTCGGGATCGCGATTCCGGTACGCCCCCTTCTCCAAGCTTATGTCCTATAAAAACCCCGCACTCTCCTCGATCGACCCCCCTTAAACCCTAGGCCGAGACTACCCCAAGAGCTTGCCATCATCGATCGCATCTCGCCGGAACCGAACACCTTCGCCGGAGGAATCCTTCGCCGGTGAGCCCCCTCGAGACCCCTCCCTCCGTCAATAGTCCTCTCTCTCCGTTGCGCATCTGTTTGACATGGTCTTGCCCCTCCTACTCCTCTACAGCGACGTCCCCGAGCTCGCACGCCTCGCCGGAGCGCGAAGTTCACAGGAGCTTCGCCGAGCATGTTCCGCTCGTCACCGACGTCCTCGACCTCCATCTCCACCACCCCCGAGGTCCCCTCGCTCTGCCGCATCCACCCGACCACTTCACCGCCACTGACGACCACCAGAGTCACCGCCCCATAGACGGCCGACGTGAACGCCGGCGTCTCTCTCGACCCCGACGCCTTCTGTAAGTCGTCGTCGATCCCCACCGTTAGATCGTCATCGTGCGGCCGAGATTAGATCGGTTTTTTTTCTTTTGGTCAAACGTTTTCTGCTAGTTACCGGTCGTCTGCCCGTTAGTTTCTGACGCGCACACCCGCAACCAATGAAACCGTGCCACGTGTAGCCTAGCCGACCCGTAGGGTTTTTAGTCTTTTTCTGTTCTGTTCTATTTTCAGATTAGTTTCAATCTTAGATTGCTTATATCTTTTAGGTTTTAAATCCAAATTGAATGATTCTTTTTGAATTGGATTAATAATTTCTTCTAGTTTCTGTAGATAACAAGTTTGACTTGATTTCAAAGTTTGAATTTGAATTTGCATGAAATTTGTTCAAAGTACTAGATTGGCTATATTTTGAGCTAGGAACAGTATTTTTGAGTGATTCTTTTTGCTACTGGTTCTTTGTGACTTTTTTTATCAGTAGTAATTAATTGGAGAATTTTAGAATTATTTTAAAATTAGGTTTTAACGAAAACAGTACTGTTTTAGTGTTTTATAGCTTTTATGCTTTTTCTTTTAATTTTAATTGCTTTAAAATGTTTTCTTTTGTTTTCTTGACATGTTCATATTAGTTTCTGTATAGTTAACAGTAGCAATTTTATTTGTAGTAAAAAAATATTTTAGTATTTTATTTCCTTTTGTTTTACTAGAAAACTTGTTTTGGGCATTATAGGAGTTTCACAAATGATTTTAATGTGATTCTTTTTGCATAAAATTTTTCTATGTGTTTTTTTCTGTTATTTAGTAAAAACTTTATTTTTTGTTTCTGTTAAAATTTATTTAGTGGCAGAAAACTTTTGTAGCTTGTTTTACTTGTTGTAAGCCTTTGCTTTGAGTTTTAAAGTTTTCTTTGGTTCTTATTTGAGTTTTTATTATTGACTTATTTATTGTTTTATTTGTTGATTGTTATTTTGAGTGCTAGAATGTTTGCTTATGTGAATGCTATGTCTGATTAATATAGATTTCATCGGAGCGACGAGTAGTTCTACCAAGTCATTATTCTGTGAGCGTTATAAACTTCATCAAGTAATACCAGGCAAGTTCACTTTGACCATTTTTACATACCTATGCTGTTATTTGCATGTAGTATCACCCTTTCAACATTTTCTACCAGTAGTGTTATTGACTTCTTGTAGTTGAGTAGAATGCATGAGGTAGGAACCCATCTCCCCGTTATCAAGCCCCAGGACGTTATATAGTTTTAATGCTACGCTATAGTAGACGGGGTTTGGTATGAGTGTCCGGGAGTGGTGTGAGAAGGAGGACTCTACGTCAATGACGACAACTTCATGATGGCATCTTCAAGGCCTGCATCTTCAAGACGTCAAGACTTCAAGATTTCAAGACTCGAGACAAGACTTCAATACACACTACTGGGTGGACTGGTTGTGAGGCACCCTGGAGTACCCAGTGGATGCCTAGTGAGCTAGAGTAGGCCAGTACTCATGAGGAAAGTTCCACCCAGACTCAAAGAGACGGAAGAATACTTCATGCCCGGAAGCTTACCTGTGCAGCCGCAAGTCATTATGGGCTCTGGCTTGGTTGACCTTAGCTGTGACTCTGGCTGGGACGGTGCTAGCAGATGTAGAACTACGGTAGGATTGGATGAGCACCGGACAGTGGTCAGAGGAACTCTTCGGAAGACCATGTTTCGGTCATCTTGTTCTCAAACACCCTGAAGTGCGAGAACGTAAAAAGAGGGATCGAATCTTGTGGGTAAAGTGCACAACACTCTGCAGAGTTAAAACCTAATCGATTAGCCGTGTCCCTGGTTACGGACAATTTGAGCCTCTGGACTTGGATCTATCTCTGAACTCTCAACACCGGACTGATAACTAATTGTGGGCAACTTATGATACTTGTGGGCTATAAGACATCGGTTGGCGGAACCATGTCATAGTAGATAACTCCGTAGTGAAGACTCCTGATATTCCGTTGATGTAGGGAAAATAAAACCAGCTTTTACGCAAAAACTTAGACACAGAGCCACAATGTCATAATGCATAAAGAATAGTTTTATCATCTGTTTTTCTTATGGTGATCTTGCCGGTACATTCAATGTACTGACCTACACGGCTGCAACGTATCATGTTGCAGGATTTCTACGACGAGTAAGGGTTATGAAATAGGGTTACGGTCTACACTCAACTTGCCGATGGCGTTGATGGGACTCCACCCGTTTGACTGTTTCCACTGTGACTTATGAGGTATATATCAGTTTTACGTTATTTATACATGTGATTGCACTTTGATATATACATTGATGTACTGTGTATGCCAGCATACTGATCCAGGGATGGCACAGATACACAGAGGCTTGACCGTCTGAGGTCGGGTCGCTACATATCCTATGAGTAAATTGTTGAATGAATTGAATATCATAAAGTTGAAATTATATGTGCTTCATATGCTTGTATCATGCCTAGTAGTAATTTCACATTTGGTTTAGAAAGTAAAATCTATTGAAGTTTGACAACCACAATATTGGTCATAAAAGCAATTCATGAATGATTAGTATAAGGAAGAGAACTTTCACATATAAATATATTATCGTGGACACCTTTTATGATTGTGAATACCCATTAATTATTTTCAAACTTGAGCAAATTAGTTGAAGTTGGACAAGGAAGACAACGTAATGAGTTATGTTTGGGTATATTTGCATAGAAGTTATATTGTTATGGATCCTCCAACATGTGGTGCTTGCTTAGGATCTTTTGCTAGCCAAAAATTCGTACTAAGTAGAGATACTACTTGTGCATCCAAAACCCATTAAACCCAATTTCTTGACATGAGTGTCCACCATATCTACCTATGGATTGAATAAGATCCTTCGAGTAAGTTGTCATCGGTGCAAAAAGCAATAAAAATTGCTCCTAAAATATGTATGATCTTTTATTGCAAGGGAAAATAAGCGTTGTACGAACTAGTGATGGTAAAGAAATAAAAGCGACGGACTGCATAATAAAGGTTGCTATCACAAGGGGCAATATAACATGACGTTCCTTTGCATTAAGAGCTTGCACATCCAAAAATAAAAAGCGCATGACAACCTCTGCTTCCCTCTGCGAAGGGCCTATCTTTTACTTTATGTATTTACTTTTATGCAAGAGTCAATAGTATTACTTCTCATTTCAACCTTAATTATTCTCTAGTTGGCAAGCATCATGTGGTGGGGAAAGATCCAGGCACATATGGCCAGTCAAATATATTTGATCATGAATTATTATTGTTGACAATTATCTCTATGATAAATAAGTTGGGAGGCGAAACATTAAGCCCCTATCTTTCTCTATGTTCGATGGATGCCATTTGTTCTAAAAATATGCTTTGAGTACTAGCAATTATAGAAGACTATATGATAATTGAGTATGTGGAGCTCTTACTAAGACTTTGTTGAAGATAAGTTGAATAGCAATTGTTTGGTGACTAAGAACATAGGTTGTTAAGTTTCAAGAGAATGCATTGTTTGAACCATAACATGTGAATGGATTGCTACTTTATCATGATGAGTTTTATGAGAAAGAGTTGCTATTATGATGCTAGGAAAAGTGACTGAAATTACCATTGATCAAACTTATGCACTATACCAGCATTCACACTTCATAAATTATTTCTTTTATCATTTACCTACTCGAGGACGAGCAGGAATTAAGCTTGGGGATGCTGATACATCTCCAACGTATCTATAATTTATGAAGTATTCATGCCATGTTTATTATAGTTTTGTATGATTTTGGTGCACTTTTATATGGCTTTTATATGATTTTTATGGACTAACATATTGACCTAGTGCCCAGTGTCAGTTGCTGTTTTCTGCTTGTTTTTGGTTTTCCAGAAAATCCATATCAAATGAAGTCCAAATGCAGCGAAACTTTTTGACAATTTTTTCTAGAAGGAAACAGACCCAGGAAGCTTCGGGGGAGCAGCAGAAGACTCACATGGGCCCCACAAGCCACCTTGGCGCGCCACCCCCCCCCAGGGCCCCCTGTGGCCCCTCTTCGCGTGATTCCAACGCCAAAAATTCTTATAAATACCAAAACCCCCAGAAATAACCCTAGAACTTGGACTCCGCCGCCGCAAGCCTCTGTACCTCCACGATCTCATATACAGCCCTTTTCCGGCACCCTGCCGGAGGGGGGAATCATCATCGGAGGCCATCTTCATCATCCCGGCGGTCTCCATGACGAGGAGGGAGTAGTTCACCCTTGAGGCTAGGGGTATGTACAAGTAGCTATGTGTTTGATCTCTCTCTCGTGTTCTTGATTTGGCACGATCTTGATGTATCGCGAGCTTTGTTAATATAGTTGGATCATATGGTGTTTCTCCCTCTCTATTTTGTTGTGATGAATTGAGTTTTTACCTTTGAGGTTTCACTATTATCGGATTGAATACTTTTATGGATTTGAGAACACTTGATGTATGTCTTGCATATGAATACCCGTGGTGACAATGGGGTATTATATTGATTCACTTGATGTATGTTTTGGCACTCAACTCGCGGATTGCCGAGGTGACATTGGGGTAATCTATGCATACGGGTTGATGCACGTTTTTGTCCTACTTTATCCGGTAGAAATCTTGGGGAACTCTTTGAAGTTCTTTGTGTTGGATTGAATATTATGAATCTGAAGTTGTTTGATGCATATCGTATAATCAACTCATGGATACTTGTGGTGACATTGGAGTATCTAGGTGACATTAGAGTTGGTTGATGTGTATCATATGGTGTTATTCTAGTACGAACTCTAGGGCTATTTGTGACACTTATAGGAATAGCTCAATAGATTGATCGGAAAGGATAACTTTGAGGTTGTTTCGTACCCTGCAACAATTTCTATCTTATGTTCTTCGCGAATAGGAACTTTGGAGTGATTCCTTATCGCACGTTGAGGGATTGTTATATGATTCAACTATGTTAGCACTGTTGAGAGATTGCACTAGTGAAAGTATGAACCCTAGGCCTTGTTTCTAAGCATTGCAATACCGTTTGTGCTCTGTTTTATCACTTGCTACCTTGCTGTTTTTATATTTTCAGATTACAAAAACCTATATCTACTATCCGTACTACACTTGTATCATCATCTCTTCGCCGAACTAGTGCACCTATACAATTTGCCATTGTATTGGGTGTGTTGGGGACACATGAGATTTCTTGTATTTGATTGCAGGGTTGTTTGAGAGAGACCATCTTCATCCTACGCCTCCCACAGATTGATAAACCTTAGGTCATCCACTTGAGGGAAAATTGCTACTGTCCTACAAAACTCTGCGCTTGGAGGCCCAACACGAGTCTACAAGAATAAGTTGTGTAGTAGACATCACGTCATCAAACGCCGAGGTTACCAAAGAGGACTAGCTGCCACGATGCGCAGTTCAAACATGGGTACCCTGCCATATTGGCAAAAAGAAAGGTTACCAAAGAAGATTAGTTGCCATGATGCACAGTCTAAACATGGGTATCCTGCTCAATTATGATCAATGGAATAAAGCCGGCTTATCTGGACCCCAGATGTTTTGCAGTAGTAGCATTATCTCCTGTATATCCTATGCTGAGCTTTTCCATGATCATAAGGTCACTTGGGGGCTTCCAACTCACCGAGTTTAGCTTTCTCACCCTCTTGACCCGGCATAAGCCAAATAATTTTCTTGGTTAAACCTGCCTGTTAGCATGATGCTACTCCAAAAAGGTGACCCGGTGTATGCCCGGCGAGTCAATCACAGAGTGACCCTGAACTCGTCTGAGTTAAAACACCGATTGGTCACGTGAGAGCCGGCTTTCAGATAGCTAGGATAAACCAAAAGAGGCGATAAGCCTGCTTCACCGAAGCAAATCAGATTCGAGCCTCGAAAGCTAGTCTTTATGTCGTGCCTCGAAAGCCGGCTTTTTATTTTCTAGTTTGCATTACTATAATTATCCTGTTATATAGTACTTTGCATTTATATTACAATTATTTGTACATATTGCATCTTTTTTGCAGAAATCGGCCTTCTTTTCAGAAAGGCCGGGTCTCATCAATTATGATTTTAATACAATAGCAATATGAATTGCCGGGTTGCATGACACCCAGGGTTTATGGTTTTCTATTCCAATCAAAGCAAGCTTGTGAAGTCAAATACAGAGCATAAATTGCCGGGTTGCACTGCAATCACGGCCAAGGATTTCTTTCATTGCAAAAGCATCATCAGTTCACAGGCAAAATACTAAATGCATGGTGGCACTAGCAGACTATGGAGTTTCAGCTCAAAAGCTATTACAAGCCATGACTGGGCTATTTTCTATCAAGTTTTTCAAAGCAAATTCAAACTTGCGGAGTGATTGATGGTTGAGACGCGGCAGTTGGATCTTCCGGGTTGATATTGGTTTGTTCTCCTCTCAGAGTTTCTTTTCCGAGCTCACTTCTTTCTTCAATGGCAATTTGCAACTCTGCTTGATTCAACATATCCTACATAAGATGTTTACAACATTACATACTTTATTGGAAGTCCCAAGTCACCACAGGTTGCTGACATGGCACTTGGGGGCTAATGCATGGTCATTTGTACTGGTTTCATTGAAGACCCGGCCCATCAAATAATGATGAGTCGGCCCTTGGGGGCTACTAATTGCTCCTATCAAAATTCAAAAGTTCAAAAACACAAGCCCCAATATACTATATCAATAGTGATCCGGACCTTGGGGGCTACATCATATGATGTTATTCTTTTCAAAGGAGATGTACATGTAAGTCCTGAATCGTTGCAGGCATGCGACCCGGCACTTGGGGGCTACACTACTCAGTTCAAGATCTACAAATTTTCTAAAAAGTCCCAAGTTGCGGCAGGCATGCAACCCCACACTTGGGGGCTATAGCGTTCAGTTGTTTAAATAGATCATAAGGTGAAATTGAAGACCCGACCCATCACATACTGATGAGCCGGCCCTTGGGGGCTACACATGTGAAATGCAAAACATTCAGTTTATGACTGGCGACTCAGATGAACAACCCAGATTTCTCCAAAGTTGCAACATTTATATTTAAGGAAGTCTTAAGCTATCACTCTGTTCTACTCTTAAAGACTCGGGGGCTACACTGGCTGAAGTTTTATAAGTATAAGACAATTACAAGTCCCAGGATGCTGCAGGCAAGACAACCCGGCACTTGGGGGCTACACAGTCAAGATATTATTTCTATGCAAAGCACCAAGTCATCATGAACTGATAAACTCGGAGCTTGGGGGCTGCGGGTAATATGGAGATAAAAAAACAAAAGAACAACTTCAAGCTATCAATTTTGAGCGAGCCGGGTCTCATTTTCTTGGTGGAGGCTTGCAAAGTTCATCTCCTCCAAGTTATTCATAGAAGGTCCAGAAGCATTGAAGGTCGGCTCAACATCAAAAGGATTTCTTATTTCCCAATATTTCTATCAAGACGAACCGCTGGAAACCGACTCAACATCAGATGGATTTCTTATTTCCCAATATTTCTATCAAGACGAAGCGCTGGAAACCGATTCAACATCTGATGGATTTCTTATTTCCCAATATTTCTATCAAGACGAAGCACTGGAAACCGACTCAACATCAGATGGGTTATTTTTCTCAATATTTTTCTGCGAGGACCCAGTGTCAGCAAGTTGATTGCGAAGCCAGAATGATGATATGACAAAGAAAACCAGATTTTTCTAGGAGCTGGTTCATTGAATAAATCGGCCATTTGAGCAAGCCGGTCCTTTAACGTATTAATTATTCTTATTTTAGGAGCTTAGCATGAATAAATTCAAGCTAACCTGGGGGCTAATGTCGGGGGAATTACCCACGGCTAGACCCGACATCCCAAGGCATAACCCTGTAGGACCAAAGGGCCCATAACCGGGTCACGAATGGCATTAAACAGGCCGGTTCTCTATGGGCTTGACCCTGGAAGGAACCTGGTAAGAGAAGCAAGACCCGGCCTGGGTAGACCCGGCCCGGAGAGAAGACCTGGCCTAGGTAGATTAGTTCGGAGGAAAAGACCCGGACTAGGATCCGACTTGTAATAGAAAATAGACTAGTTGTAGTCCTACTAGGACTCTAGATGTAAGCTGGCCCCTTTAATTTATACAAGGAGGGGCAAGGCACCCCAAGAGGGGGAGGTCAAGATAGACAGACAAGTTTTAGACAAGATCAAAGTAGAAGCTCTCGAGATTAGAGGTAGCAAAATAGCACCCTTGTAACAGAGATCGTCATCATCATCAATAGCAATCAAGCAGGATGTAGGTTTTTACCTCCACCACGAGGGGCCGAACCTGGGTAAAACTCGCGTCTCTCGATTCCGACCAACCCCTTCAAGATTCCACCTAGTTGCGATGGCCTCACCACTAAGTCCTTTCACGAGGACATTTGCCGTGACAAAACCACGATAGTAAGCGCACCATAGATGACCAGAGGTTTCTATTAACGGAGCTTGATTTTCATAGCAGCGGAGTTCATTGGTTGATTGGAAAAAGACCTGAAGCGAGCTCAAGAGGATTTGTTGTACTCTGAATCGCAATGATGGGCTGGCCATCGTGTCCTAGCTCAAAGCAAGGAAGACACAAATGCGCTCAAGGAAAAGAATGACCAGCAAGCGCAGGAGATTGACAGGCTAAAGGCTCAACTAGCCGCTGCCGAGGAGAAGAACCAGAGAACCAGCGAAGCTATGTCTGGTAAGTGCTTTTTTAAGAAAGCTCTAATCATGTGGTAGTTAATCGTGAAGGGCTAAGCCTCCTGTTCGCGCAGTTCTGATTACAGGTCGGCCATCAGAGGACATTAGTCCTTCATCCGAAGATGCCCTGGTGAAGCTGACCGACATGCACGAAAGGTCTTGGAAGGCAATGAAGGCCGTTTTTAAAGCTCTATGGCCCGAGGAGGAGAGGGTGCCCGAAGACATGTCCGAGATCGCCGAGCGTCTCAAAGGTGCTCAGTGCCGAATACAAGCTTGGAAGATATCAGCATGTCAGGAGGGGGCGAGGGAGGCATGGGCGATGGTCAAGACCCGCTTCACCGGCGTAGAGACGGAACACCTTGCCGATGTAGGCCCTGTAGGGGCTGATGGAAAGGAGGTACTGACTCACCTGGTTTATGACAATGTGATGCCAGCCGCTCGCCACTCACAGTGGAACTATGCCCTAGATTCTTTAATAGATGGGCTTGATAGAGCGTAGGAAATTATGTGTAATGACTCGATGCATCGAAGTGCTTTATGTCATTTATTCCAATCTGCGCGTCCGAACTTTGTTAACCAGCCATCGGCTTCCACCTCCTGGTCCAGTGGCCGAGGAGTGTTCCCTATTCTCGGGTTGGGTTGAAGCGAGCGATTTAGGGAAACCAAGCAATCCGGCCATATGGTTCGAGAAACAAAAGTGGGGCAGAGAGCTATGTTATATTACAGTTTAACGTAAGAAACATCTTCCAAGAAAAATAGTTCTTCTAACAGTTCCTTTTCTTGGGGCGTCATGTTAACCATGATTGTCTGAGGACTTGCAACCTTGGGGGGTGAAGCCCCTGGTGAAGGTTTAAGAACCTAGCCTTTCTCTGCTTCCATCGTGGTCGATCGATTATGTTCGCTAAGAATGCTAGCTTTCGGCTTTGTCTAGCTGAGGCTCTAGCCCGGATGACCCTGGAGCGACAATCACAGCGGTGCTCCCTTTGCCCCCTAGCCGAAAAATCGGGATCGTAAGGGGCAAGCACAGGAGCCGGGCAACCCAACTTCGCCAATTCTTACGTCAACTCGATGCATATTGTAGCTTAAATACGATGTGGTAGTGATACGTCCATTTTGCATCATGTTTTCCTACTGTTATTTATAGTGTTTTTGATCATTATAACACTTTGTGGAGCAATTCTAATGCCTTTTCTCTCTTAATATGCAAGATTTACACAAGGAGGGAGAATACCGGCAACTGGAATTCTGGACCTGAAAAAGCTATGTCAGAGATACCTATTCTGCACATCTCCAAATGAGCTGAAATTTCACGGAGATTTATTTTGGAATAAATAAAAAATACTGGAAGAAAGAAATACCAGAGGGGGCCACCCAGGTGCCCACGAGGCACCAGGGCGCGCCTGCCCCCCCCCCCCCCCACAGGCGCGCCCTGGTGGCTTGTGGGGCCCCTGGCCAGCCTCCGGTGCCCATTTTCTGGTATATAAGCCCATTTGCCCTAGAAAAAAATAAGGAGAAGACTTTTGGGATGGAGCGCCGCCGTCTCGAGGCGGAACTTGGGCAGGAGCACTTTTGCTCTTCGGCGGAGAGATTCTTCCCGGGATACTTCCCTCCGGGAGGGGGAAATCGAAGCCATCGACATCACCAACGATCCTCTCATCGTGGGAGGACCAATCTACATCAACATCTTCAATAGAACCATCTCATCTCAAACCCTAGTTCATCTCTTGTATTCAATCTTTGTCTCAAAACCTCAGATTGGTACCTATGGGTTGCTAGTAGTGTTGATTACATCTCGTAGTTGATGCTAGTTTGTTTATTTGGTGGAAGATTATATTCTCAGATCCATTATGCTATTCAATACCCCTCTGATCTTGGACATGAATATGATGTGTGAGTTGTTACTTTTGTTCCTGAGGACATGGGAGAAGTCTTGTCATAAGTAATCATGTGAATTTGGTATTCGTTCGATATTTTGATGATATGTATGTTGTTGATTCTCTTAGTGGTGTCATGTGAACGTCGACTACATGACACTTCACCATCTTTGGGCCTACGGGAATGCATTGTGGAGTAGTAAGTAGATGATGGGTTGCTAGAGTGACAAAAGCTTAAACCCTAGTTTATGCGCTATTCTGTAAGGGGCTTATTTGGATCCATATGTTTAATGCTATGGTTAGATTTATCTTAATTCTTCTTTCGTAGTTGCGGATGGTTGCGAGAGGGATTAATCATAAGTGGGAGGTTTGTTCAAGTAAGAACAACACCCAAGCACCGGTCCACCCACATATCAAATTATCAAAGTAGTGAACGCGAATCAAACAAACATGATGAAAGCGACTAGATGAAATTCCCGTGTGCCCTCAAGAACGCTTTACTTATTATAAGAGATTGTTCCGGCCTGTCCTTTGCCACAAAAGGATTGGGCTACCTTGCTGCACTTTTAGTTACTATTGCTACTTGTCACTTATTACAAATTATCTTGCTATCAACTACTTGTTACCGATAATTTCAGTGCTTGCAGAAAATACCTTGCTGAAAACCGCTTGTCATTTCCTTCTGCTCCTCGTTGAGTTCGACACTCTTACTTATCGAAAGGACTACGATTGATCCCCTATACTTGTGGGTCATCAAGACTCTTTTCTGGCGCCGTTGCCGGGGAGTGAAGCGCCTTTGGTGAGTGGAATTTGGTAAGGAAACATTTATATTACGTGCTGAAATTTATTGTCACTTGTCACTATGGAAAGTAATCCTTTGAGGGGCTTGTTCGGTGTATCTTCACCTCGACCGGAAGCGATAAGAGTTGCTCCTCAACCTATTGAACCTACTCAAAATATTTATTATGAAATTCCTTCGGGTATGATAGAGAAACTGCTAGCTAATCCTTATGTAGGAGATGGAACGGTACATCCCGATATGCACTTGATCTATGTGGATGAAATTTGTGGATTGTTTAAGCTTGCAGGTTTATCCAGAGATGGAGTTAAGAAGAAAGTATTCCCTTTATCTTTGGAGGGAAAGTCATTGACATGGTATAGGCTATGTGATGATACTGACACATGGGGTTGGAACCGGTTGAAGCTGGAATTCCACCAGAAGTTTTATCCTATGCATTTGGTTCATCGTGATCGGAATTATATATATAATTTTTGGCCTCGTGAAGGAGAAAGTATTGCTCAAGCTTGGGGGAGGCTTAAGTATATGTTGCACAAATGCCCCAATCATGAGCTCTCAAGAGAAATAATTCTTCAAAACTTTTATGCTCGGCTTTCTCATAATGATCAATCCATGCTCGATACTTCTTCTGTTGGTTCCTTTATGAAGAAAACTGTTGAATCCAGATGGGATCTTCTTGAAAGAATTAAACACAATTATGAAGATTGGAAAATCGACAAAGGTAATGAGTTAGGTATAACTCTTGAGTTTGATTGTGTTAAATCTTTTATGGGAACTGATGCTTTTCGAAAGTTTAGCACTAAATATGGACTTGACTCTGAGATAGTAGCTACCATTTGTGAATCTTTTGCTACTCATGTTGATCTCCCTAAGGAGAAGTGGTTTAAATATCATCCTCCTGTTAAAGAAAAGATTGAGGAACCTATTAGTGTTAAAGAAGAAACAATTGTTTACCATGTTGATCCAGTTGTGCCTACCGCTTATATTGAGAAACCACCTTTTCCTGTTAGGATTAAGGAACATGCTAAAGCTTCAACTGTGGTTAATAAGAGTAATATTAGAGCACCTAGACCATCTGAACAAATTAAAGTTGAACCTAGTGTTGCAATGGTTAAAGATCTTTTGGTTGATAATATTGATGGACATGTCATATATTTCTGTGAAGAAACAACTAGAATTGCTAAGCCAGATCCTAAAGATAAAAATAAACCTGTAGTTGGCATGCCTGTTATTTCTGTTAAAATTGGAGATCATTGCTATCATGGTTTATGTGATATTGGTGCTAGTGTGAGTGCTATTCCGTTTACTCTCTATCAACAAGTCATGAATGATATTGCACCTGTTGAGATTGAAGATATTGATGTTACTATTAAGCTCCACAAGATGATTTTTGTCCAATTATATTTGGCAGACCTTTCCTTAATACTGTTAATGCTAAGATCGATTGCACTAAAGAAACCGTTAGTGTAAATTTTGGTGAGATGTCTCATGAGTTTAATTTCTCTAAGTTTCGTAGACGACCTCATGATAAAGAATTACCTAGTAAAGATGAAATCATTGGTCTTGCTTCTATTGCCGTACCTCCTACTGATCCTATAGAACAATATTTGCTAGACCATGAAAATGATATGCACTTGAATGAAAGAAATGAAATAGATAAGATGTTCTTCGATCAACCACCTATCCTGAAACACAATTTTCCTGTTGAAACTCTGGGAGGTCCTCCTCCACCTAAGGGTGACCCCATATTTGAATTGAAACAATTGCCTGATACGTTGAAATATGCTTATCTAGATGAAAAGAAGATATATCCTGTTATTATTAGTGCTAACCTTTCAGAGCATGAAGAAAAGAGATTACTAAAAATTCTGAGGAAGCATCGTGCTGCTATTGGATATACTCTGGATGATCTTAAGGGCATTAGTCCCACTCTATGTCAACACAAAATTAATATGGAGCCTGATGCTAAACCAGTTGTCGACCACCAACGACGATTGAATCCTAAGATGAAAGAGGTGGTAAGAACTGAAATATTAAAGCTTCTGGAAGTAGGTATAATCTATCCCATAGCTGATAGTAGATGGGTAAGTCCCGTTCATTGTGTCCCTAAGAAAGGAGGTATTACTGTTGTTCATAATGATAAAAATGAACTTATTCCGCAAAGAATTGTAGCTGGTTATAGGATGGTAATTGATTTTAGAAAATTAAACAAAGCTACTAGAAAAGATCATTACCCCTTACCTTTTATTGATCAAATGTTAGAAAGATTGTCCAAGCATACACACTTTTGTTTTCTTGATGGATATTCTGGTTTCTCTCAAATACCTGTATCACAAGCCGATCAAGAGAAAACCACTTTTACTTGTCCTTTTGGAACTTATGCTTATAGACATTTGCCTTTTGGTTTATGCAATGCACCTGCTACCTTTCAAAGATGTATGACTGCTATATTCTCTAACTTTTGTGAAAAGATTGTAGAGGTTTTCATGGATGATTTTTCCGTTTACGGAACTTCTTTTGATGATTGCCTAAGCAACCTTGATCGAGTTTGGCAGAGATGTGAACAAACTAATCTTGTCTTGAATTGGGAGAAGTGCCACTTTATGGTGAATGAAGGTATTGTCTTGGGGCATAAAATTTCTGAACGAGGTATTGAAGTTGATAAGGCTAAAGTTGATGCTATTGAAAAAATGCCATGTCCTAAAGATATTAAAGGTATAAGAAGTTTCCTTGGTCATGCTGGTTTCTATAGAAGGTTTATTAAAGACTTCTCTAAAATTTCTAGGCCTCTTACTAATCTCTTGCAA
This sequence comes from Elymus sibiricus, assembly GCA_039707655.1. NCBI lineage: Eukaryota > Viridiplantae > Streptophyta > Magnoliopsida > Poales > Poaceae > Elymus > Elymus sibiricus. The sequence goes on from CM077664.1 coordinate 289,799,469, forward strand.
AAAGATGTTCCATTTGTTTTTGATGATGATTGTGTAGAAGCCTTTGAAACACTTAAGAAAGCCTTAACCTCTGCACCTATTGTTCAACCACCTGATTGGAACTTGCCTTTTGAAATTATGTGTGATGCTAGTGATTATGCTGTTGGGGTTGTTCTAGGACAAAGAGTTGATAAAAAAATGAAATGTTATCCATTATGCTAGTAAAACTCTAGACAGTGCTCAAAGAAATTATGCTACTACTGAGAAAGAATTTCTAGCAGTTGTGTTTGCATGTGATAAATTCAGATCTTACATAGTTGATTCTAAAGTAATTGTCCACACCGATCATGCTGCTATTAAATACCTTATGGAAAAGAAAGATGCTAAACCTAGACTCATTAGGTGGGTTCTATTGCTACAAGAATTTGACTTGCATATTATTGATAGAAAGGGAGCTGAAAACCCCGTAGCTGATAATTTGTCTAGAATGGAAAATGTTCTTGATGACCCACTTCCTATTAATGATGATTTTCCTGACGAACAATTAGCTGTCATAAATGCTTCTCGTAATACTCCTTGGTATGCAGACTATGCTAATTACATTGTTGCTAAATTTATACCACCTAGTTTCACATACCAACAAAAGAAAAAATTCTTCTATGATTTAAGACATTACTTTTGGGATGACCCACATCTTTATAAAGAAGAAGTAGATGGTATTATTAGATGTTGTATACCTGAGCATGAATAGGAACAAATCCTACGGAAGTGTCATTCCGAGGCTTACGGAGGACACCATGCGGGAGACAGAACTGGACGTAAGGTACTACAATCTGGTTTTTATTCGCCTACTCTCTTCAAGGATGCTCGTAAGTTTGTCTTATCTTGTGATGAATGTCAAAGAATTGGTAATATTAGTAGACGTCAGGAAATGCCTATGAATTATTCACTTGTTATTAAACCATTTGATGTTTGGGGATTTGATTATATGGGACCTTTTCCTTCCTCTAATGGGTATACACATATTTTAGTTGATGTTGATTACGTTACTAAGTGGGTAGAAGCTATTCCAACTAGTAGTGCTGATCATAACACTTCTATTAAAATGCTTAAAGAAATTATTTTCCCGAGGTTCGGAGTCCCTAGATATTTAATGACTGGTGGTGGTTCACATTTTATTCATGGTGCATTCCGTAAACTGCTTGCTAAATATGATGTCAACCATAGAATTGCATCTCCCTATCACCCTCAATCTAGTGGTCAAGTTGAATTTAGCAATAGAGAAATAAAGTTAATTTTGCAAAAAACCATCAATAGATCTAGAAAGAATTGGTCTAAGAAACTTGACGATGCATTATGGGCTTATAGAACTGCTTATAAAAATCCTATGGGTATGTCTCCTTATAAAATGGTTTATGGAAAAGCATGTCATTTACCTCTTGAGTTAGAACATAAAGCATATTGGGCAATTAAAGAACTCAATTATGGTTTTAAACTTGCCGGTGAAAAGAGGTTGTTTGATATTAGCTCACTAGATGAATGGAGAACCCAAGCTTATGATAATGCCAAATTGTTTCAAGAAAAAGTTAAAAGATGGCATGATAAAAGAATTCAAAAATGGGAATTCAAAGTGGGTGAGTATGTTGTATTGTACGATTCTCGTTTTAGATTTTTTGCAGGAAAACTTCTCTCTAAATGGGAAGGACCGTATATCATCGAGGAAGTTTATCGCTCTAGAGCCATTAAGATCAATAACGCCGCCGGCACTAATCCGAAGGTGGTTAATGGACAAAAAATTAAGCATTACATTTCAGGTACACCCATTAATGTTGAAACCAATATTATTGAAACAATTACACCGGAAGAGCACATCAAAGAGTCCTTCCGAAACACTCCAGAACCCTGAAAAAGAAGAGGTATGTGATACGGTAAGTAAACCGACTCCGAAAATTCCATAAAAATACTTTTTGTTCATTTTAGAATATTAGAAAAAATACAAAAATACGAAACACCGGAGGGGGCCACCCAGGTGCCCACGAGGCACCAGGGCGCGCCTGCCCCCCCCCCCCCCCCAGGCACGCCCTGGTGGCTCGTGGGCCCCTCGTGAGCCTTCCCGACTCTGTTTTCTTCTAGAATACTTGTTTTGCAAGATAAAAATTCTTTATATATACTCTCGGACATTTTGACCACCGTATCGCAGAAATCTCCTCTGTTCTTGTTTCGTGCTATTTTTCTGACAGATCTAGATCGCTATGGCTCGACCAAGCTCTTCCAAGGACAAGTTCTACGAGAAGGTCATCAACCCCTACCTACCGGAGGTGATGAAACACCCTCAAGCCATCGAGATGCATGAGGGGGTGCTTCACATCCGGGACATTCAAGGGCCCAAGAAGACCGGGAGCGTGGAGGCCAAGCTCGAAGTGGTGGAGCAGGAGATTTTCAAGTGCCAAGGGATGGTGGAGCGTGGACTCAGCGCCAACCACTCCATGATCACGAAATTCACTCGTGATCACAAGGTGGATGGCCAATCAATGGGGGACACCGTCTTCAAGCTCAATGAATGAATTGACTATCTTGAAGGCCAAATCTATGATCTTCAAAACCAAAATTTTGAGTATGAGGCAAGATTCAAAGGTATGAGTTTAGCTGCAAGTTTCAGGACTCCAGAGACTCGTTAATCCTTTTATGATGGGGAACCTATGCCATGGAAGCCGGAGGACCAGCCCACCACTTCATCACCACCACCATCACCGAAGAAGGAGGCTTGAGTACATGGGTATGGGCACTCCCCTTGGCTTGTGCCAAGCTTGGGGGAGGTGCCCCGGTATCATATCACCATCACTTTTATTATCTTTACATATTTTTAGCTCGATCCTTAGTTATTTCATGATTTAGTTGAATAAAAGTTTAGTATGATCTATTTTCGAGTGCTAGTTTCGTGATCTATCTATCTATGTAATCGAGTTGAGAGTTATATAATAAAGAGTAGTTTGAGTTTTTGTTTTTATGTTTCAATCCTAGCAATGAAAATAATGAAAAAGATCATATGCTAATCTTATGGAAAGTAATGCCATTACATAAAGAAAAGTATAAGTGGTAAAATTTATTGAAAGTTAACAAACATAGCATTGGTCAATGATGCAATTCATGAAAAAGTTAATAAGGGAAGAGAAGATTCACATGCAAATACACTATCTTGGATATCTTTTATGATTGTGAGCCCCCATTAAGTATTTTATGCCAAATTGTTGACGTTGGACAAGGAAGACAACGTAATGATTTATGTTTCCTTATACTCACATAGAAGTTATATTGTCCTAGATCCTCTAACATGTGGTGCTTGCCCAATATCTTTGCTAGCCAAATATTCGCACCAAGTAGAGATACTACTTGTGCATCCAGAAACCCTTAAACCCAGTTTCATGTCATGAGAGTCCACTATATCTACCTATGGATTGAATAAGATCCTTCAAGTATGTTGTCATCGGTGCCAAAAAGCAATAAAAATTGCTCCTAAATATGTTATGAACTTTTATTGTAAGGGAAAATAAGCTTTGTACGAACTTGTGATGGTAAAGAAATAAAAGCGACGGACTGCATAATAAAGGTTGCTATCACAAGGGGCAATATAAAGTGACGTTCCTTTGCATTAAGAGCTTGTGCATTCAAAAACAAAAAGTGCATGACAACCTCTGCTTCCCTCTGCAAAGGGCCTATCTTTTACTTTTATGTATTTACTTTTTATGCAAGAGTCAATAGGGTTCTCCTATATTCCTTTTTATTTTTCTCTTTTGCAAGCATCATGTGGTGGGGAAAGATCTAGGCATATATATCCATTGGGATATGAGTGATCATGAGTTATTATTGTTGACGTCACCCTTGAGGTGAATAAGTTGGGAGGCGAAATTATAAGCCCCTATCTTTCTATGTGTCTGGCTGAAACTTTTTGCTCCATATATATGTTGTGAGTGTTAGCAATCATAGAAGACTAAATGATGGTTGAGTATGTGGACTTGCTAAAAAGCTCCTACATGAGACCCTTCCTGAAAATATGATGAATTGCAATTGCATTGTTGACTGAGAACATAGTTTGTTAGTTTTCAAGAACGTTTATGCCTTATACTTCATTGTTGTGATGAATTGTTACTTGCTCATAAGAAGTTCTATGATAATGAATATTTCTGTTATAATAATGATCATGATGCTACTATGTCCGTATTTTGTTTTTATCGACACCTCTCTCTCTAAACATGTGGACATGCTTTTCGATATCGGCTTTCGCTTGAGGACAAGCGAGGTCTAAGCTTGGGGGAGTTGATACGTCCATTTTGCATCATGTTTTCCTACTGTTATTTATAGTGTTTTTGATTATTATAACACTTTTTGGAGCAATTCTAATGCCTTTTCTCTCTTAATATGCAAGATTTACACAAGGAGGGAGAATACCGGCAGCTGGAATTCTGGACCTGAAAAAGCTATGTCAGAGATACCTATTCTGCACATCTCTAAATGAGCTGAAATTTCATGGAGATTTATTTTGGAATAAATAAAAAATACTGGAAGAAAGAAATACCAGAGGGGGCCACACACGTGCCCACGAGGCACCAGGGCGCGCCTGCCCCCCCCAGGAGCGCCCTGGTGGCTTGTGGGGCCCCTGGCCAGCCTCCGGTGCCCATTTTCTGGTATATAAGCCCATTTGCCCTAGAAAAAAAAGGAGAAGACTTTTGGGACGGAGCGCAGCCGTCTCGAGGCGAAACTTGGGCAGGAGCACTTTTGCTCTCCGGCGGAGAGATTCTGCCGGAGATACTTCCCTCCGGGAGGGGGAAAATCAAAGCCATCGACATCACCAACGATCCTCTCATCGTGGGAGGACCAATCTACATCAACATCTTCAACAGCACCATCTCATCTCAAACCCTAGTTCATCTCTTGTATTCAATCTTTGTCTCAAAACCTCAGATTGGTACCTGTGGGTTGCTAGTAGTGTTGATTACATCTCGTAGTTGATGCTAGTTGGTTTATTTGGTGGAAGATTATATGTTCAGATCCATTATGCTATTCAATACCCCTTTGATCTTGGACATGAATATGATGTGTGAGTAGTTACTTTTGTTCTTGAGGACATGGGAGAAGTCTTGTCATAAGTAATCATGTGAATTTGGTATTCGTTCAATATTTTGATGATATGTATGTTGTTGATTCTCTTAGTGGTGTCATGTGAACATCGACTACATGATACTTCACCATCTTTGGGCCTAAGGGAATGCATTGTGGAGTAGTAAGTAGATGATGGGTTGCTAGAGTGACAGAAGCTTAAACCCTAGTTTATGCGCTATTCCGTAAGGGGCTGATTTGGATCCATATGTTTAATGCTATGGTTAGATTTATCTTAATTCTTCTTTCATAGTTGCGGATGCTTGCGAGAGGGGTTAATCATAAGTGGGAGGTTTGTTCAAGTAAGAACAGCACCCAAGCACCGGTCCACCCACATATCAAATTATCAAAGTAGCGAACGCGAATCAAACAAACATGATGAAAGTGACTAGATGAAATTCCCGTGTGTCCTCAAGAACGCTTTACTTATTATAAGAGATTGTTCTGGCCTGTCCTTTGCCACAAAAGGATTGGGCTACCTTGCTGCACTTTTAGTTACTATTGCTATTTGTCACTTATTACAAATTATCTTGCTATCAACTACTTGTTACCGATAATTTCAGTGCTTGCAGAAAATACCTTGCTGAAAACCGCTTGTCATTTCCTTCTGCTCCTCGTTGGGTTCGACACTCTTACTTATCGAAAGGACTACGATTGATCCCCTATACTTTTGGGTCATCAGGTAGGAAGAAAGCAAGTATAACTAAGATAAATGCTCGAAAGAGTAGGCTTTATTAATTAAAGCCCCAGGGCTATTTAAGTCATACATTCGAGGATGCAGCCGAGGTGTCTAAGCATACCTTGGAGTGACTAAAAGCTATCGCTGGGGATGAAGGTTTTGACAACCTTGAGATAACCGACATGTACCAAAAATAGGTAGCAAGGTATGCGAAAAGAGAAATGAAAATTATAACTAGGTGTATGGTGGGGGGAAGGGAGGCCTTGTTTAACCGTAGAAACGTCGGAGCAGGGCAGTGTAACATGGGTTCGGCTCGATCCGGTCGTCCATCGGATCTTGGATGCGGTATGCTCCGCCGATGAGTACCTGGTCGATTATAAATGGTCCATCACATTTGGGCGAAAGTTTATGCTTTTCCTTTTCCGGGTGAAGCCTCATGACCAGGTCGCCGATGTTGAACTCCTTTGATCGGACTTCCCTGCTTTTATATCACCGCGCCTGCTGCTGACAGAACATAGAGCGTGCCCGAGCTACGTCGCGCTCCTCTTCCAGGGCGTCCAGGGCATCTTGTCGATCGAGCTTGGCCTCTCATTCCTCGTACATACACACCCGAGGTGCATCGTGAATGAGGTCGCAAGGGAGCACTGCATCGGCGTCGTACACCATGAAGAAGGGTGTGTAGCCGGTGGATCGATTTGGCATAGTGTGCAAACCCCATAGGACGAAATCGAGTTCCTCCACCCATTGACAGTCTGCTTCCTTTAGGGAGCGCACCAACCTCGGCTTGATGCCACTGAGGATTAATCCATTGGCGCGTTCCACTTGCCCATTGGACTGCGGGTGGTAAACAGACGCGAAATTGAGCTTGATGCCCATGTTTGCACACCATGCCTTTACCTCCTTTGCCTTAAAATTTGTTCCATTATCCATTATAATACTATGGGGAACGCCATAACGGTGTACCACTCCGGATATAAACTCAAGTACAGGTTCTGTTTTGGTTGAGGTTACCGGCTTTGCCTCAATCCATTTGGTGAATTTATCTACCATGACGAGTAGATATTTGTTTTTGACCCTCCTCTAAGGGGCCAACCATGTCCAGCCCCCAGACCGCGAAGGGCCAGGTTATCGGAATAGTCCGAAGAGCCGTTGGGGGCATATGGCTTTGTTTAGAAAAGACTTGACAGCCAGGGTAACATTGGACGAGAGTCTTGGCGTTGGCTCCCGCGGTTGGCCAATAAAAGCCGACTTGACAACCAGGCCCCGAGCAGCGACGTGGTGGCCGCTCATGCCGGAGTGTATTTATGCAAGGAGTTGTCTTCCTTCCTCCTCGGATATACATCGTTGGAGGATGCCCGTGACGCTTTGTTTATATAGCTCGCCCTCGTGGACTTTGTAGGCCTTGGACCATCGAATAATCGACGTGCCTCGGTTTGGTCCTCGGGTAGCTCTTTTCGGAGTAGGTATGCGAGGAGTGGTTCGGTCCAAGGTGCAATGACTGCCATGACCTCATGGGCTGAGGCTATTTCTGGATGGCCGAGCCTTCGACTATGTCCTCGTCTTCTTCGGTGGTGGAAGGAGTAACTCGTCCCTTGTCATTTGACTCCGACGTGATATCATCATCTTGCCAGACCACGGATGGCTTAAAAAGCCATTCGAGAAAAGTGTTCTCAGGGACCTTGTCCCGTTTGGTGCCCATCCTGGCAAGGATATCGGCAGCTTGATTGCTATCTCGGGGAATATGATGAAACTCTAGCCCCTCGAACCGGGCTGAGATTTTGAGGACGGTGTTCCGGTATGCCGTCATTTTGGGGTCCTTGGCGTCAAACTCACCATTAACTTGGGAGATGGTGAGTTTAGAATCACCTCGGACCTCGAGACATCGGACACCCATTGAGACCGCTATCCGGAGGCCATGCAGGAGAGCCTCATACTCGGCTGCATTGTTCGAATCGGTGTACATGATTTGTAGTATGTACCGGATGTTATTGCCTATTGGTGATGTGAGCACAACTCCGGCCCCTAGTCCCATGAGCATTTTCGAGCCATCAAAGTACATTGTCCAATGCAAATATGTACTGTGTTCCCTAGGGAGCTCGGCTTCTGTCCATTAGGCATCAAAATCTGCTGGCACCTGAGATTTAATAGCTCGGTGTGGCTGGTATTTTATCTCAAAGGGGAGGAGTTCGATAGCCCACTTGGCGATGCGTCCCGTGGTGTCCCTGTTGTTGATTATATCATTGAGGGGCACCTCGGACGCCACCGTCATGAAGCACTCTTGAAAGTAGTGCCAAAGTTTCCTTGATGCCATAAAGACGGCGTAAGCTATCTTCTGGTAGTGCGGATATCGTGTTTTGCACGGGGTGACGACCTCGGAGACATAGTAGATGGGCCGTTGGACTCGGAGCTTGTGACCTTCCATGTCTCGCTCCACCATGAGAACTACACTAACCACCTGGTTGGTGGCCGAGATGCATAATAGCATCGGCTCGTAGGCCCCCAGTGCTGCTAATATGGGGTTGGTAGCGAGGAGGGTCTTAATTTCCTCCAGGGCGGCCCCTGCCTCACTAGTCCATGTGAAGTTTTTTGTTTGCTTTAGCAGCCTGTTAAGGGGTAGTGCTTTTTCCCCGAGTCAAGAAATAAATCGGCTCAGTGCTGCCACACAGCCGGCCAGCTTTTGGACGTGTTTGAGCTCGGTTGGAATTTTGAGTCGAGACAAAGCTCGGATTTTTGCCGGATTGGCCTCGATTCCTCAGCTAGAAACAATGAAGCCAAGGAGTTTGCCGGCGGGTACTTCGAAGACGCATTTCTCCGGGTTGAGCTTAATTTGGTATGCCCGAAGGTTAGCAAATGTTACTCGGAGGTCCTCGACCAGCTGGCCGACGTGTTTGGCTTTAACAACCACATCGTCGATGTATGCTTCCACGGTTTTTCCAATTTGCTTTTCCAGGCATGTTTGAATCATGCGTTGGTATGTTACACCGGTGTTTTTTAGTCCAACGGGCATTGTGTTAAAGCAGAATGGCCCATAAGGGGTAATAAAGGTTGTTGATGCCTGATCAGATTCCTTCATTCTGATCTGATGGTATCCTGAGTAAGCGTCCAGGAAGCATAGGGCATCATGTCCCGCTGTGGCGTCCACGATATGGTCGATGCGCGATAATGGGAAAGGGTCCTTGGGGAAGGCCTTGTTGAGGTCCTTAAAATCGATGCAAAGGCACCAGGACTTATCCTTTTTAGTTACCATGACCAGGTTGGCCAGCCAATCAGGGTGTTTGATATCCCGAATGAATTCGGCTTCGAGTAGTTTAGCCAATTCTTCTCCCATAGCTTGACGCTTGGGTTTTGAGAACCGCAGTAGCACCTGTTTAACAGGCTTTAAGCCTTTAATGATGTTTAGGCTATGCTCGGCAAGGTTACATGGGATCCCTGGCATGTCTGAGGGGTGCCAGGCGAATATGTCCCAATTTTCTTTAAGGAAATTTCGCAAGGCCTCATCGATTGCCGACTCTAGCTGTGCTCCTATGGACGCCATTTTACTCGGGTCTGTAGGGTGCACTTGAAATTTGATGATCTCCTCAGCTGGCTTGAACGAGGTTGACTTGGGGCGTTTGTCAAGGATGACGTCGTCCCTATTGATCGTGGTCCGAAGTGATGTCAACTCCTCGGCTGCAAGAGCTTCGGATAATGACTCGAGAGCGAGCGATGCCGTTTTGTTCTCGGCTCTAAGTGCTCTATCGGGGTTGCTCGAGATGGTGATCACCCCGTTCGGGCCCGGCATCTTAAGCTTCATGTAGCCGTAATGTGGAATTGCGTGGAATTTTGAGAAAGTGCCACGCCCTAGAAGGGCGTGATAGCCACTTTGGAAGGGGACGATATGAAAGGTCACCTCCTCGGTTTGGTAATTCTCGGGATTTCCGAAAACCACGGCCAAGGTAATTTTTCCACTGCAGCGCGCCTCTCTACCAGGTATTATCCCTTTAAAGGTAGTGTAGCTCTGTTCGATGCGCGTTTTATCGATTTGCATCTTGTTTAGGGTGTCCTCGTAGATGAGGTTCAGACTGCTTCCTCCATCCATTAGCACCTTCCGAAGTCGATAGCCGCTAACGATTGGATCAAGGACTAGTGCGGCAGGGCATCGGCTCTGGCCGCCACGCGGCTGGTCTTGCTGGTCGAAGGTGATTGGCGTGTCTATCCATGCGCCCGCGGTTGTGACAAGTTGGACGGAGCCGAGCTCTCGAAGAGCTCTTTTCCTCTGGTTTTTTGACGTGAAGGTTGATAACCCACAAGTATAGGGGATCAGTTGTAGCATTTCTCGATAAATAAGAGTGTCGAACCCAATGAGGAGCTAAATGTAATACCCCGATTTTTGGCCCTTTCTTTTTCTTTTGGATTTCTTCGAATTTTTTTTATTTGGAGTTCTTTTTCCGTGGCTATGTGGTCTTGAAACCTGGGAAGATCTTCTCTCCTTCCACTTCCTAGTGGCTTGTCATTCTCAAATCTATCCCAAGGCCATGTCATTTCCATCTTAGCCCAACCCCAATATTTATTTCTTGGGAATATTCCTTTTTCTATTAAAGGAATAACCCTGTTTGCCTTAGGTTGTGAAGCAACCTATATTTCTGCCATTCCAAAAATTCCCACAAAATTCTCATAAATTCTTTGGATCATATCTTCCACCAATATGTCAAAATCCAACCTTTACTAGTTCAAAAATAATTCAGGAATATTCATTTCCTATTCTGTCCAGTATGGCACTTTGTGAAGGAAGTGCTATTTATCTTTTTTTGATTGACCTCAAAAATTTTGGGCACTCTTTCATACCCAAATAATTGCCACATTCCAAAATTCAACTTCATTTGCCTAGTAAATCTTCCTCAGCAAATTTCCAAAGTTTCTGACCAGAGAGAATCTTTGTGAAGGAAGTACTAGCTAGGCTTATCCAAATGAGTTGAAATTTTGGGAGATCATTCATATGATCAAATCATTACTCTCCACCAAATTTCATCTCCATCTCACAATCTATGTGAGCACACCTTCAAATCTTTGTTTCTGGCCATAATTTCAGGTTGTGAAGTAACTATATTTTATATTGCTTCATAAAATATGAAATTACTCCAGGACCTAAATATCCCTATATAATTTGAGCATGCCAAAATTTACTTCATTTTGTCAAGCCATTTTCTCCACAAAATTCCCCCAAGTTTTTGTCCAGTATGGATCATTGTGAAGGAAGTACAATTTATATTTATCCAAATAGGATGAAATTTTTATGGTGCCTTCATATGCCCAAATAATCAATCTACACAAATTTTCAGCCCAATCCAATCATCGATGTGAGTGCTACTTCCTGATCAAGTTTCGGGACCAGTTATTACAGTTGTAAAGCAACTATGTTAAATAATGGTCCAAATCTTTTAAAAATTCACAGTATTGTAGTCCTTCCTACCCTAAAACCCCGAGACATCCTGGTTAGCTCTTATCCCCTCTAATTTTATCACTATTTCATGCCTAAGTGTGCAACAGCAAACTTTCTCTGATCACTCCCATCAACCCACAGTGCGTTTCTTCGATCCATCACTTCAGAGAGGTCCCACTTAGGAGGGACTACACGCTAGACATCCTGTTGATGAACAGAGCGCACCGCGTGCGCCTGTGCATGCGGTGACCACGCGGTCTGGCACGCCGAAAGCACGCTCTGGGCATTGGGTTCCTCTGTCGCCGCCCAAACGCCGCCCTCGCGACACCGCGACATGTCCTCTGCGTTGCACCCACTCTCCTGCGTCCACGCCACCTCTCTGGACCCCTCCCCCTCTCCTCTTTCCTCTCCGGCGAGCCACGCCGTCTCGGGATGCCCGTGGCCGCCCTCGCTTTCCTTCTGTCTTCTACTTCCCCCGTGGCATCTCCGCGCCGAATGCACTCCCCCTGGCCTCTCTCTTTCCCCCGCGCGTGCGCTCGTGCACGTGGTCGTGCCAGAGTATCAACCGCAAGCTCCCGTCATCGTCCGGCCGAGAGCATCACGGCCATGGCTTTGCCACGGCTATATAAGCCACCCCCGAGACCCTCCTCTCCTCACCACCGGCCTCCTCTCCCACCTAGCACCCCCTAGCCACTCGAACGAGCTCGAGGAGCTCTCTCTCCCTCACATTGCCGCCATGGCCATCGCCGGTCGCCGCTCGAATTGGAGCTCCATGGCCCCTCCCTCTTCCTTCAGCCACCACCAGAGACCTCCACCTTCAAATCCGAGCTCACCCCGCAGCCCCGTTCTTCCTCCCGTGCCCCGAGCTGAGCTTCCCCATCGCCGCCCGTAGCTGCCATCCGCCCTGCCCAGGCCGCCCTTGACCCGGCCCTCCTCGGCGTCCGCGCCTGGCCTAGGTGGGTGCAGCTCTCCGCCCCGAGCACGCCGATGGCCAGGGCTTTGCCCGAAGTGGCCGGAATCGCCCGGAGGCGCGCCGGCGTCGACCCCCTCTTCTGCGCCGCGGGCATCCGCGAGGTTGAAGACGAGCCGGGCCAAGTGGGCCCCACCGCTCTGCGGGCCCCGCAAGTCAGCCTCAGAGAGCATTGACCCGGCTGCTGACTAGGATAAGTGGAGACGACTTTTCCAAAATACGCCTTCGGCTTCGGAAAACGTACTCCACTGCTTCTTCGGTCTGGAATACGTTTTCGTTGTTCTGAAAGCGTATTTCAGAAAGTGCGCTTTCTGTTTAAACCCAGCCGGCCGAAATCTTTATATTGCGGACGTTCGTCCGTTAGCAGCAGAAATGAATATTTTTATTTAATTTTCTGCCTAACGAACGAACGGCCGTATCTCGACGACCGTGACTCCAATTCAGGTGATTCCAAAGCCCACGATTTCAGTTCATCGAGCCCGTTCCAATGGTATCATTTTCATGAGGTTGTCACACTATGAAAATGACCATTTTGCCCTTGCCCTTAAACAGCTCCGCCGAGAGGGAATCTTTTCCGGCAAAAAATTTCCGTGAGCTCTCGCACTTCTTCCCGGTGGTTCCTCCATTCCCAGGCAAGCCACAACAGCCACTTGCATGATGGCATTGCAGTAGTCATGGTTTCCACTTGAATATTTAATAATTGTTTGCTCATTTAATTATTTTGTGAATGCTATGTGTATGCTTGTGAATCCCTGTCTATGCTTATGCCATGCTCATTTTCATCTAGTAAGTGATATGGTTAATTGCTAAGGATATTCTTATCATGTTTTATTTTTGTAATCATTTTCGATGCTAGTGTTAAGGATATGCTCACATGAATAGTTATGGTTGGTTATGCAAATACTTGTGATATTCGTGATCATCGTTATGCTATGCTCATTTGCATCCCGTAGACTAAATGATTTATCCTTGTTGATGTTATGTTGTTAAATGGTTATATTGCCTATCCATGTTTATATTGATCTCATGCTCATATGCATTGTCATTTTATTGTGGCTCAGCTCATCACCATTCAAGTTGAACCTGACATTAATCGAACTTGAACAAATCTGTTGGCTGAGTCATGGTGCCATCGAATCGAGCTAACCAGTGCAGCCACACTTGCCTTATGGGGGGCCTGATTCGGTCTATTGTCATGCCTCTCGCCGGTGCCTCCAACGAGGGAAGGTTATGTGCGCGCGCTACCCTGATCAGGTAGGCGGCCATAAGCCTTATGTACCCAAGTTGTATGGTATACCGAGGTCCCCATTTGGGACGATGTTTTTGTTTGGCCACGACGGTGGCAGCCACAAAGGTGGCGGATGTCACGAGTTAACATCGGGGACACCCAGGACATAGCCCAAAGGGGAGTTTGTCAGAGTGGCCGGGAGAGTGTCATGCAATAGATTGGTTTTGTCGGAATGTCATTGGTCCACCCGAATGGGAGCACGAGGCCATGAGTTCCGTGGTGTGGGTACAGTGTACTAACCTCTGCAGAGTGTATAATCTATCGATAGCCGCATCCTCGGTCATGGACACAGTTCGTAGTAGGTCACACTATGGGTCAATAGAAATAATAATCTGAATAATAACAACCCCGGTTAGATGACAAAAGAAGTTGGTTGATCTTTATGTGATCATGAGAGGATCACGATGGTATCGTGGATACCGATGTGGGTTGATTATGAGGTGATCGCGTGGTGATCACGATGGTAAGTAAGTTGATATTCATGGTGGTTACGAGTTAACCTCCGAGCAGAGTAAGTTGGTCCATGAGACCTTAAATGTCGACCCTCGTGCATGCTAGTGCTAGTATCATCATGTTCATATCATGAATTATAAGTACATGCCATGCTCATGTTGTTGCCATGCTCATGCTGTTGCTATGCTCATGTTGTTGCTATGCTCATGCTGTTGCCATGCTCATGTTGTTCTAGTAGTACCGTGTTCATCTTTGATGATTAACCTGTAAATGCCATGCTGTTGTATGTCTTGATTGCTTTGGTTGTTGTGAGCTTGCGAGTACATTCAAAGTACTCACCTAGCGTGTCATGCCAGATTGCAGGTGATGTCGTGATTGCTTGTGTGTCGAGGACCCCAAGGTTGCGCTCTTGGATACGTCCCAGCCAGAGTCCCTGCGGAGTGGAGTTCATCACCGTCGTCGTTGTTCCGTTGTTAGGATTTATTCCTCTTCGAGATGTCTCGCTGCTAGCATAGAGCTATCTAAGCATGCGAAGTGTCGCCGTGCCCCTGTAACCTTCGTGCCTTCAGAACCTTTGTACCCGTGTTATTTGTAATAAAGAGCTGATTTGTTCTATGCCAAGCAGTGCCGTATTCCAGAAGACTTGATCTCTGGGCTGGAATACGGGGTGTTCCGGTCTCTCTGAGCCGGGGTGCCACAACGATTGGTATCAGAGCAGGTCTGGCTGTAGGACGCCCTAGTCAGAGCGAGCGTTAGAAACCGGTAGTATACAGTCTAGTCGGCTTGCTGCACTTGATTGGTGCATTTGGTTGTCGCATATCATGCATGTAGACTTATTATTTTGTCACTAATGACTGATCTTGTGAGTGTAGGTGGCATCGGTTTCGATCCACTACCTGCACCCTCCAGCTGTGCATACTTGCTCGTTGGCGTTTGGTGTCATCTCTGTCCCAGCGGAGTGATGCCGAGGTATCTAGTGGTGTCGATCACTTGCAGGATTGATGCACAGGTATCACACCAATATCTTTCCGCCAGCCACCTATCGTTTCGGTGGTAGACATGCTTCTACCCCGGATCTTGCCATCCAACCTGCCGTTTGGCAACCCTCTCTGGTGTTTGTTACCAGAAAAGGGCAATGCTAGCAAATCTTGTTTTCCGCCGCTATCCTACTCCATCACCCATTCTCTGGACGAGTATGGTTCCCTTCCGTACGCTTGATGATGATGTGGTCGTGACATCCGTGTCTCGCTATATGATCACCGAGTCCGTCCTCATCCCTAAGCCCGTCCAGATGCAACCGGTGCTGGGCCAGCTCTTGGTGTAGCTCTGTTTACACCAACCACTCCACACACTGATCTACTTTCGTGCACACCGCCACAGCATATTAGATCGTAGTACCAGAGTTTCCTCGAGAATTGTGTGCTTAGGTAGGCATGCATAGTGAGGTGAATAGCTGTGAAGTGTGATGTTGCTTGTATGTAATCTTAATGCTGTGTGTGTTTTTGTTTGAGTCGTTTCTTTTGCTTCTTTCTTTGGGCCTTCGGTGTTACCTTATTTCCCCTTGTGAAAGTTGCTCATCAACCGACACCGGACTTGAAGAATCAGTAAAGATTTCAAATATTTTGAAGCGCAGTTAACAGCAGTATGGAATTCTCAGTCGACTGCATTATATTGAGAATATACTGTTTGAATACAAATGATATTCTGGAATAACTATCAGCATCAAGACTGCCTCAGTGTGCAACCATCACAATCGTAATGAACCAGCTGGAAGACAATTTGTGTGCAAGACAACAGTACGGTTCCGGTCAAAGGAATATCAAGGATATATATATGGCATTCAGTCCGCATATCACGGAGAGAAGCTTCTGGAGTAAGCAACCCAGCCTTCCTCCGCACGCTACCAGAGAAGCTTACGATGCAAGGTCCCACAGTCTTCCTCAGTACGCTATGTGGATAGCTTCCAGTGTAAGATACTCAGTCTTCTTCGGTAAGCCACCACAGAAAGCTTCCGTCATAAGGCAACGAATCTTCCTCAGTAAGCAATCAGAAGGAGAAGCTTCTGAAGCACGGTACCCAATCTTCTTCAGCAAGCTATCCTGGCACCAGCTTCGAGCATAAGATATCCAGTCTTCCTTAGCACGCTATTCTCGATGGCTTCCAACAGAAGCTATCCAGTCCTCGTCAGTACAGCACTACAAACCACCATCGACATTGATACAAGATGTTACCCAGTGAATTAATAGTATATGGCAGTGCACCTCAAAAATTAGATCCGCAACAGGTTGGTCAGAAACACGAGCTACTCAGGACCCAAGTGTCTGCCCCGGGAATCAAATGTTCAGCTACACAGACTCTCATATTTATTGTGAGCATGCTGCCAAGTCACTCATACGACGATGCCAGCACGGTGAGAACCTGACAACTACATGAGTTATGAGGAAGAAAGCAAGTTATACACCTCAGTGTGATGCAATGTCTGACAAGCGATGAAGCAAGACAATGTTGGGACAATAATCTTGACGGGGGTATCAAGGCCAGCTTCCTCATGCCTGACAAGGCGATATCGTTAACCATTGTCACTGCCATGTATGATTGACCACAACAGTGAGCTCGGTCCAAGTAACTGCGAACCTGGCATATGATCCTGGTGAACTCTTGCTGGTAACGGCACCACGCCCGTGTTCTGTGCTGCTTTTCAGCCGTCGTGAGCCAAGGTTGAGTTATTTCAGTAATGTCCCAAATCTAAGTTGTAAAGACCGTTCTGGTGGCTACTGATTTATTTGCCAATTTCATGCGAAGGTTCGGATGATCATTGTCCTACAGTTAAAGCTCGAGAGATGATAAACTTGCCAATTAAACGTTGTTGCACTGCCTGAGGATAAGGATAAGGTATGACTACCAGAATATTGCACTTGATAGCACCTATGGTCACCCGAAGAATTATGAGTATGTAAGGCCAAGCGCTTGCAGCAAAAGATTCAAAAAACAATAATAAAGGAGCAAGACCGGCAATACAGGTATGATAATTGTTGCATGAACAACATGGTACGGATACCCAAGACAGTCTGATTCCATACCCAAGGGGTCTACTCTACTGTAAGGACCTCATATCAAGGTGACGGTTGAATCGTCGGCACGGATCTGAGAAAGGAGTCAGCAAGATGTAGAATTACCTACAAGCAGTCAGATTCCGCCAAGAGAACGGTTATGATCTTCAGTATTGTTTTGAACCCAAAGACATGCATCTATTTGAATAATCCGATGCAAGGATTGAAAGGTTCCGTGCCCACCGTGGGAGTTTGTTCACAACTCCATGGATACTATCAGTACTGGATATAAGAATGTCACGTCAATTGGAAATCACTCCCGGACTTATGGAAATCCCGGTCATGATAATATCAGACAAGCCAGCAGACATAAAAGAATTGAAGTCAGAGCAAGGATGAACATATGAAGGAAGACCTGTCAGAATGTTGGATACAGTGAAGCAAACCACCCCAGAGCAAGGCAGTCAGTCAGATGAAATTCATTGGGAACATCATATAAAGGAAAAAAGGATACCTGAGTTGGAAACGGTTTCCTTAAGTCAGAATATTCATACTTGTTCCCTGAGCAACCAAATCTCGAGGACGAGATTTATCGTAAGGGGGGTAGGTTTGTAATACCCCGATTTTTGGCCCTTTCTTTTTATTTTGGATTTCTTCGAATTTTTTTATATTTGGAGTTCTTTTTCCGTGGCTATGTGGTCTTGAAACCTGGGAAGATCTTCTCTCCTGCCACTTCCTAGTGGCTTGTCATTCTCAAATCTATCCCAAGGCCATGTCATTTCCATCTTAGCCCAACCCCAATATTTATTTCTTGGGAATATTCCTTTTTCTATTAAAGGAATAACCCTGTTTGCCTTAGGTTGTGAAGCAACCTATATTTCTGCCATTCCAAAAATTCCCAAAAAATTCTCATAAATTCTTTGGATCATATCTTCCACCAATATGTCAAAATCCATCCTTGCCTAGTTCAAAAATAATTCAGGAATATTCATTTCCTATTCTGTCCAGTATGGCACTTTGTGAAGGAAGTGCTATTTATCTTTTCTTAATTGACCTCAAAAAATTTCGGCACTCTTTACTACCAAAATAATTGCCACATGCCAAAATTCAACTTCATTTGCTTAGTAAATATTCCTCAGAAAATTTCCAAAGTTTCTGACCAGAGAGAAGCTTTGTGAAGGAAGTACTAGCTAGGCTTATCCAAATGAGTTGAAATTTTGGGAGATCATTCATATGATCAAATCATTACTCTCAACCAAATTTCATCTCCATATAACAATATATGTGAGCACACCTTCAAATCTTTGTTTCTGGCCATAATTTCAGGTTGTGAAGCAACTATATTTTATATTGCTTCATAAAATCTGAAATTACTCCAGGACCTAAAAATCCCTATATAATTTGAGCATGCCAAAATTTACATCATTTTGTCAAGCCATTTTCTCCACAAAATTCCCCCAATTTCTGTCCAGTATGGATCATTGTGAAGGAAGTACCATTTATATTTATCCAAATGGGATGAAATTTTTATGGTGCCTTCATATGCCCAAATAATCATCCTACACCAATTTTAAGCCCAATCCAATCATCCATGTGAGTGCTACTTCCTGATCAAGTTTCTGGACCAGTTATTGCAGTTGTAAAGCAACTATGTTAAATACTGGTCCAAATCTTTTAAAAATTCACAGTATTGTAGTCCTTCCTACCCTAAAACCCTGAGAAATCCTGGTTAGCTCTTATCCCCTCTAATTTTATCACTATTTCATGCCTAAGTTTGCAACAGCAAACTTTCTCTGATCACTCCCATCAACCCACAGTGCGTTTCTTCGATCCATCACTTCAGAGAGGTCCCACTTAGGAGGGACTACACGCTAGACATCCTGTTGATGAATAGAGCGCACTGCGTGCGCCTGTGCATGCGGTGACCATGCGGTCTGGCGCGCCGAAAGCACGCTCTGGGCATTGGGTTCCTCTGTCGCCGCCCAAACGCCGCCCTTGCGACACCGCGACATGTCCTCTGCGTTGCACCCACTCTCCTGCGTCCACGCCACCTCTCTGGACCCCTCCCCCTCTCCTCTTTCCTCTCCGGCAAGCCACGCCGTCCCGGGATGCCCGTGGCCACCCTCGCTTTCCTTCTGTCTTCTACTTCCCCCGTGGCATCTCCGCGCCGAATGCACTCCCCCTGGCCTCTCTCTTTCCCCCGCGCATGCGCTCGTGCACGCGGTCGTGCCAGAGCATCAACCGCAAGCTCCCGTCATCGTCCGGCCGCGAGCATCACGGTCATGGCTTTGCCACGGCTATATAAGCCACCCCCGAGACCCTCCTCTCCTCACCACCGGCCTCCTCTCCCACCTAGCACCCCCCTAGCCACTCGAACGAGCTCGAGGAGCTCTCTCTCCCTCACAATGCCGCCACGGCCATCGCCGGCCGCCGCTCAAATTGGAGCTCCATGGCCCCTCCCTCTTCCTTCAGCCACCACCAGAGACCTCCACCTTCAAATCCGAGCTCACCCCGCAGCCCCGTTCTTCCTCCCGTGCCCCGAGCCGAGCTTCCCCATCGCCGCCCGTAGCCGCCATCCGCCCTGCCCAGGCCGCCCTCGACCCGGCCCTCCTCGGCGTCCGCGCCTGGCCTAGGTGGGCGCGGCTCTCCGCCCCGAGCACGCCGGTGGCCAGGGCTCCGCCCGAAGTGGCCGGAGTCGCCCGGAGGCGCGCCGGTGTCGAGCCCCCTCTTCTGCGCCGCGGGCACCCTCGAGGTTGAAGACGAGCCGGGCCAGGTGGGCTCCACTGCTCTGCGGGCCCCGAAAGTCAGCCTCAGAGGGCATTGACCCGGCTGCTAACTAGGATAAGTGGAGACGACTTTTCCAAAATACGCCTTCGGCTTCGGAAAGCGTACTCCGCCGCTTCTTCGGTCTGGAATACGTTTTCGTTGTTCTGAAAGCGTATTTCAGAAAGTGCGATTTCTGTTTAAACCCAGCCGGCCGAAATCTTTATATTGCGGACGTTCGTCCGTTAGCAGCAGAAATGAATATTTTTATTTAATTTTCTGCCTAACGAACGAACGGCCGTATCTTGACGACCGTGACTCCGATTCAGGTGATTCCAAAGCCCACGATCTCAGTTCATCGAGCCCGTTCCGATGGTATCATTTTCATGAGGTTGTCACACTATGAAAATGACCATTTTTCCCTTGCCCTTAAAACAGCTCCGCCGAGAGGGAATCTTTTTCGGCAAAAAATTTCCGCGAGCTCTAGCACTTCTTCCCGGTGGTTCCTCCATCCCCAGGCAAGCCACAACAGCCACTTGCATGATGGCATTGCAGTAGTCATGGTTTCCACTTGAATATTTAATAATTGTTTGCTCATTTAATTATTTTGTGAATGCTATGTGTATGCTTGTGAATCCCTGTCTATGCTTATGCCATGCTCATTTTCATCTAGTAAGTGATATGATTAATTGCTAAGGATATTCTTATCTTGTTTTATTTTTGTAATCATTTCCGATGCTAGTGTTAAGGATATGCTCACATGAATAGTTATGGTTGGTTATGCAAATACTTGTGATATTCGTGATCATCGTTATGCTTTGCTCATTTGCATCCCGTAGACTAAATGATTTATCCTTGTTGATGTTATGTTGTTAAATGGTTATATTGCCTATCCATGTTTATATTGATCTCATGCTCATATGCATTGTCATTTTATTGTGGCTCAGCTCATCACCATTCAAGTTGAACCTGACATTAATCGAACTTGAACAAATCTGTTGGCTGAGTCATGGTGCCACCGAATCGAGCTAACCAGTGCAGCCACACTTGCCTTATGGGGGGCCCTTATTCGGTCTATTGTCATGCCTCTCGCCGGTGCCTCCAACGAGGGAAGGTTATGCGCGCGCGCTACCCTGATGAGGTAGGCAGCCATAAGCCTTGTGTGCCCAAGGTGTATGGTATACCGAGTTCCCGTTTGGGACGATGTTTTTGTTTGGCCATGACGGTGGCAGCCACAAAGGTGGCGGATGTCACGAGTTGACATCGGGGACACCCAGGACATAGCCCAAAGGGGAGTTTGTCAGAGTGGCCGGGAGAGTGTCATGCAATAGATTGGTTTTGTCGGAATGTCGTTGGTCCACCCGAATGGGAGCACGAGGCCATGAGTTCCGTGGTGTGGGTACAATGTAGTAACCTCTGCAGACTGTATAATCTATCGCTAGCCGCGTCCTCGGTCATGGACACAGTTCGTAGTAGGTCACACTATGGGTCAACATAAATAATAATCTGAATAATAACAACCCCGGTTCGATGAGAATAGAAGTTGGTTGATCTTTATGTGATCATGAGAGGATCACGATGGTATCGTGGATACCGATGTGGGTTGATTATGAGGTGATCGCGTGGTGATCACTATGGTAAGTAAGTTGATATTCATGGTGGTTACGAGTTAACCTCCGAGCAGAGTAAGTTGGTCCATGAGACCTTAAATGTCGACCCTCGTGCATGCTAGTGCTAGTATCATCCTGTTCATATCATGAATTATATGTACATGCCATGCTCATGTTGTTGCCATGCTCATGTTGTTGCTATGCTCATGTTGTTGCTATGCTCATGCTGTTGCCATGCTCATGTTGTTCTAGTAGTACCGTGTTCATCTTTGATGATTAACCTGTAAATGCCATGCTGTTGTATGTCTTGATTGCTTTGGTTGTTGTGAGCTTGCGAGTACATTCAAAGTACTCACCTGGCGTGTCATGCCAGATTGCAGGTGATGCCGTGATTGCTTGTGTGTCGAGGACCCCGAGGTTGCGCTCTAGGATACGTCCCAGCCAGAGTCCCTGCATAGTGGAGTTCATCACCGTCGTTGTTGTTCCGCTGTTAGGATTTATTCCTCTTCGAGATGTCTCGCTGCTAGCATAGAGCTATCTAAGCAGGCGAAGTGTCGCCGTGCCCCTGTAACCTTCGTGCCTTCAGAACCTTTGTACCCGTGTTATTTGTAATAAAGAGCTGATTTGTTCTATGCCAAGCAGTGCCGTATTCCAGAAGACTTGATCTCTGGGCTGGAATACGGGGTGTTCCGGTCTCTCTGAGCCGGGGTGCCACACTAAAGGTAGAATTAATATTCCCTTCAAGTTCTATCGACCACCGATACAACTCTACGCACACTTAACGTTTGCTTTACCTAGAACAAGTATGAAACTAGAAGTACTTTGTAGGTGTAATGCTAGAACTACTTTGCAAGAATAAAACTAGGAGTACTTTGTGAGAATAAAACTATGAGTAATTTGCAAGATAATAAAAGTTAGTTGTTTAGTAGAAAACTTTTGTAACACAAGAAAAGGATTTGTCCCTAGGCAGTCGATAACTAGACCGGTAATCATTATTGCAATTTTATATGAGGGAGAGGCATGAGCTAACATACTTTCCGTACTTGGATCATATGCACTTATGATTGGAACTCTAGCAAGCATCCGCAACTACCAAAGATCATTAAGGTAAAACCCAACCATAGCATTAAGTAACATGTCCTCTTTACTCCCATATGCAACAACCCCCTTACTCGGGTGTAAGCTTCTGTCACTCTAGCTGCCCACTATAAGAGAATTATGAACGTATTGCAAACCCTACAGTGGGAATCCCTCACGCTTGCACGACATGGAGGGCACCATAGGACAGCACCAAAATAAAACATACAACTCAAATCAATCACGATCATCAATCAACCCATAGGACAAAATGAATCTACTCAAACATCATAGGATGGCCACAAATCATTGGATAATAATATGTAGCATTAAGCACTATGTTTAAATAGAGATTACAGCGGGGAGAAGAGGTGTTACACCGCTACATAGAGGGGTAGACAGTTGGTGTTGACGGCGGCGAAGTTGTTGGTGTAGATCACCGTCATGATGATTGCCCCGGCGGCGTTCCGGCGCCACCGGGAGAGAGGGGGAGAGAGCCCCCCTCCTTCTTCTTCTTCCATGGCCTCCCCCCTAGATGGGAGGAGAGTTCCCCCTCTGGTCCATGGCCACCATGGCTCCCGGAGGGGAGGAGCCCCTCCGAGAGTAGATCTCTCTCTCTCTCTCTGTTCTCTTTTGTTTCACGTTCCTGTTTTCTGGCCGAAAACCGTTTCTTAAATTCTCGGAGATCTGTAACTCCGATTGGGCTGAATTTTGAGGGGATTTTCTTCCAGATATTATCTTTCTTGCGGCAGAAGAATGGCCCCAACCGCCTTACGGGGTAGCCACAAGCCTCCTGGGCGCGCCCTGGGTAGGGGGCCGCGCCCCTCGAGCTTGTGGGCCCCTCGGGCATCGTCTCGCGCTGATTCTTTTTCCCAAAAATCACATATATTCCAAAATAAATCTCCGTAAATTTTTATCGTGTTTGGACTTCGTTTGATATGGATTTTCTGTGAAACAAAAAACATGCAACAAACAGGAACTGACACTGGGCACTGGATCAATATGTTAGTCCAAGAAATCATATAAAATGTTGCCAAAAGTAAGTGGAAATTGTAGGATAATGGCATGAAACAATCAAAAATTATAGATACGATGGAGACGTATCAAAGGTTTCATTAATCATTAGGACCTCGTCCAAGGATGCTGCCGCTTGCCTTAATTTTCTCCCAAGGAGGGCTTCGCCTCCCTTGGCTACCTGTCTCACCACCCAGCAGTCTCGAAGACTGTGAGTTGGGCTGGTGTTGAGCAGGACGGAGTGTATAGGGCATGGTTTGTCCAGTAGTCCATCAAGGGCGCTCCTGGCTCCTATGATGGGTTTTCTCCTTTTCCGAGGTGTGTCGGCTGATACCATCTAGCAAGAGCGGTCTTGCCGATGTGCCGGTTGCTCGCACTTTGTCCTCCTGGGGCAGATTGAATCTGCCTGCTCCCTTGGGGCCAACCAGGCGTCCTCAATGGCGCAAAATTTTGACACCAAATCCGATAACTTGGGGAACATTTGGACGCAGCACTAGGCGAGGGCGTTTAGAACGCCTTTGTCCTTGCAATTATGCCGAAAAGTTGCTAATAAATCTGAGTGGGGACAATCTGTGATCCTGTTCTTAACGAATAGGAATCTGTCCCAGAATTGCCTAACTGTTTCGTTGGGCTGCAATTGTACGTAGACTAGGTCCCAGATGTCGGGTGGCCCCAAGTTACTCGGGCAGTACTCGACGTGGGAGGTGGGTGGGAGTAAAAAGGTCCCTATCGCTTGCGGACTCGAAGCTCCGGCGGCGTTATCCCGAAGGGGATGTGTTGATAGAGCATCATTTGATTCGATCATGAGATCCGACCCCTTGGCTCTTTCTGCTTGGTCATCTTCACCATCGCTCGCCAGAAAGTACCTTAGTCCCTGGTCTTCCATAAGGGGATTCATGACCGGGGTGAGGGGAAGGGCGGAGAACTCGGGTCCTGCTTCCTGTTCGTCGCAACCTAACTCTTGAAGGAGGAGGTGCAATTCGATTGTGGGGGATCGGGGCATGGGTGCCGTATCGCGGAAATTTGGGTCGTTAACCGACAATTCCATTGATCCTTTCATGATCACATAGCGGAACTCTCAATGAAATGTGGCACCCCGGCTCAGAGCAACCGGTTTACCTTGCATTGCCAGCCCAGAGATCAAGTCTTCTGGCAATACACAACAACTTGGTACAAAAAATAACCGCTTTATTGATCTCTAGCGGATACATAGGTTCAGATATTACAAGATAAGCGAGGCCAAGCGGCACACACGGTGTGGCTGCACTTATGTACATTATTTAGTAGACATCTCAGGGGCCTCGATGATAAAGGAAACTACTACACGGCAGCGGAAAGACGACGTAGCGGAAATCCACTCCACAGGGACATTGCTGGAACACGGCCTTGATCGCGACATACCGATCGACATCAACGCCTTGCACGGCTTCTCCTGTATCTGGCATGACACGCCAGGTGAGTACTTTGAATGTACTCGCAAGCTCACAGCAAACAAAGCAAATACGACAAACAATAACAAGGAATTTAACAAGTTTAATGCATGAACATGAGCATGATACTATCAATCATGAAGTGTACGTGGATTCTTGCCATGGTCCCTGGGACCAACTTACCATTTCGGGGTAACCAACGTCAACATCTTACCATAGTGATCCTCACACAATCACCGCAATACCAACCATAGTGATCCTCACACGATCACCAACTTCTGCATGTGCCAATGTAGGGGTATTAAGTGTGCAGGTTGTTTACTTCTGTTGACCCATGGTGTGACCTACTACGAACTGTGTCCATGATCGAGGACGCAGCTATCGATAGATTCTACACTCTGCAGAGGTTAGTACACTGCACCCACACCACGGAACTCATGGCCTCGTGCTCCCATTCGGGTGGACCAACGACATTCAGACAAAACCAATCTATTGCATGACACTCTCCAGGCCACTCCGACAAACTCCCCATTGGGCTATGTCCTGGGTGGCCCCGATGTCAACTTGTGACATCCTACCACCTCATGGCTGCCACCGTCGTGGCGAAACAAAACAAAGTCATCCCAAACGGGGACATCGGTACCGTAAAACTCGGGCACACAAGGTTATGACTGCCTACCGGGCCAGGGTAGCGCAAGCTCACAACCTTCCCTAGTTGAAGGCACCGGCGAGAGGCATGACAATAGACCGAATTAGGGCCTCCCCATCCAGGCAAGTGTGGTTGCACTGGTGAGCTCGATTCGGTGGCACCATGACTCGATCAACAGTTTGTTCAAGTTGGATTAACATCAGGTTTAATTTGAAAGAAAAAAAATGATTTGAGTCATAGTATGGAATGAGGTGCACGGGTCATGATATTATGAAAATGAGTATCGAATGCATCCTGCTACCATGAGAGTATATGACGTGATCTCTACTGCACAATTTAGCAAGGTAACATATTCTCTACTGCATAATATCAAAACAACATGTACAACTATATTGCAATAGGTTATATATAGCAAATCATTTTAATAGTGAAGCATATAATGGGTTTAATTCAAATAAACCATTGTCATTGAAATGTCATCCTTGCATATGAATGTTGTGGCTTGCCTTGGTTCAGAGGAGTGTCACAATACTCCTGGTCTTCTCCAACACAACTAGGATCTTCTTAAAATTATTTAAATGCAAAAAGAAAATGTCACATAAAGCATTTTATTGCACCAGAAATTCCCAACAGCAAGGAAAATTCTCAATTTTGGCATACAAAAACTTTAGCTCAAGACAAAACTAATGCAAAAATAATCAATTCATTTGGACATGTAGAATAGAATCTAGAGCTGGTCAAAGTTCTGGTCAAAATTTGCATTTAGAATGGATTTAAATGAATTTCCAGAGAAGGCCACGTCGAAGACGTATTTTCAGAATACGCCTCCACTTAGAAAACGTTTCGGGCGGGAGAGAGAGGCTGACAGTGGGGCCCGCTGTTAGGGTTAAAAGGAAGAGAGGGGAAAACAGAGCACGGCCGCTCTGTCGCCGGTGGTTCTCCGGCGAGGAGACCACGACGACCGCCGGAGAGGAGGGGGTGGATCCAGCGCATCGAGACGAGCACGCGCATACCTGAAGTGACGGCGGGAATGGACGGACGGCGTCGGAACGTTCCTCTCCAGAGACGGCGGGCGGAGGAGCTCGTCGGCTACGGCGATTCCGGCGACGATCCGACGAAACAACACCACGAGCGTACTCAGGAGAACACCACGAACTCAACGGGAGCCGAGCACGAAGCTGGGGATGACCGGAGTGAGTGGACGGCCGAGGTGGATCTGTGGCCAACTCCGGCGAGGATCGGCGGCAGGAGGCCCTCCCGGCCTTGCCGCGCTTGCTGGTGGTCGATTTGTGGCCAATGAGAGTGGGAGCGATGGCTAGAATGGATCGAGAGGGGCTCTATTTACAGATGGAGGGGTGGCCGTGCACTGGACTCCGCCGAAGAGGAGCTGCCGGCGCACTGGGAGGGAGATGAGCTCGGGCGAGTCATGGAGAGGAAGTAGCGGACCTCATTGATGCTGTGCATGCACGCGGACACAGTGCGGCACACTAAGCGGGGCAGGCGGCGCACGCGCACGCACTGTTTCGCCCGCTAGTGCCTCGGCCGCTTCCGACATGCTGGCTGCCGGCGTCGGGGAGGAAAAGGGCGAGGCCAGGTGGCGTGTGGGAGGCTGCTGAGAGGCGGGGACATGCTGCGGTGGCGAGAGGAGGATGAACGGGCGGCGGCAGAGGGCCCCGATGCCCAGAGCGCGGCGACTGCCAGCCAAACCCCGTGCACACACGTAGTCACCGCGTGCACTGACACACGCGGTGCTTTAGGCGATGCTAGACCGTGTCTAGGGTGTAGTCCCTTCAACGCGGTGCCTAAATGTGCGCTTGGTTTGCCACCTGGCTCACTGGATGGGACTTGAGCAGTCTGCAATGTTTCTGGACAGAAACTTTGGACAAGTGCTGGGAGCAAACGGCTGGGAGCTAAGGGCTGAAACTTGGGGGTTAAGAATCTCCTAGGAATGTAGTCTTGTGGTAAAAATTTCAGCCCTAACAGATCAAGGAAAAATACACTTGCTTCACAATGTGCCATTTCTGACCAAAAGCAAAAATATTTTCCCTAGCTGAAAATTTTCAAATGACCATGGCATATTTTTGCATGGGGAGGTGAGGCATGATCCAAAGAATATTTGAGAATTTTCTGAGAATTTTCTGAGCAATAAAAATGAGGGTTGCTTCATAGCTTATTGAGAAAACAGTCATTTTCAGGAAGAAAATGAATATAATGCCATTAAAGAAAATTATCCCATGGCATGATGGTGAGAGGGATGAGGTCTAGGGAGGGTTTAAGGATGATAGAACCCACTTGGAAGAAAACCAAAAAAAAATTCCAAGTGGCAAGTCCCAAAAGAATTGACAGAAAAACCAAATGCAAATTAAATATTAAAAAAAATCCAAAATAAAGGAGGCAAAAACCTGGGTGTTACAAACCCCCCCCCCCTTAGGATGAATCTCGTCCTCGAGATTCAGTTGCTCAGGAAACAAATATGGGTATGTAGTCCTTAAATATTCTTCTCTTTCCCAGGTGGCCTCATCCTCGATGTGATGCTCCCATTGGACCTTGTAGAACTTTATAGCTTTGCTGCGGGTGACTCTGTCTATCTCATCCAAGATTCTCAAGGGTTTCTCTTCATATGTTAAATCTTTGGCGAGCCCTAGTTTTGCCATATCCGTCTGTTTTGCGGGTGGTGCAATACATTTCCGTAGCTGAGACACGTGAAAAACATCATGAACCTCGGATAGCTCTGGAGGAAATTCTAACTGATAAGCCACTTTGCCAACTCTGGTCATGACTGGAAATAGACCGATGTATCTTTGTGTGAGCTTTCCCCGAGTATGAAACCTTTTAACTCCTTTCATGGGGGTAACTCGGAGATATGCATATTCACCTGGTTCAAAATTGATCTGTCTATGCTTTGAGTCATAGTAGCTCTTTTGACGAGATTTCACTACTTGCAATCGGTCTCGAATTTCTTTAACTTGTTTTTTTGCTTCCATCATCAAATCAATCCCAAAGATTCGGCTGTCTCCCATCTGAGACCAGTTCAGCGGGGTGCGACACTTATGTACACCCTGGTTTTCGCTCCTTGTTTTTTTTTCCTTCGCGGGATTGGACTCCCGTCTTTTTTTGATGTTATCGGATTTTCTCTCGCTCTTGGGTAAATGAAGATGGTCATACAGCCTTGCCTCTCCTATCAGACCAGAGATTCTTTTCAATTTAATCTTGGCCACCCAAATCATTCTCAGGATTTTATCGCCGAAACCCTACCTTCCGAATTGCCGGAAGGGAAACCCTAATTCCTTCCGTTACAAAGGAACCTCAATTTCCTTTGATCGGTTGCCTCCCAAACTTTTCCCAGTGATCATCCCACATCTATAAACCCTGGATATGTAAAAATATTGCCAAGTCATTTGCAATATTTTTCATTTAAAATTAATTCCTTTTTATACCAGTTAAAGGAATTAAATCCAGAAAAATATCTATCCATCTCCAAAGTTCATGAAAACTTGTGGAGATATTATTTGTGATCATATTGAGCTCCCATAAAAATATTGGCAATAATTAAATAAGGGAAATTGCATTTTCTTATTTAAAGCCAATATTGCATTTTGGGCACTTTCTAAAGGAACTACCATTTTGGTAGCCAGGAAAAATCCCAAATAATTTGTGGAGCTTCTCCTATCCATATGTTCACCATTTCCATCAAGAACCCAAGTTCCATAGTTCAAATTTTTAGCACATTATTCAATTCTAGTTTCTGGACCTATTTTGAGGTTGTGAAGCAACTATATTTTATATTGCTTCAAAGTTCTTGAAATAAACCCAGGACCTCACATTCCCTATATGATGTGAGCATGCAAAAATTCACATCATTTTTCTAAGCCATTTTTTCCCAAAAATTCCATCTAGTTTCTGTCCAGATTCAAGCATTGTGAAGCAAGTACTACTTTGGTATATCCAAATGAGCTGAAATTTTTCAAGTGCCTCCATATACCCAAATCACCTCCCTACACCAAAATTCAGCCCATTTCACTCAGCCATTTGAGCACAGCTTCAAATTCCAGTTTCTGGACCAATTTTTGCATTGTGAAGGAAGTGCATGCAAACAAGGTCCAAATGGCTTCAAATTTTGCCAGCATATACACCTTTCTACCAAAATTCAGTATGGCAAGTATTCAGCTCCATAATCACATCCATTTCTCCACAAGAATCCAGCCAAGTTCCTGTGCAGAACCTAACTCAGCTCAAATCAGTCAAGTCCATGTCCCCATTTGCTTCCAATCCATCTTAGGTCAACTCACTGATCTCTGGTGCACCACGTTGACAAGGCCTGGCAGTGTCAGGGCGCCGCGGACACGTGTTGCACCTGGTGACCACGGCTTCAGTCAGCAGCCGGCGTGAACTGTGGCAACAGTCGCCACCTCCTGTCACCGCAACTCGTCTGCGAGTGCCGACTAGCTTCCCACCGCCCGCGTGTGCCCTCTAGACCCCTCTCCCCCTCGTCCCCTAGCTCTGGCCAGCTGTGCCGACGCGGCCGAGACACTGTTGCGACGCGGCTGCGGTACCACGTGCCCAGAGGCCTCCACTCATCGGCTAGCTCGCTCCAGAGCCTTCCCCCGCGGCTATATAAGGCGTAGCCCGAGCCTCCCGCAACCCACAGCCATCCCAGACCTCTCCAACGAGCTCCAGAGCCCCAATTCCTCCGCCATGTCCGCCTCGGCCTCGGCCTAAATTCCGACTGCCCGGGCCTCGTCTCGCCCTCTAGCTCTCACCTCGTCCCTCCCCTAGCTACTGCGGAGCTCTTCCGGGCGCTGCCTCCGCCTCCTCGCCACCGGAGCGTCGTGCACAACGACGCCCGATGCCGCCATCTGCCGTGGCCAACCCCCACCAGTTCCCTAGCTCCTCGGCGACCGTGTGATGGTCCAGTTGATGCGGCTCTCTCCCATGAGCCTGCCGGTAGGCTGGGCATCGCAAACGGTGGCCTACTTCGCCGGCAACCGCCGCCGGAGCCCGCCCCTGGTATCCACCATGGCCGGTACCCCATCCCTTCCCCGCAGCTCCTGTTGGACCTCCCCGACGCGGCACTCCACGTCGAGCACTCTGGTGGTCCTCGCTCCACCAGAGGTGGCCGGAGTCGGCCGGGCGAGCGCCGGCGCCGGCGTCCTCTCTCTGCTCTGCGGGCGAGCGCGGGAGGTAGTAGAAGAAGGAGCAGAGGAGAGAGAGAGAAGGTGGGTCCCGCGTGTCATTGACACAGCGCCCGGGCCCGCGACTTAAGTGGAGGCGCACTCCGGTCGGTTACGCTTTCAGTACACTGAAGGTGTACTTCTCTACGGCTTGTGGTCAAAGTGCGCTTTCATTTAATAAAAGTGTATTTTCCAGAATACGCCTTCTGTTTCAGCCCAGCCGCCGAAATCCTTATATAGCGGTCATTCGTCAGTTAAGCACAGAAATGAATACATTTTTATTTATTTTCTGCCTAAACAACGAACGGCCACAACTTTTCACTCGTGACTCCGAATCAAGTGATTCCAAAGCCCACGTTCTCTGTTCATCGAGCCCGTTCCGATGACATCACTTTCACAATGATGACACATTCTGAAAATGCCCATTTTTCCCCTGCCCTATATTCAGCCCTTCCGAGAGGGAATCTTCTCCGGTGAATTTGTCCGTGAGGTGATCGCACTTCTCTCCGGTGAATTCATCGACCCCCAGGCAAGTCGACCATCTGATATATGCCCTAAAGCATTGCTCTGTGTTATTCTTGCGTGTTTTAATGAATATGCTTATGCTCGTATGCGTAGTAGTAGGCGGGATATGGCTCTGATGAACCCTCTTTTTTTTTCTGGTGACGGCACCACGCCTGTGTTCCGTGCTGCTTCCGGCCGTCCAGGGTGGATGCCGACTTTATATTTCTCTTTTCAACAACTATCCCATGTTCTGAGCTGCTCTTCGGCCGTCTCGGGCAGCTGTTGAATTTCTTTTTGTAACAGTGACCCTATGCTCTGAGTTGTTCCTCGGCCGTCTTAGGGGACTGCTACATTCTTCTTATCAACAC
The DNA here is from genome assembly GCA_039707655.1 of Elymus sibiricus. Classification (NCBI taxonomy): domain Eukaryota; kingdom Viridiplantae; phylum Streptophyta; class Magnoliopsida; order Poales; family Poaceae; genus Elymus; species Elymus sibiricus. The sequence goes on from CM077664.1 coordinate 289,831,047, forward strand.
CGTCTCATGCTATTCGGCCGTCTTGAGCCGGGGTTGAGTTACTCCAGTAACGTCCCAGATCTGAGTTGTAAAGACCGTTCTGGAGGCTACTGGTTTATTTGCCGGTTTCATGCAAGGGCTCGGATGGTCATAACCTACAACTAAAATTTGTAAAGTGATAAACTTGCCATCTAAATATTGTTGCACTAATGACTCATCGTGATATTGTACGGAGATAAGTTGTTATGTTTCCATAGTTGTTACAGTATGCATTATTACTGTTATTGCAATGATAAAGAATGTGACTTAATAATGACAACCTCCTCCATCGGCTGGATCGAGTCATAGTGCCACCGAGCCGAGCTCATCAGTGTAGCCACACTTGCCTTTATGGGAAGGCCCTAGCTTGGTCTATTGTCTTGCCCCTTATCAGTACCACCAAAGAGGGGGGATTATGCGTGCGTGCTACCCTGGCCCGGTAGGCGGCGATAATCCTGTGAGCCCAGTTTGGTTTTATGTGCACAGGTCCCTGTTTGGGACAGTTTAGTTTGGCCATGACGGTGGCAGGTGTCAAGAGTGACACAGGGGCCACCCAGGACGTGACCCGTAAGGGGTATGATTGTAGGTGGGGTCATAAGAGTGCCGGGCAATAGACAAGTTTTGTTGGAGCAGCACCGGTCCACCCGAATGGGAGCATGTACTAAAGTACGAGGCCAGGAGCTCCATAGTGTGGGTAAAGTGCGCGACCTCTGCAGAGTGTAAATCTATTCAAATAGCCGCGTCCTCGGTCATGGGACACAGTTCGTACTAGGTCACACTATTTGGTCTGTGTCGAGCCTGGAGGAACAAACTATATAACGTTATTGCTAAGACTAAACCAGAGAATGGTAAGGTTTGTCAGCCTTGCAGTAAAGGTGCATGGACATCAGATGATGTCAGGGATGTGAATATTATCCGTGCGATGGCTATGAGATGAGTGGTCGGATGACCGCAAGAGTTAGATTGGATTTGGTTATGGTTTGGACTAGATCATGAGAATATGCGGAGTATGGATTATTTACTTGATATGCTTTACTTTACTGCAGTAGTTATCATGCTTGATAATCCTGTTATGATATGATAATTAATATTGCTAGATAGGTATGCTAGGCCATGATAATTAATGTTGCTCTAATAACAAATGCATGCTTGAATGCCATGGATTGCTTTGCTTGGTGTATATGTTGGTTTGGTTTGCTTGCGAGTACATTCAAAAGTACTCAGCGGCCTTCAATGTGGCCAGGTTCACCTAAGGATCCGACGTCCACTAGCGAGGAGCCGGAGTATTCGCAGGCTAGAAGAGTAACCCAGTCAGATCCTTGTGGATTGGAGCCGCACCAAGACCATGCTGCCTTAGATAGAGCTTTTCCACTACCGTCACCCTTGTAAAATATCATGTAAGACTTATATATCCATTAATAGAAATGCCTGTGTTCATGATACTTGTTGTAAACACGCATGCCAGAGTGATTTCCTGGGCTGGTGTGTGCGGCGACCGTTTGGCTACAGTGGTAATCAGGCGGGGCGCCACAACTTACGTCCATATAGAGCCTCAAAGGGTGACATCTTGAGGCTGGTTTGATAGCCGTTGTTGTAGGAAAACTTAGCGTACGGCAGGCTGTCCTCCCATTTGGGTCCATGAGCAAGAGCGCATGCCCGAAGCATGTCTTCCAAGATTTGATTGACCTGTTCTATCTGCCCATCTGTCTGAGGGTGATAAGCGGTGCTATGTTTCAAAGCGGTTCCCAGGGCTTGGTGGAGACGTAGCCAGAACGCCGAGGTAAAGAAAGATCCTCGGTCTGAAGTGATAGTCCTGGGTACCCCATGCAGACTGACAATCCTGGATATGTAAAGTTGAGCGAGTTGGTCTGCACGGTAGGTTGTCCTTATTGGAATAAAGTGAGCTACCTTAGTAAGCATGTCAACCACAACCCATATGGCATTATTTCCTCGTGGTGTCTTTGGCAATCCCACGATGAAGTCCATGCAAATATCGTCCCATTTCCATTGTGGAACTGGCAAGGGTTGAAGTAAACTGGCGGGTTTCTGATGTTCAACCTTCACCTTATTGCATATATCGCAACAGGCGACGTAATAGGCGATATCTTTCTTCATACCTTCCCACCAGAATGTTTGCTTCAAATCTAGATACATTTTAGTGCCTCCGGGATGAATAGAATATGCGGACTCATGAGCTTCCTTCAGAATCTGTTGCTTTAGTTCCCCGAGGTCAGGTACACAGACTCGATCCCGAAATCGGAGGGTACCTTGATCATCAATGTTGAACTCTTGTGTCTTCCCTTCTCGTACTTGGGCCATTGCCTTGAGTAACATTGGGTCACCCGGTTGAGCCTTACGGATTTCATCTTCCAGAGTAGGGGTGACTTCCAAGGTAACCGAGCATGTTGCATCATAAATGATCATATTGAGCTGAGCTATTTCTTCTCGAAGTGCTGGATGCAAAGGCTCGATTAATGAATTTGTTGTGGCCGGTTTGCGACTAAGAGCATCGGCGACCACATTCGCTTTTCCTAGATGATAGTTGATACCAAGGTCATAGTCCTTGACCAATTCAAGCCATCTCCTTTGTCGGAGATTTAAGTCCGGTTGGGTGAATATGTACTTGAGACTCTTGTGGTCGGTGTAGATTTGACATCGTTTTCCAATGATGTAATGCCTCCATATTTTTAAGGCATGTACCACAGCTGCCATTTCCAAGTCATGCGTCGGATAGTTCTCCTCATGCGGCCATAGCTGTCTAGATGCATAGGCCACGACATTTCCGTCTTGCATAAGCACACACCCAATACCACGCCTGGAGGCATCGCAATAGATGTCGAAGCTCCGGTAGATGTCTGGTAGAGTCAACACGGGAGCGGTGGTCAACCGAGTCTTCAGCTCATTGAAACTGTTCTCACATGCTTATGTCCATATGAACTTCTGATTCTTCTTAAGCAATTCCGTCATTGGCTTGGCAACCTTTGAGAAACCTTCAATGAAATGGCGGTAATATCCTGCCAGACCCAAGAAACTCCTGATTTCTGACACTGAAACGGGTGTCTTCCAATTTAACACTTCTCTGACTTTGCTTTGATCCACGACCACTCCTTGAGCGGAAAGAGTATGCCCAAGGAATCCCACTTCTTTAAGCCAAAATTCACATTTGCTGAACTTGGTGTAGAGTTGATGAGCTCGTAATCGCTCTAATACTGCACGGAGATGCTGTTTGTGCTCTTCTTCACATTTAGAATATATAAGGATATCATCAATGAATACCACCACGAACTTGTCCAAAAAGTCCATGAATACCTTGTTCATCATGTGCATGAAGAATGCAGGAGCGTTGGTCAGTCCAAATGACATGACTGTATACTCATACAGCCCATATCGTGTAGTGAACGCTGTCTTGGGGATATCTTCTTTTCTGATTTTCAGCTGGTGATACCCGGTTCGCAAATCAATCTTGGATAACACTTGAGCTCCACTAAGTTGATCGAACAAATCATCGATCCTGGGAAGCGGGTATTTATTCTCGATAGTGACATCATTGAGAGCGCGGTAGTCAACTCACATCCGGAGACTGCCATCCTTTTTGCCCACAAATATGGCAGGTGCACCCCAAGGAGATGAGCTGGGGCGAATATACCCTTTCTGAAGCATCTCATCCAATTGCTTCTTCAATTCCACTAATTCAGATGAAGGCATTTGATAATATTTCTTGTAAATCGGTGCTGTCCCGGGCACAAGCTCAATTGAAAACTCAAGCTCTCGATCTGGTGGCATGCCTGGCAATTCCTCTGGAAACACATCTGGGAATTCACAAACCACTGGGATTAAATTCATATTTGTAGCAATCGCTGCATAAACCTTCCCTTGCTTTGACATGGCTCTTCCGGCAAAGAACCGAGCTGGCTGGCCCAAGGGATTTATTAACGTGACTTCTCTTGTTGTGCAGTTGATGCAGACCTGGTGTTTTCTCAAACAATCCATCCCCAAAATAACATCCAATTTTGGAGATTCAATGGATATCAGCGATGCGGGGAAGATGATTCCATTGATTGATATTTCCAATCCTCGGCATACAATATTTGTCCTAAGCATGGATCCAAGGGATTGTACCACCATAACTTTGTCCAAAAGAGTATAGGAAAGTTGATGCTGGGCAACAAAACTCCGCGAAATAAAAGAATGGGAAACCCCGGAATCGAATAAAATTGTTGCAGGTATGTTATTAACAAGAAACATACCAATGACCACATCGGGAGCTTCGTGAGCTTCTTCGGCGGAGATATGATGAACTTGCCCTTGAATATACTTCCGGTTGGGGAATTGTCCCACATGATTGACTTGAGGCTTCAGGTTGGTTGGTGGCTTTCCGTTCTTGGGACACTGCCTAGCGTAATGCCCAGTTTGTCCACATGAGTAGCATGCATTGTTACGCTGACAGTCTTCCTTTACTGGTTTTGTAACCACAGTCTTGAACTGATTTTCAGTCTTGGTGTTCCCCTGCTGCCATGTTGGCTTAAACTCGAACTGTGGCTGCTACCAAGTACGAACCTTCTGAAAAACTTGTCCTTCCTTCTTAGGTTCAAACTTGCATTTGCGGTCTTCATATGCAGGCTTATGATCATTAACCAGCTTGTGTTCCCTTTCGGCAATGATATGAATGTTGTGGCTTGCCTTGGATCAGAGGAGTGTCACAATACTCCTGGTCTTCTCCAACACAACTAGGATCTTCTAAAAATAATTTAAATGCAAAAAGAAAATGTCATATAAAGCATTTTATTGCACCATAAATTCCCAACAGCAAGGAAAATTCTCAATTTTGGCATACAAAAACTTTAGCTCGAGACAAAACTAATGCAAAAAGAATCAATTCATTTGGACTTGTAGAATAGAATCTAGAGCTGGTCAAAGTTCTGGTCAAAATTTGCATTTAAATGGATTTAAATGAATTTCCAGAGAAGGCCACGTCGAAGACGTATTTTCAGAATACGCCTCCACTTAGAAAACATTTCGGGCAGGGGAGAGAGGCTGACAGTGGGGCCCGTTGTCAGGGTTAAAAGGGAGAGAGAGGGAAACAGAGCACGGCGGCTCTGTCGCCGGTGGTTCTCCGGCAAGGAGACCACGGCGACCGCCGGAGAGGAGGGGGATGGATCCAGCGCATCGAGACGAGCACGGGCGTACCCGAAGTGACGGCGGGGGTGGACGGACGGCGTCGGAACGTTCCTCTCCAGAGACGGCGGGCGGCGGAGCTCGTCGGCTACGGCGATTCCGACGACGATCCGACGAAACAACACCACGAGCGTACTCAGGAGATCACCACGAACTCAACGGGAGCCGAGGATGAAGCTGGGGATGACCGGAGCGAGTGGACGGCCGAGGTGGATCCGCGGTCAACTCCGGCGAGGATCGGCGGCAGGAGGCTCTCCCGGCCTTGCCGCGCTTGCTGGTGGTCGATTTGTGGCTAATGAGAGTGGGAGCGATGGCTAGAATGGATCGGGAGGGGCTCTATTTATAGATGAAGGGGTGGCCGTGCACTGGACTCCATCGGAGAGGAGCTGCCGGCGCACTGGGAGGGAGATGAGCTCGGGCGAGTCATGGAGAAGAAGTAGCGGAGCTCAGTGATGATGTGCATGCACGCGGACACAGTGCGGCGCACTAAGCGGGGTAGGCGGCGCACACGCGTGCACTGTTCCGCCCGCTAGTGCCTCGGCCGCTTCCGGCGTGCTAGCTGCCGGCGTCGGGGAGGAATAGGGCGAGGCCAGGTGGCGTGTGGGAGGTTGCTGAGAGGCGGGGACATGCTGCGGTGGCGAGAGGAGGATGAACGGGCGGCGACAGAGGGCCCCGATGCCCAGAGCGCGGCGACTGCCAGCCAAACCCCGTGCACACACGTAGTCACCGCGTGCACTGACACACGCGGTGCTTTAGGCGATGCCAGACTGTGTCTAGGGTGTAGTCCCTTCAACGCGGTGCCTAAATGTGCGCTTGGTTTGCCACCTGGCTCACTGGATGGGACTTGAGCAAGCTACAATGTTTCTGGACAGAAACTTTGGACAAGTGCTGGGAGCAAATGGCTGGAAGCTAAGGGCTGAAACTTGGGGGTTAAGAATCTCCTAGGAAGGTAGTCATGTGGTAAAAATTTCAACCCTAACAGATCAAGGAAAAATACACTTGCTTCACAAAGTGCCATTTCTGACCAGAAGCAAAAATATTTTCCCTAGCTGAAAATTTCCAAATGACCATGGCATATTTTTGCATGGGGAGGTGAGGCATGATCCAAAGAATATTTGAGAATTTTCTGAGAATTTTTTGAGCAATAAAAATGAGGGTGCTTCATAGCTTATTGAGAAAACAGGAAGAAAATGAATATAATGCCATTAAAGAAAATTATCCAATGGCATGATGGTGAGAGGGATGAGGTCTAGGGAGGGTTTAAGGATGATAGAACCCACTTGGAAGAAAACCAAAAATAATTTCCAAGTGGCAAGTCCCAAAAGAATTGACAGAAAAACCAAATGCAAATTAAATATTCAAAAAAAATCCAAAATAAAGGAGGCAAAAACCAGGGTGTTACATGAAAGCACCAATGTCGGTACTAAAACCGGCAGACCTCGGGGTAGGGGGTCCCGAGCTGTGGATCTCGGATCTATGGGTAACAGGAAACGAAGGGGACAATATTTACCCAGGTTCGGGCCCTCTCGAAGAGGTAATACCCTACGTCCTGCTTTGATTGTATTGATGATGAAGTATCGAGTACATAGTTGATCTACCTCGAGATCGTAAGTTTGTGTTCTAACCCTAAGGCTAGGTGGTTGTAAATGTGATTGCCTTATCTACGGACTAAACCCTCAGCTTATATAGACGCCAGGGGTACCTAGGGTTACACATGGTCGGTTATCCATCTAGGGATACACATGCCGGCGGCCGATGTTGTCCTTGGAGTGCACAACAAGTCTTCGGCAGAGTCCATCTTGATCACGTCGACGTGTGAGGCTTCCAGAGTCCTTCCTTATAAGAACGGTAGGCCGCAAGCTCGGCCCATGGACTGCGGGCCAACTAGGTTGGTACCCCCTAGTCGAGGACACCGTCATGGTCCGTGACCGGGCCGTCCGCCCGGGCGTTTGAGTCGGGTTTGGGGTGCCCGGCTATAGATGCTCTAACACAAGCCACAGGCTGTGTCTTCCGATCGCTTCTCGAAACAACTCGACAGCTCTGCTTTTTGGATCTTCCTCGTTGCAACTCACTGACGATGTCATCAATTTGCTGCCACGGCCATGATCTGTTCACACAGAACTCCGTCGTCCCCTGTTCCTCCTCTAGATCAATACCACAACCTCTTCGAACCTTGCTCATGATACCACTTGTTAGAATTAATCCGAGGCCACCGTCAATCTACCGATGCCAAGCAATCCCACAAGCACGACACCGAGATTTGTTAACGAGGTTCACCGATATGGCTACATTCCCGGGGCCTGACTACGGGCGCTCCTCCCCGTGACACTGTCACAATACCGCACCCCGGCCGCCGGCACACGCCGCCGGCTCCCCCCGCGTGCATGTGCTATTATGTTGGCATAGGTTACATCGTGTGTCTACCCTCTCATTATATAAGAGGCCTAGGATACAAGTGTAACACGACTCCATATCCTATCTACACACCATACTCAGAGTCTAACTGTTACCTACCTTGTACAAAATAATATTCGACACAATTCTAACAAGGTTTGTCCTAATGACTAACTCATTAGACCAACTTAACCCACTAACCCTTAAGCCATGTAGTCGCGACCAGGCACAATACTAACATTCATTAAAAAAAACCAAGCCGCCATGTGAGAAGGACGTGTATGCACCAGAGAGGTAAGGGGCTGCGGCCGGCCGGCGTGTGTCCACGTCCCCGACGGTGGCATGCATGCACCGGAGAAGCAAGGTGTTGTTGGCGGCGGCAGGAGGCGACGGGCGATCAGGGCGGGCGGCGGCGCAAGGCGCACGCGCATCCGGAAAGTGTCTTTCTTTCTTTTTTAGTTTGGGGGCACTAAAATGTGGTAACGTTAACAGAATGCGGGACGTGGGTGTGGATTCATCCGCTCATCCCGTGGTCCGCCGGTCTAATTGCTAAACGTACCTTTAGCCATGGTTTAGATTAATCTAGGCGGTTAGATGTTTTAAGTGGGCCTCATCGTGAGGTGGTTAGTGTTTTGTGTATGTTAAATGGGGTGTACCTAAAAAAGAAAATGTTTGCTATTTCACAAGTAGTAGAGAAATGTTCGCTGATTCAAAAAATTGTTCACGAGTTTTAAAACAAATTCACAATTTTTTAAAAATGTTTGCGATTTTGTGTAAAATGTTCGGAATTTGAAAAATGTTCACGATTTCATAAAAATGTTCATGAATTGGAAAAATATTCATGGTTTTAGAGAATGTTCACAATTTCGAAAAAATAGAAAAAATAATCAAAAAGGGATAAAAATAAAATGAAAGAGAAAAAAGTAAAAAATGAATAATGATAAAAATGATAAATAAAATAAAATAAAAATATTTTCAGAACACTTCGGGTTTGACATGGTCTCTGCACTTACGCAAATATAAAGTTACTAAAAAATGCAAGTATTTTCAACACGTACATGGTTTTAAATGGAATTCTGCGACATTTGAGGCAACGGGCCATCTAGTAGATGTAAACATTGCATCAGATTTTTTTTTTTTTTGAGGGGTAAAACATTGCATCAGATGAATAAAGCCTAGCTGACTTTGCTTAAAAGCCGAAACCAAGCCCATATGTCTTTGGGCCCATAGTCCGACCCAACAAACCAGTCCCTTAAGAAGGCAACCGCGCACCTTGACCTAGATCCAATCCCCATCCCCAATCTCGCCCTGCCCTCGTGCTATCTCCAATACAGTTCCGCCGCCCGTGGATCTGCTGCTTCATCTTCGTCCGGCTTGATCGAAAGGCTATCTCTGTATATATACACGTTGTTGTTAATCGTATCTGGAAAGACAGAAGACAGGGTGATGAGTTGAATTCTACTCTAATTTTTCAACTTTCTGATTTCTTTTAAATTTATTACTCAGGATATCTGCCTCCATTAATCCATCGGCGACGGGGACAAGGTAATTCAACTTGGAGCCATGGGCGTCCGGCGGTTTCTGAATCTGTTCGTGGCGAACCGCCCGGGCTGCATGTATTCGCTGCGCCGCTTCGATCTGTCGCGCAACCACTTCTTCTACACAACACCGGAAGAAGTAGCTTTACATGGGCGAGTTCTGCCGTCGATACAAAGAGATGCTTCATCATCCCTGAAAAAGGCCAAAGGCAGGGTCAAGAAGCAGCAAGCCTCAGAAATTGGGATGATTCGGTTGCCGGTGCCACTTTTCAACATGCGGCCGGCGCCGTACCCGAGGCCTAAGTGCGACGAACTCACACTGGATGCGTTCGCTCTCTCAGACCGTACCATCATGTTCGCAGACCGCCAGAGACACGTCTTCACCTACAACACCGACTCTGACTGCTTCGTGACCATGCCCAGCCTCCACGCTCCCAAGGTTGATCCCTTGGCCATCTCCATTCTACGCCCTGGCGGCGAAGGCAGCCTCTACATGATCGAGAGGCTGCTCCGTCCTGGGAAGAGCTTCCAGTTCGAGGCCCTTATCTCCGGCGAGCACTGCAATGAATCCCATCCCTGCAGGACCTGGCAATGTGACGAGCTCCCGCTGCCGCCCCTGGAAAAAGACGTATTCATCGGCTCTTGTGCTGTGGTGGGCAATGTCATCTGCATCTCTGCATTTGGCTTTGGCACCTACTGCTTTGACACGGTGAGCCACTCCTGGAGCCGTGCCGGTGACTGGGTGCTGCCCTTCTTTGGCACCGCCGAGTATGTTCCCGAGCTCAACCTCTGGTTTGGCGTCTCTGATCAGGACTACCACTTGCCTTGCGCGGCTGATCTCTCACCTGTGCTTACAGGGCAGCGGCCCGAGCCGGGCTTGGTTTGGGCGGATAATTACCTGCCGGAGGAGTGGTATCATAGCGGCATGTTGAATCCCGCCAAAATGGTCAGCTTGGGTTCTGGCAGGTTTTGCATCATCAGGTTCCTTGAAACCAGGATACCCAGCCTTGATACTGAGCAGGTATTTGTGGACAAACAGTATGCTGTCTTCACTGGTCTGGAGGTGGTGTTAGCTGGCAAGAGCAATGGAAATGGCAACGGAAACGGTAATAGGGGTAATAGGCTCCGTATGGTTAGGCACAAGTCTAGACGCTGCAGAAATCTTGAGTCAGACTTCATCGAGTGTATGCTCTAAAGTCTCCTCTATGCATCAACCTTTAATTTGTCTGTACCGCAGGCAGTATTATAAGAGAGCTCTGTGGGGTCTTTGCTAGTGTTCCGCCGCCGTTTTACCCCTTGTATTGCCTCTTATGTGAGAATACTTCTAGATATCTTTGAATAATCTTTGAACTCTCCTTACCGTGAATTGCCTCTCATTCCGTTTGTATGTAGACATTGGGAGGCTTGGCATTGAATTGGAGCAATGCCAAATCACACAGGACATTGATATTGATATTGAATGTGAATTCTGCTGTTTGGATGTCAAGTAATTGGCAATTCGCATTCGGAGAGAGTGGTTCAATTCCATGGCTTGTTTGGATGGTCATAAGTTGCATTGGAATTGCTCATTTGTTACGGGATCTACATTGTACATTGTTCTATTGATTGAAACTAAATTTTATACAGAAAATGAATCTATTTGTGAATGATTATATATCAAAATAAAATAAAAAGCAGCAACACTTATACATGTAACAGCAACACAAAACGGCAAAAACTTACATACGTAGCAGCAAAAGCACTTGTACAGCAGCATCACATAACAACAGCACTACTTGTATAGCAGCATCACTTGTACAAGAGCATCACAAAACAGCGGCATTTGACATCAATAAAAGTGACTGCCCCACATGTAGCAACAAGTTACATCCAGTTGACGACAGGAAGCTCAAAATACATGTTTTAACCATCATAAAGACACGATACTAATTAGGACCACATGCTCTTAACGGTTACATTGCAGCCAACAAGCATACATAATATCCAAAAGGCACCAATCAAGCACCGTTCTTCTCATTCAACATCAACAGCCAATCCTTCCTCAAAATAATCCCAAAAAGAACCGACTCAAAGTAGAGTTCTGTCAAGATAATCCTTTTTCCTGTTGTTCTCTTCAGTTATATATAAGAAACCAATCTACTTGATCTTACATTATGCAACTGCACAATAATTAAGTAATTATTAGGCATCCATCACTTGTACAGCGTATCAATCAGGAAACTGAATATTCAATCAAACAAGGAAAACCGAGCAGTGAGGCTCCGAATTGGAGAAGGGGAGGCGCGCGTGTTGTCGCGGATGGGCCAATATCTTGGTCCGTTTCCTAGTCTGAATACCAAGACCATCTGAACAATGGCATTCGGGTCTAACCAATGCCAATATCAATTTCGGAGGCCCAATGTCTACATCCGAACGAGACATCTGTGATATTGTTGTATAGCATTTTTTACATTCCAATTAGAACTTCCATGAGTTGTCTGATGTTATTTCAGGTTTGAAGTCAGATTTACTGCTGAGCAACTATTTTGGACTTTTGGAAATCACTTGCAAAGATTAATATAAAAAGTGTATAAGGGAATGTCTAATTCACATCCGGCTGAAAATCAATTGGGTTTCCATCGGATTTTTCAGCCAACTAGAATGTGACAACTGTCCTCTGTCCCTTGTCCCCTGTATGTCCCTTTTCCTATCCCACTTTTAAACAAAGCGCACAGGTCAAACAGAAGCTTAAACGGGTCCATCCCCCTCCTTTTCCAACCCGGACAGAAAAGCAACAAAGTGATGGCGTTTCCTCCATGATCTGGGACACAAGCTTGAAGAAGATCATGGCTGAAGAAGCAAAGGATTCACAGGTAAACACCCCCTTCTTTTGCATTCACCACACACCTAGCATGAGTAAAACAGATCTCTCTCATGACTCTATACATCTGAAAGAAACAACCGTGTGTGGATCATTACATAGCTGAAGAAACACATCAGATTCACAAACCAAATCTAAGATCATAGGCAGGATATAATCATGAAAAAAAACCTTATTAAAACTATAAGAAAATATAACACAGTTCAAATCCTCACTTGCTGCAAGGACCAAAAATTTAGCTCTGGAACTGTACTTACGTGTCACAAAAAGAACACTAGAACCAGGAAGAATACTAGGACCAAAGTAGTCTAGGGAGACAGGAACAGAGAAACTACTTGCAAGTTTCTGAATTCATAACTACAGTTACAACACATGGTCAAAAGAAAAAAAGATTTGGGGGAGCATGTTCAGGAAGATATGAAATCATTTAGGAAAAAATGCTTGAACAAAAAAGGCTAGGAATGCTGTATTTTCAGAAAGCTATTACTGTATTTTCAGAAAGCTATTACTGTATTTTCAGACACTTTGGCACTGACAAAAATTGTACACAAATCAGAAACTATGATGATGTTTACAAATTTACTCCTGAAGAAAAGCAATGAATCTATGACTGAATTTTATAAACTTTGGAACTGTATACAAAATACCTTTTATTTGTACTTGAAGTTCAGAATGCTATGACCTTTTACTTGCAATTTCAAATGAGTACACACTGAAACTAAAATGATCATTACATATCATTTAGGACTATGATCAGATAAAAAGACTGCAAAAATATCAGGCTATGCACTTACACTAATTGGCACAAACAATGTAGATAGTTCTTCTTTATTCAATAACAGTTCACTGGTTATACTTTTTTAAATAATATGTACAGGTGCCTGCAATGGGATCAAAGGGAATGGAATCTAGCATGAACGGGGAGGAGCTGTACCTCGAACATGACGAAGCTGATTTCCTTATTGTATGACTTTATTATAGCATTCAACAAACCTGGAAAAAAATGAACAAACATATTCAACCATGCTTTTCTAACTTGATTCTTGACAAAATAATAGAGCGGGGCATACTCTTTTACTCAACGACTTCAGGCGCAAATGATGTACAAGGTACTATCATTGTGAAATTTACATATAAAACAACAGGGAAAGAAATCCTGCGAAATTTTTCATTAGCTAATGCAAAAAATATTGTTCTACTTTGAGCAGCAACGGGTTGCTACCAAAGAGAAAGAACAGATCACAATCCACAGAGCACTCTAGTTATGAACTTAAAATCCAGAGATCGCTAGAGAAACCAATAAGAACTAGCATTCACTAGTTCACTGAATGTTACAACATATACAGATGAGTAGATCCTACACAAAAGCAAAATCTAACAAGTGTTTTTACACTGTAGCTACAGAGGAACAGAAAAAGAACCTGTCAAATTAAATTACACTGGCAGACAAGGAATTTACAGTGGCAGGCAAACTGTAATTCCAGTGCTAGACCACTAAAATTTCAATGGTAAGAAATAGAAATTACAGTAGTGGACCAGGGTGAAAAATCCTTTGTAATTACAGTTTGAATTACATTGCTAGACCACTGGAATTACAGTGTAAGCAAACCGTAATTCCAGTGCTAGACCACTGGAACTACAGTGTATTTTATAGTAGAACTACAGTGTAAAATACAATAGTATTATAGAGCAAATGGCAGTGAGTTTCACAGTAAATGCAGTAGATTTAAAGTTTAATTTACACTAGAATTACACTGTAAATACAATATAACTACAGCTGAATCCTAGTGACATTTTATAGTAGATTTAGAGTGTAAATACAGTAGTATTGCAGTTGAATTAGAATGTTATTAACAATAGATTTACAGTGTAATTTACAAGTAATTCTACTGTAAATTTCCCTAAGATTTTCAACTGACATACAACTCCCTCTTCCTAACAACATAAACACCCACAAACTGAAGGACATATCACTGTAAAACATCGACCCCCCACCCACCCCAAGAAAAATATAGAATGTGAAGGGGTAGTGTGTTACCCAATAGACAACATGGGAAAAGTAGAACTAAAATAATTATCAGGCAACTTTCCACACACCCTGCAAAATACCAAACACTCATATTACCACAAAAAGCATGACAACAACAGAATACCGATAAGCAAAACAAAAATGAACTAAAACGACTAGCACTTCCAACCCAAGACAAAGCATAGCTCTAGCATAACAACAAAAGACCAAAACACACACTATAATTACAGTGAACATCGCACTAAAATTCTACTATGATTTAAAGTGTAAATTTACTGATAAGATAGGTAATTACAATACAAGCCCACTAAGATTTACAGTGTAAAATCACTGATAAGATAGAGTAACGTGCACTAAAAATGCCCTATGAATTACAGTACAAATTCAAAGACATGATAAAGTAATTCCACTAAAAACATTACGGTGATACCACACTAAAATTCTGCAGACCTAAGGCGGGAGATACAGTGAGGCAGCTGGAGGGAGAGCGTCGGGCGCCTGACCACCACCTACTCGAGCGAGCGGCGAGGGGAGCTCCAAATTGCCATGGCTCTCTCTCTCCCTGATCTCTGTTATGTACGAAATGAGAAGCAATAAGGACGAGGAGGGGAAGAGACAGAGACAGCTACAGGAGAAAAAAAACTACCGACGGAGCTGAAAGCGAGGAAAATATAACGGGTCTCCTGGAAATTTAGCGGGCCCGATAAGAACCCCCCCCCCCCCCCCCCCCCCCAATTGAGGGGAGAAAAAAATCTGCACGAATCTCGGCACAGAGATCGCACGGCTCATAAAACGGATGAAAATCAACTGTTTTCATCCGGCTGAAAATTAGCAATTCCGAAAAACAAAGGTTTACAGTAGTAAATCACACTGAACGCTGGCAAGCAAAAGAGATATTACAATGGCAGGCATCATAAATTACAGTAGAAAACTTGCTAAATAAAACTAGGAAATTAGAAAATGCAATATCAGAGCTAAGCAGAAAATTACAGTCATAATCAAATAGAGATAACAGAACTAAACTACTTAAATTACAATGCTAATATGCAGGAACTACAATGATAATCAAGTAAATATTACAATACTAATACACTGGAGATACAAAAATTGAGAGGCAAAATAGACAAAAAAAAAACACTTACAAGCATCATACAATACTGTGGCATTCAGCTTAAATTACAAAGGCAAGAATACAGTACATCCTAAAGAAGTGGAAAGCAATTTAAATACCTAGAGAAAACAATTGATGAAGGATCAAAACAACTACATAAAAGAGAGAGAAATACGCAGAAGATATCTAATTACAATAATGCATATAACTACAGAACTAAAAAATGATCATATCAAAGCTACAAAACTTGAATGATGAACTAAGTTTATCCACTGTAATTTAAGTTTAGTGCCATCCCTTGTCATTAGCATGGCAGAGGAGAATTGTTGTGTAAATTACAGTAGACTTACAGCAGACATACAGTGTAAATTACAGTAAATGTACAGTGTAATTTACAGTAGAAGTACAGCAGAACTACAGTGTAAATTACAGTAAAGGTACAGTGAAATTACAGCAGATTTACAGTATAATTTACAATAAAAATACAGTTGATATGTAGTGTAAATTACAGTGGATTTATAGGCAAAAACTACAGTTGAAACCGTGTGTAAAATTCTGCAGTAGAATTACAACAACAGAGAGAGCTCTCCTCACCTCACCGAGCAAATCAATTCACCTCGTAGCAAGGATACCAGATCTAAAAATCAACAGCTACTGTACTGGGTACATAACTAAGCTAAAATCAGGGGACAAGCTAACCAATAACAGCTAAATCTGAGATCTAACCGAGCTAGCTGAAGAAGCCCTAGGACACAACCAGAAATAGGCACAACCTACGGAGAAACCTACACATCCAACTAACAAGGGAGCATCAACTAACCATACACATCACAACACACGAGAAACCCGAGCAAAGGGGGAAACAAAGAGGAAACAAGAACAGAGGAGAGAGATGCAGCGATGGGGAGAGAAGAAACCAACCACAACTGCGGGAAGAGCTCCGGACTCTGAATCGAGCAGAGAAGAAGACCTCCAAATCAAAATCGTCATGACTCTGTCACCCCCCCCCCCCCCCCCCCCCAAACACCTCTCTCTCTCTCTGATTCACCGAGCTCTCCGCCGCTTGAAATGAAAAGGGGAACAGCCGAGGGCAGCTAGAAGAATGCGAAAAAAAAAATCTTCAAAACGAACGGCCGCTCAGCCAGGGGACGGCAGGCGCGCGATTAACGGGTCTCGGCGAAAAATGTTGCGGGCCCGATAACAACCAAACAACCCGAAGCTCGAACAAAAACGAAACAGCACGAATCGCAACACAGCGATCTGACGGACAGAAAAACGAATGAACGCCAATTGATTTCATCCGGCTGAAAATTAGCAAATCTGTATAAAAAGGTACCTTGCGCGGCAGATTGACCGGTCGTGAGAGGACAGCTGCCGGCGTCTTATCTGCAAAGCTTTGATGAAAGCCAGGTGCTTTCACTAAGGGAGTCTTATCTGCCAAGGAATATATGTCTTCAATGGGAGCAATCTCAGGCAGAAAGATGTGATGGTTCCGTCCCAAAAGCTGGTATTGCACTGAGGAGCGAATCTTGATCAACCCCATGATCCATGAAGCATAAATCTTAAGACCAAACAGATCCATGACAGAAGCAGTCAACTGTCTGATGAAGAAGTCATGAGTGTTAACCTGAAGCCGTTGATGATATTGTAGAGCATTGTCTTCATAGCACCTTCCACTTTGCTGGAAGGGATTGCCCTTTGATCGGCCATAGAGTATGCCTAAGAAAGTGATATATTGTACGAGGCAAATACTCGAGGTTATCTACCAGAAACTCCTTGGGGCAATCGGCTTCAGCAGGCAATGACTTCATCATAGTTAGCATCTGGGTCATGTTTGGCTCTGGCTTGTGAAAGATGCTCTCCAGCATGAGCAGTGTGGTATGTGTCACCTATCATCCACTCAAGAACCTATGTGTTCGGATCTCTGTTGTAGCCAGAGATGTGGAGAGTGGCATAGAATTGGAGTATAAGCTCTTCGTTCCAATGCTTTTTGTAACAAATGGAAGCAGACCAACATCTCTGAGGCAGTCAAGGGCTTCATCCAAACACGGCAGATCAGTCATGGCTTCAAAGTTTATGCGCTTGTGAGGATGAACCTTGTCTTGATTATACATCACACACATGTAATAGCTTCGTTGTTGATGGCTCCAGAACCTATCCAAAGTTATCCGTGGCTTGGTGTAGGGGTTCTTGGAGCGGTCAAAGAACGTGTTATCCTTTCTGAAGTTGTTGACGCTGAAAGTGCACTCAGTTGAGGCAACTCCGCGAAGCCGTGGCAGTCTGGGCATAGGCTTCTGAACAAGTGGCCTGTTGTCAACATGGAATTCATACTGCGAGCCAGGTCGCTCAGGCGAAGCAAGACGAGGCCATTGGACAAGCACAAGTTCACCAGCTCGGTTGTAAGCCATGACAGGATTGGCTTCATTGGCTTCAGATAGCACAATGGCTTCAGTCGTTGCAGGAGCTTCATGCGTGTCCTTTAGACTCACTTCAGTCGTTGTGGCTTCAGTTTGAGGGGCCACAATGGCATCAGTGGCAGCAGCGTCAGATGCAGGCTGTTGAATATCTTCGACTGTTGGAGCCGGAATGTCTTCAGACTGTTTGGCTTCTTGCTTAGGATGGGCTTCAGCAGATGCAGTATGGACAGCTTCAACATGAACATCTTCAGGTTGTGCGGTGGTGTTTGGAGGAACATCTTCATGTATGACCTCTTGAGAGACATAGGTGTCTTGACGCACTTCCTCTTCAGGAATGCTTGACATGGAGGATGAGGGCCTTGGGCCTCGGCGAAGCCTTTGAAATGAGGGCGACGCTTTTGGAGAAGAGATGTCTTCCTCCATGGCTTCTGGTGTGCCTTGCGGCGACTGAAGGATGGGCGTTGCAACTTGAGGCGGTGGAGTAGTGGGAATCACTTCATGCAGCGGAGAGTTTGGATGTTGCACATCCGAGAACTCATCTTGTACAATTGGCGTTGGGGGATTGCCAATGCTAATAGGCTCACTATTCTCTTGAACAGGCGATGATACCACATCTTGGGTGAGCTGAGGAAGGACTTCATCATCATCTATACGCACATTGGCTTTAGTACCAATGTCTTCAGCTGTGGTGGTGTCAACAGCTGGAATATCTTCAGTGATAGGAACCTCTGTGGGAGCAGGTTCATGCACAACAACTCTTCTTTCAGTATTTTCTGAAGCGGGGGGAGCAACAGATATTGGCTCATAAGCAGCGGCTTTTGAGGAGTTGATGGTGCTTGTGCCCTGCGTGAAGCCTTTGAAGACTTTGTCTTCTGGCGCTTCTGAGAAGGAGAAGCAGCAGAAGCGTCAGATTGCTTGCGCTTTCGAGCTTCGGCTTCAGCTTGCTGGGTCTTCTTCCTCTCTGAAGCTATTGAGGAGGCAGATGGCTTCGGGCCAAAAAAGTTTGGCGGGAAGATAATCTTGGGCACATCTTGCCTAGACGCCTCAGCAGCAGAAGTCACTGGCTTCTTCTTCTTCTTGATCAGTTTGGGATCAATGGCAGGACGACCAAGTGCTTTACTCTTCAAGCCCTCATTGTGAGCTTGTACTGTCTTCTCAACATACTTCTTCAAGCGTTCTCTGGCGCCTTTAGCTTCATCACGACACCTTTGGAATTCCTCTTTCAGCTCCGCCATCATCTGCCGATATCCCCTGATGTGTTTGGCTTCAAGCTTATGTACATTTTTCTTGAAGACCCTCTTCTCATGCTCAATCTTGTTCTTTTGCTCAATGACTTTTTGAGCAATACCAAGTTCCTTGGTGATGAAACCTTGGAACGTGACACTGATGTCAATGGGCAGTTGAAGATCATCAATGGAGAGTGAGGGATCACGAAACCATTCGTCGATGAAGTTGTTGAGGATGTCGTGGTCAAACAGAGGCAGGTCCTTGAAGATATCGGCCTCTTCCTGCTTGTTCTTGATGAGGAGCTCAAGGGCATCATCATCGAATTCATCATTAGACAGCTCAATCATGTCATCATCATCTCTCAAAGTTCTTGATGGTTTGGGGCCGCGCCCAGCAGACTGCTTAGTCTTCGGAGAATTCCTAGATACATTCTCAGAGTGCACACTGGTTTCAGGAGGTGCAGCAGTGGAAGGCCTCGTCTTGCGAGTTTTGAGAACTGCAGCTGAGGTTGAAGCCTTTTCCTGTGATGCCTTAGCTTTTGGCCTAGACTTGGACTTGGGAGAGGCAGGGTGTGTGTCTTCACGATCAGCGCCAGTAGCTGCGGCACGACGGGCAGCAAAGTGTGCCAGATAAGCTTCAAAGCTTTCGAAGTTTGGAGTCAAATTGGGATTCGCCTGCCTTGTGCCATCTGGTCTGGGCTCTGCAGGACCATAGTCGAAGTCAATCCCATACTCCTTCTTGTTGAATTCTGCTGAAGCCTTTGCAAATTGATAGTTGGCTTCAAACAGATCGTCTTCACGACACCATCTAATGCTGGATGGGTCGGGGTCCTTAGGCATGGCAAAGCACACCATGCACGGATAGAAGTTGAGAGCAAGGGCATCAACCTTTGTCTTCGGGGTGAGCTTCCTGTAGACAATATCCGCCCATGGGGGCCTGACAACATTCTTGGCAGCATACTCTAGCGTGACAAAATGATAAAAGAACCACTCCTCTGCCCAATATCTTTGAATCCATTGGGTTCGAGTTTTGCGCTCTCCATAGGTTTCATCAGGATCAGACTTGTATTTTCCATATAGATCTGGAGGGAGGTCCAAAGCAGTGTTTGCTCGCCTTTGCCTACCTCCCTTCTTTGGAGCTTTATCTTCTGCCATAGGTTTCACAAGACTGATTGGCTTCGCTCTGCTGATTCGACAGGAACTGGCTTCAGGTGAGTCAAGATGAAGCTGTAAGAAGTCTGCAAATGAATTCAGACTATGAGAACCAAGCGACTCGCCCACGGACATGTACCGCATGATGAACAGATGAAGAACTGCTCGATGAGGCGAGAAGGGAACCAAGCAGTTCGATCTCCCAAGCCCTAACTTGGCGGTGGAAGACAGCTACGGCGGCGGCGGTGCGAAGATATCCGCGGCCAGCGTGAGCATGACGTCGAAGAGGTCGTGGCAGCGAAGCGCTTCTTCTCCGGCATCGATGGAGTTAGCGACGGCGCTAGGGTTATGAGGAGGCGATAGCGACAGGTGTGAAGAGCATTAATGACTGCAGGGGCGAAGTATTTATAAGGGACGGTTCGGTCCAGGTGAAAAGACAGACTTGCCCCTAGCGATACGTATTTGTTTGACGGGTGGCATGCATGCACAGTTTTTACTGCCACGCCTGTACCCCACTACCAAACGGTTTTGGCGGGAGGTCGTTCCGGCTTCTGCGGCGACCAGCAAAGTGGATAAGGATAATAAAAATGTTTTAAATATTGGTCTCAAAATCTTCGACTGACAAGGACACAGTGAAGACAATCTACACGTGTCAAGCAGAATGCATATGAAGATTTAGAGAGATTGGGAGAGATGAGCACAGAGGGGTAAGGGTCCGATCACATTCACTTAGTCCAGAAAATTTCAACTCGAAGACATAGCTATAAGTGAATGCTGTTGAGGACAAACTCATATATATAATATAGGCAATGAGATCAAATAAAATGCAAAGATAAAACCACTGTTGAAGACAAACAATCTTCAAGAAGATAATGCAGTAGATGTGACGCCAAATGAAAATCTTCAAGAAAGTTTGGTGGTGGCGTTACCCACCGTATAGGAAGTATTAGACTCAGACACGGCGCACAATTATCGTGGCGCTCTGAAGTCAAATTCCATATTAATATCTTCACACTTAGAGTGTATGTCTTCATGAATTGAAGATATACATTACTTCGTGTGTTCTGCACCTAAGTCATCAAAATGCATAAGCGTTTGGATGTGTGTCCAATCACTGGACATTCGAGGATTCTAAGATATTTAGCTCACACCGCAACTTGCAAAACCTCTTCTCATCCAAAGGCTTCGTGAAGATATCTGCCAATTGATCTTCAGTGTTGACGTGAATGATGTCAATGTCTCTTTAAGCACATGATCACGAAGAAAATGATGTCTAATCTCAATATGCTTCGTCTTGGAGTGCTGAACTGGATTGTGAGAAATCTTGATGGCGCTCTCATTGTCACAGAATAGGGATACTTTCTTCTTGTTGATGCCGTAGTCCTTTAGGGTTTGCTTCATCTAGAGAAGCTGAGCACAACAGGATCCAATAGCAATGTATTCAGCTTCAGCAGTGGAGAGTGACACACAGTTCTACTTCTTTGAAGACCAACATACAAGTGAATGGCCAAGAAAGTGACAAGTGCCTGATGTAGATTTGCGATCCACCCTATCTCCAGCATAGTCAGAATCAGAGAACCCAACAAGATCAAACTCTGAGCCCTTTGGATACCATAATCTTAGCGTTGGGGTGTGAGCCAAGTATCGAAGTATTCGCTTCACCGTGAGGTGATGCGATTCCTTTGATGCCGCTTGGAATCGGGCACACATGCAAATGCTAAGCATTATATCTGGCCTAGATGCACATAAGTACAATAAAGAACCAATCATGGAGCGGTATACCTTTTGATCGAACTCTTTACCATTGTCGTCGGAGCTCAGATGACCATTGGTTGGCATTGGCATCTTGTAGCCCTTGCAATCTTGCATACCAAACTTCTTCAGACAATCCTTGAGGTACTTCTCCTGAGATATGAAGATGCCATTTGGTTGTTGACGAATTTGAAGACCTAGAAAGAACTTCAGTTCTCCCAACATAGACATCTGATATTGCTCTTGCATCATATGACTGAACTCATCACTGTAGCATTTATCAGTGCATCCGAAGATAATGTCATCCACATAGATTTGGCACACACACACAATTCTCCATCATAGGATTTGGTGAAGAGAGTTGGATCAAGAGAACCAGGTTTGAAGCCTTTGCTCTTCAGAAATTCCTTGAGTGTATCATACCAGGCTCGTGGAGCTTGTTTGAGGCCATATAGTGCCTTGTTGAGCCTGTAAACTTTGTCAGGATGCTTTGGATCTTCAAATCCAGGGGGGTGAGTTCCTCTTCAATCTTGCCATTGAGAAAAGCACTCTTCACGTCCATTTGATAAAGAAGAATATCATGATGATTGGCATATGCAAGCAGTATCCGAATGGCTTCAAGTCTGGCAATTGGTGCAAAAGTTTCTTCGAAGTCAATGCCCTCAACTTGTGTGTAACCTTAAGCAATGAGACGTGATTTATTTCTCACAACTTGACCATTTTCATCTTCCTTGTTACGGAAGATCCACTTCGTGCCAATAATGTTGTGCTTGCGAGGATCGGGATGCTTGACAAGTTCCCATACGTTATTGAGCTCAAATTGCTGAAGCTCTTCTTGCATAGCTTGAATCCATTCAGGTTCCTTGAAAGCTTCATCAACTTTGGTGGGTTCTAGGATGGAGACGAATGCAAAATGCCCACAAAAGTTGGCTAAGTGCGTGGCCCTTGAGCGGGTGAGAGGGCCTGGTGCATTAATGTTGTCAAGTATCTTCTCGATCTGAACTTCATTGGCCACACGAGGATGAACAGGGCGAAGACTTTGCTGTTACTAAGCTTTGTCTTCAGCGTCAGCGCCATTGTCTTCAGGATCAACATTATCTTCAGGCCGAGCATTGTCTTCACGCTGGACTGGAGCAGTTATCACAACCTCTTCTTCTCCATGTTCCTCAGTGGGTATTATATCTCCAGTACCCATTAGCTTGATGGATTCACTAGGAGGAAGTTCATCTAGCACATGTGGCAGGTGCTCTCTTTGCGAGCCATTAGTTTCATCGAACCGCACATCTACAGTTTCAACAACTTTATTGTGAAAGATGTTGAAGACTCTGTAGGTGTGTGAAAGGATCGATATGGTTGACTAGAGAGGGGGTGAATAGGCAACTACCAATTTTTAGCTTTTCTTGACAAATTAGGGTTAGCAACAAAATAGGTTGTCTAGATGTGCAACTAGGTGAGCAACCTATATGATGCTAACAACAACAACAACAACACAAACAAGCACAAGATACAACACAAGTAAAGCTTGCACAAAGTAAAGGTAAGAAGTAACCACAAGTGGAGCCAGTGAAGACGAGGATGTGTTTCCGAAGTTCCTTCCCTTTGAGAGGAAGTACGTCTCCGTTGGAGCGGTGTGAAGGCACAATGCTCCCCAAGAAGCCACTAGGGCCACCGTATTCTCCTCACGCCCTCACACAATGCGAGGTGCCGTGATTCCACTAGTGGTGCCCTTGAAGGCAGTGACCGAACCTTTACAAACAAGGTTGGGCAATCTCCACAACTTAATTGGAGGCTCCTAACTCCACCACGGAGCTTCACCACAATGGAGTGTGGCTCCGAGGTGACCTCAACCGTCTAGGGTGCTCAAACACCCAAGAGTAACAAGATCTGCAAGGGATTAGTGGGGGGAATCAAATTTCTCTTGGTGGAAGTGTAGATCGGGGCCTTCTCAACCAATCCCTAGAGAATCAACAAGTTTGATTGGCTAGGGAGAGAGATCGGGCGGAAATGAGCTTTTGGAGCAACAATGGAGTTAGGGTAGGAAGAGGTGAACCTAAGGAAGAAGAAGACCCCCTCCTTATATAGAGAGACAAAATCCAACCGTTTTCTGCCCTGTGCCCGCAGCTGAGCGGTACTACCGCTCCTAGGAGCAGTACTACCGCTTAGGCGGTACTACCTCGCACAGGCCTAAAATACACTGAGTGTACAAACGGTAGTGTCGCCGGAGCGGTACTACCGCTAAGGGGTTTTAGACCAGGAGAAGTAGCAGTAGTAGAGGCTGCCAGGGCGGCAGTACCGTACGAAGCGATACTACCGTCCTAGTGCCGCTCTACTACTGCAAAGGGTAACGTGGAAACAGAAGCGCGCACAGAGGAAACCCTACAAGCGGTAGTGGCGGCAGTAGTACGGGCGGTAGTACCGCCAGAGCGGTACTACCGTGGTACTACCGTACAACTACCGTGAATTAGCACACCGGCAACAGAGAATTGCACGCACGGGGAAACCTCAAGCGGCAGTGCCACGGTAGTACCCAGCGGTACTACCGTGAGCACCAGTGGTACTACCGCTTGCATACCACTAAACTTCCACAGAAAACAGGGGAAAGGCTCAGAGAAGGGAAAGGAAGCTGTGGGTGCATATGAGGATGTGTACGTGTTGATTCCACCCATACCTTTCCAACGCGGACCCCCTCTTTATAGTACGGATTCCCTACGACTCAAAACCACCAAAAAGAAATTGTCGGAAAATAACCGTCTTCACTCTTCACCATTGAGGGGTGATAAACCGTCTCGTGCCTATTAATATAATCTCTGAAAAGGTCAATGCACATGATTAATCCGCAACACGCATTGTCACAATTACCGAAACTACTAGGGTAAAATATGCCCTAACAATCTCCCCCTTTTCGGTGGATTGATGACAACACGGGATTTGCACAAAAGATATACGAGATAAATATGCAAACCAACAACCTACAAAATATAGATAGGCTCCCCCTAGATGTGTGCACTATTTGAGTATGCCTTTGGAATGCAAAGTGCACACACTAGGATCAACGCACCCCCTATATTTTATAGAAGGGGCAAAACTTACAGCAACAAAATATACAACGCTAAGCATGATTGCAAAACGAACAATAAGCATAATCTTACGCACATAGAGACATAATTGAGATAACTAGGGTAGCATATGTCTTACACCATATGATAGAGTCTCACACCAAACCAAAGCAAACGAAGATAAAGAGTTCACAAGCAGAAGCTCGAAGCAAATAAAAACAAGCTTGTGACTCGTCAACACCCTGCAGAAAGCAAATGCAAACCCCGGTCCTAGACTCTCTCCCCCTTTGGCATCGAGACACCAAACGGGCAAAGAGTGACACTACGCGCCAACAGGTGGTAGCACTAATCTCGTCCCATGGACTCGTCGGAGTCCTCAGCCCCAGAATCCTCGCCAGACTCCTCCTCCGAATCTTCGGGATCCTCAGACTCCTCCTCCTCGTGCTCCTGCTCCGGAGCAGGTGCAGATGTGGCGGTGTTGGAATCATCCGAGTCAGACCAGCGAGAATAAGATGAAATCCACTTGTCTTCAGGAGTAACGACTTCCTCAGAGCCGCTCTGAACAGCAATATCAAGTTTCCTCATGATGGCCTTCCTCTGCTGATGTGCCTTCTTGGCATCCACATGTGCCAAATACATCTTGTGTTGAACATCCGTCTGAAGGCAAAACAACTTCTTCACCTTGCGCTTGAGCTTGGCAGCCCAACCAAACGAACCAGACGAGTGCTCGGGGTCGGGCACATAGTCAGAATCCTCCACATCCTCCTCAGTAGCAGGTGGCACGCCCGCAGCCCGACGGGTAGGAGCCCAGAGCTCCTTCTGGCACAAATTGATCGACTCATGAGTAGTCAGAGGCCCGGTCTCAAGCGGCTCCCCAGGGAACATGGAAGTCCACGTGTTCACAATGAGTCTGAAGATGAAGGGAGCATAGATCGGCACGTGATCACCATAGGTTGCATTCACAAGCTCCTTCCACATGACATGAGAGACGTCCAAAACAGCTCGCGTGCCCTTCTCAGAGTGGCACAACAACAGCATATCCACCAAGTGTCCGTGCACCATGTCCAGGTTGCCAACTCGAGGAAAGAGAGTGTGCCGAAAAATGCGATGCATAATACTCCCTCCGTTCCAGAATATAAGGTGTATTGATTTCCATGCAAGTCAACCATTTGAATGTTTGACTAAGATTATAGAACAAAATAACAATACCTGCAATACCTAATAGATAAAATATGAAACTACTT
Organism: Elymus sibiricus; assembly: GCA_039707655.1. Taxonomy (NCBI): domain Eukaryota; kingdom Viridiplantae; phylum Streptophyta; class Magnoliopsida; order Poales; family Poaceae; genus Elymus; species Elymus sibiricus. The sequence goes on from CM077664.1 coordinate 289,857,019, forward strand.
TTCATGATGGATCAAATGATATAAATTTTGAATTGTGGATATTGATATATTTTTCTAAAAACTCGGTCAAACATGCACTCGTTTGACTTTTGAAAAAACAAATACACCTTATATAAAGGAATGGAGGGAGTATCAAAGAAGGGCTTCAGCTCCTTCTTGGGTCCCTTATCTGTCTGAGTGATGATCATGTGAGGAAGCAGATTGTCCTTGTGAGTAGGTCCACCCTCATGGTGAGGGCGCGGACCAAGGGGCTTCTTCAGCCCCTCATCGGGATAGCCCAGAAGACCCATGAACTCACCCCAAGTTGCACGAAGCTGTCTACCGTGAGTCATCCAAATCATAGTCCTGCCCTCACCTGTCCCAAACCACATGGTTGCAAAGAACTGAGCAACCAACTCTGCATCAAAGTCATAGTTGAAGGTCATGATGGGCACAATGTTGAACTGCATACAAAGGTCAAGAGCTTCTCCAAAGTATGCTCGGTCCTTTTCCAAATGCTCAATGTTGATGGACTTGGTCCTGACAAACAGATTTTTCTTGGCCTTGATCCTGTCAAAATATACCAATGATTGATCCTTGGTCCAGAAGGGACGGCTCACAAGAGATGCGTCTTGAGGACGACAATAGGGGTTCCTCTCGCGGTATTGCCAATACTCATTTTGGTTCATTTCAGATGCAGTCTTGACAGGAGACTTCTTCTTGCGAGCAACAGACTTGACACTAGACTTGCCCTTGTTCCTGGCTGACTGACGACGAGCAGGTGGTGGTGTGGGGGCAGCCTCTTCTTCTTCCTCTCCCTCAGAATAGACAGGCCTGGCGTAATAGGAGCGCCCACGCTTGGATGGAGGATTCGCATTCTTGCGACAAACCTTGGAGCTACTACCACCTGAAGAGACACAAAACAGCGAGGGAGAACAGATGAAAACACATAGCATAAGCCAAAAAGGAATCAAAGGCAAGAATGGAAGCAGTAGGCAGATTCTGGAAGTTGGGGTCCCAAGCGGTAGTACCGCTCCTGAGGAACGGTAGTACCGCTTGAGCAGTAGTACCGCTCAAAATAGAGCGGTAGTACCGCCCGGTAACAGGGTACACAACCGTGCACAGATCCAGAAGTACCGGAGACCCCAAATTCAAAAATAGCACCCTAAAACTTTGATTCTCCTATCTAGCAGTCATTCCACATCCTACTCAAGCCGGGATTCAGCAAAAAATCATGAAGAACACATGCATTGCCCTAGAAACCTAGATTCAAAGAATAGAACCATAGGAGAGACGAATGGGGGTAATACCGGGTTCCATTGCGAGAGGAGATGGTGGGGATCGATCCCACCGGACGGAAACGTGGAAGACGGCACAGAATCGACCAGCCGGAGGGGCGGCCGGGGCTGTTCCTGAGCGCCTGTGAGAGAGAGGGGGCCGTGGGGAAGAAAGTGAAAGGGTATGGGGGAGTTGGAACTCCCCCTGCCCGATACATACCCCCCCCCCAAAAAAAACTCCACTAAGCGATAGTACCGCCCAAGGGGGCGGTAGTACCGCCTCGATACTACACCCGGGCAGGAGGCCCAGTAGTACCGCTCAAGCGGTAGTACCGTGGGCAGGAGTGGTAGTAGCGGCCCTACCAACGGTAGTACCGCGCACAGGAGGCAGAGCAGTCAAGACTATGAAGGTGGAAAGGCTTATGCACACAGAGGGTTCGAGAGCAGAAAGGGCCTGGGTTGGAGACACGAAAACAACAGCAAATAGGAAGAGACACTCCAAGTTCAAAAGAGAGAAAAAGGAGAAGCAAACTTGGAGTGACTCAAAGCACAGACGAAGTCCTCACGACAAGATAAAACCAAAGAGAGGGCGGTGGCCGAAGCCACCTATGTTTGAGTCAATTGGTATGGCACCACGAAGATTTTAACCTTGGGCCCATGACCAAAACTCGTCTTTGAAGCACAAGTACCATCAAACAATGGCAAATGTGAAAGACTTGATCGCTTTATGCATAATGGGGGGAGGGAGAGTTCATTGAGAGAACAACACTCCCCATATGTCCATGCCTACATCTAGAACAAGATACCATGATGAGTGTGGTGGGGTGTGCCTAGATTCAAGACACGTTGCTCGAATCAATGATATTTAGCTCATGCCTTAACTCGCGAAATCTTGCTTCATCCAAAGGCTTCGTGAATATATCCGCTAGTTGCTCTTGTGTACCTACATGAATAATATCAATCTCCCCACGCTTGACGTGATCCCAGATAAAGTGATGGCGAACCCGAGAAAGAACTTCAACTCTCCCATCATAGACATCTCAAACTTCTCCGTCATTAGTGCGGTGAACTCATCATTGAAAGTTTTGTTAGGAGAACCAAAAATAATATCATCAACATATAGTTGGCATATGAACAAATCCCCTTTAACCCTCTTAGTATAAAGAGTGGGATCGATTTTCCCAATTTCAAACCCACGGTCTTGCAACAATTCGGTATGGTGCTCATACCACGCACGTGGGGCTTGCTTAAGGTCATAGAGTGCCTTATCGAGCTTGTATACATGATTGGGGAACTTGGGATCCTCAAACCCCGGGGGTTGTTTGACATATACCAACTCATTAAGAGGACCATTAAGAAATGCACTCTTCACATCCATTTGTTGCAACTTAAAATCATGATGAGATGCATATGCAAGCAACATACGAATAGATTCAAGACGAGCAACGGGAGCAAAGGTTTCACTGTAGTCGATACCTTCGACTTGGGAGTAGCCTTGTGCCACCAATCTTGCCTTGTTTCGAATGACAACACCATTCGTATCTTGCTTGTTCTTGAAGATCCATTTGGTTCCAATGACATTATGATTCTCCGTTGGCCTTGGCACCAATGACCACACTTTGTTGCGCTCGAAGTTGTTGAGTTCATCATGCATGGCTTCAAGCCAATCCGTGTCCTCGAGCGCTTCATGTACCTTTTGGGGTTCAACACAAGAAACAAACGCGTGATGCTCACAAAAGTTTGTTAATTGTCTACGAGTGGTTACCCCTTTCTTTAAGCTTCCATAAACATTCTCCATGACATGTTGTTGATGCTTGAGTTTAGAAGCAATCTTGGTGGCACGACGCTCCAAAAGCTCCTCCGTAGCCACTTGAGGAGGATCATCTTGAACATCTTGAGCGTCATCTTGAGCTTGCTCTTGATCTTGAGCTTGCACTTGATCTTGAGCTTGCTCGGTGTCATGATATTGATCTTGGGCATCATTTGGTGCATCACCATCATCTTGAGTTTGATCTTGCCCTTGATCTTGATCACTTGGTTGAGGGCCTCCGGTTTGTTCTTCGGAAGCGTGTGGGTCGATGGTTGGTGATGGCTCCACTTGCGTAGAGCATTGTCCTTCTTCTTCGGCCACAAGGGGTTCCTAAATGGGGAGTATTTGACCAATCCCCATTCTTCTTATGGCTTGAGGAGGAATTTCATCACCTACATCACAAAGACCACTTTGCTCCACTTGGGATCCATTATTTTCATCAAACTCTACGTTACACGTCTCCTCAATGAGTCCATTGGACTTGTTGAGGACACGGTAAGCATGAGAGTTTGTAGCATAACCAACAAATATGCCCTCTTGAGCTCTAGGTTCGAATTTGGACAAACGTGCACCTTTCTTGAGAATGAAACACTTACACCCGAACACTCGAAAGTACTTGAGGTTGGGCTTGTTACCGGTAAGTATCTCATATGGAGTCTTGTTCAAGCCTTTGCAGAGGTAGAGCCGATTGGATGCATGACATGCGGTGTTGATGGCTTCGGCCGAAAAGTTGTACGGAGACTTGAATTCCGCCATCATGGTCCTTGCCGCGTCCATCAACGTCCGGTTCTTCCTCTCCGCTACACCATTTTGTTGAGGGGTATATGGTGCGGAGTATTGATGCTTGATCCCCTCATCACTAAGGAACTCATCCAAGGTGTAGTTCTTGAACTCGGTGCCGTTGTCACTTCTAATCATCAATATCTTTGCCTCATGTTGACGTTGAGCTTCATTGGCAAAGTCTATGATGGTTTGTTGGGTCTCGCTCTTCCTTTTGAAGAAATAGACCCACGTGTATCTTGAATAGTCATCCACAATCACCAAGCAATACTTTCTTCCCCCAAGACTATCAAAGGATGGAGGTCCAAAGAGATCCATGTGAAGGAGCTCCAAGGGCCTCTTCGAGTAGATGATAGTCGTGGGTCGGTGAGCTGTCTCATGTAGCTTTCCTTCGATACAAGCACTGCAAGCACGATCTTTGGCAAAGCTCACATTTGTTAGTCCACTAACGTGATCCCCCTTGAGGAGGCTTTGCAAAGATCTCATATTGACATGGGCTAGTCGGCGATGCCAAAGCCACCCCACATCAACTGTAGCCATTAGGCAAGTCGCGATCTTAGTGGGTCGCTCCGAAAAGTTAACCACATAGAGACCGTTCTCGACATGCCCAACAAAGGCTACTTTAAGAGTCTTGCTCCACAAAAGGGCCACGGTATCTAGATCAAAGAATGTGGCAAAGCCCATAAGGGCAAGTTGACGAATGGAAAGTAAATTGTATGCAAGGGTCTCAACAAGCATGACTTTCTCAATTGATAAGTCATGAGAAATCACAACCTTCCCAAAACCCAATACCTTAGATGTTGAGGCATCACCGAATTGAACATGGGTGAGCATAGATGGGCTTGGTTGCACGTCCACCACCAAATGCTTGCTCCCGGTCATATGATTTTTTGCTCCACTATCGAGCAACCATGATCCTCCACCGGAAGCAAACTCCTACAAGAGATCAATGCTTGGTTTTAGGTACCCATTCTTGAATGGGTCCTTTGATGTTAGTAACAAGGGTCTTAGGAACCCAAATAGACCATTCAATGTACTCATAATAAGAACCAACAAATTTGGCATAAACATGCCCATCACTAGCACGGCACAAGACATAAGAAGGGTTAAAGTCGCCGGCTTTGCTCGATGGAGTGGTTTTGCCCTTCTTGGAATTTCCACCCACCACCTTGTCCTTCTTTTCCTTTCGAGCACCCTCTCCCTCTTTGACAAATACCTCTTTGAGAGGGAGAGGTTTCTTGGTCTTGTTGTTGTTCTTCTTCTTTGACTTGGGCAAAACCCAAGTCCCTCCTTTGCCACGACTTCCTTTTGATTGCTCAAAAGTTCGTTGAGGTTCTTCTCACCTTGTATGCAACTCACAAGGCCTTTCTCGATTTGCTCCTTCAACTTGGCATTCTCCTCCACAAGATGAATATGCTCACAACAAGGGTTAGTAGCATGAGCATTATCAATTAGCACAAAAGGAGGGCATGTGGCTATTTCCGTTGTTAGCTTCACTTGGAGTTGATCATGAGACTCTTTGAGAGAGCCATGAGCACTCTTCAAAGCCTTGTGGGCCTTGTCAAGTAGCTTAAACTCCTCCTTGAGTCTAGCATGGCCAACTCCAAGGTCAACCTTCTTGGAATTGAGCACACGAGTAAGAGTTTGAGCATGTTCAAGATCTTTCTTTAGTTGAGCAAGGTCAACGTTATGTGACTCCTCAAGAGCCAAACGAAGACCTCGCTCTTCCTCAAGACCAATGGAAAGATCCGCAATCTCATCGGTATAATCACGACTATGGCCTTGCAAGTTAGTGACAGTCTCTTCATGAGGCTCAATGATATCATTGGCCTCACCCAATTGTTCCAAGAGAGCAACAAAGTGCTTCTTGGTCTCACCTTTGAGCTTACCCAAGAACTTGTCAAACTCATTCTCATCCACCTTCACCTCCTCTTGATCATCCACACAATCCAACAATGAAGGATTAGGAGAGATGGAAGTTTTGATGTTGGAGGTTACCTTGTTGATGCCTCTTGCCATGAGGCATTTGGGGATGATGTTCTCATTGGGGGCATCGAAGAGAGACACCGAGGTTGGAGAAGAGGTGGCAATGGCCACGGTGGCCATTGCAAGAACTTCACCACTTGTATCATCATCATCATCATCGGAGTCGTACTCTTCTTGCACCACCAAGCCCTTTGGAGGCACCTTCTTGTTGTAATTGTTCTTGTTGGGGAAGGGCTTGGCCTTGTCTTTGCGAATGAGCTTGCCACTATTGTCCTCCCTCTTCTCATACGGACAATCCACCACAAAGTGACTCACATTGCCACAATTGTAGCAAGTCCTTACTCGTTGCTTGCCCTTTGAGCCACTTGAGTTGTTCTTGGAGAAGTTGGGCCTTGAGTTTCTCTTGCTGCCCCAAAATTGCCTTGACGCAAGAGCCATGTGCTCGTGGTAAGCATATTTGGTGTCTTTGGGGCAACTCTCTTCTTCTTCCTCATCTTCTTCTTTCGGAATGGACTTGGCCTTCAAAGCAAGGTTGGGTGAGGCTTTCTTTGACCGTTGGACATGAGCTAGAGCATTGTTGGCGGTCTTGTTCATGATGTTCATGGCAATAAACTCATCCAACACTTCACTTGAAGACAAGGTGTGGAAGTCCGGTCTTTGACGGACCACAGAGGACATGGCCTTGTTGAATGGCATGATGGCCTTGAGAAACTTGCGCTTGATCCAATTATCATCCGTATCCTTGCTCCCATGATCTTGAAGAGAGACCGCAAGAGTTGTCAATCTTCGGTAGAGATCACGAGGATCCTCATCTTCATTCATCACAAACTCATCGGCCTCATCAGGCACCACCTCAAAGTTGGACCGTTGAATGCTTGAGCTCCCCTTGTACAAAGATATAATGTGTTCCCAACAATCCTTTGCACGGGAGAAGGGGCGCAAGTGAGATAGATCTTCGGGAGGCACCGTAGATTGGAGGATGAACAATGCGGAGTGATTGTATTGATTGTCCGCCTCTTCTCTTGGAGTGAGGTTGCTTGGATCATGCGGGTAGAAACCTTGCTCGATGATTCTCCAAAGATTTGTTGAGCTGTGATTCAAATGAGACTTGATACAAAAAACCCAATTAGTGAAATCACCCTTCACAAGCTTAGGAGGAGGACCAAGGTAGTTAATATGCGGTGTAGGGACCGGTCCTCCATAGACCGGGGGAGGGGGAACCGAGGCAAAAGTTCCCATCCCATTCTTACCATGAGGGGAAGAGGTCTGAGTACCTTTAGCCGCTTCCTTGCCGGAATTGGCCTCCGACGCCGATGCGGTGGGATTAACCACAAGCAAAGGATCAGGAGTAGATTTCAACCCCTTCTTTAAGCATGGACTTGACCTCGGCCGTCATAGACGTCTTAAGTGAAGCCATAGCTTCAGTTAAGTCGTCTCGGGTGACCGAGTTCAACTCCACGGCCTCGGGCACTTCCTCATCCTGATCCCCGTCGTCAACCATACTCTTCGGGTGGTGAAACCCTTAATAAAGAGACGAGGCTCTGATACCAACTGAAAGGATCGATATGGTTGACTAGAGGGGGGGGGGTGAATAGGCAACTACCAATTTTTAGCTTTTCTTAACAAATTAGGGTTAGCAACAAAATAGGTTGTCTAGATGTGCAACTAGGTGAGTAACCTATATGATGCTAACAATAACAACAACACAAGCAAGCACAAGATACAACACAAGTAAAGCTTGCACAAAGTAAAGGTAAGAAGTAACCACAAGTGGAACCGGTGAAGACGAGGATGTGTTTCCGAAGTTCCTTCCCTTTGAGAGGAAGTACGTCTCCGTTGGAGCGGTGTGGAGGCACAATGCTCCCCAAGAAGCCACTAGGGCCACCGTATTCTCCTCACGCCCTCACACAATGCGAGGTGCCGTGATTCCACTAGTGGTGCCCTTGAAGGCGGCGACCGAACCTTTACAAACAAGGTTGGGGCAATCTCCACAACTTAATTGGAGGCTCCCAACTCCACCACGGAGCTTCACCACAATGGAATGTGGCTCCGAGGTGACCTCAACCGTCTAGGGTGCTCAAACACCCAAGAGTAACAAGATCCGCAAGGGATTAGTGGGGGGAATCAAATTTCTCATGGTGGAAGTGTAGATCGGGGCCTTCTCAACCAATCCCTAGAGAATCAACAAGTTTGATTGGCTTGGGAGAGAGATCGGCCGGAAATGAGCTTTTGGAGCAACAATGGAGTTAGGGTAGGAAGAGGTGAACCTAAGGAAGAAGAAGACCCCCACCTTATATAGAGAGACAAAATCCAACCGTTTTCTGCCCTGTGCCCGCAGCTGAGCGATACTACCGCTCCTAGGAGCAGTACTACCGCTTAGGCGGTACTACCTCGCACAGGCCTAAAATACACTGAGTGTACAAACGGTAGTGCCGCCGGAGCGGTACTACCGCTGCCCCTGGCGGTACAACCGCTAAGGGGTTTTAGACCAGGAGAGGCAGCAGTAGTAGAGGCTGCCAGGGCGGCAGTACCGTACGAAGCGGTACTACCGTCCTAGTGCCGCTCTACTACCGCAAAGGGTAACATGGAAACAGAAGCGCGCACGGAGGAAACCCTGCAAGCGGTAGTGGCGGCGGTAGTACGGGCGGTAGTACCGCCAGAGCGGTACTACCGTTGTACTACCGTACAACTACCGTGAATTAGCACACCGGCAACAGAGAGTTGCACGCACGGGGAAACCTCAAGCGGCAGTGCCACGGTAGTACCCAGCGGTACTACCGTGGGCACCAGTGGTACTACCGCTTGCGTGCCACTGAACTTCCACAAAAAACAGGGGAAAGGCTCAGAGAAGGGAAAGGAAGCTGTGGGTGCATATGAGGCTGTGTACGTGTTGATTCCACCCATACCTTTCTAACGCGGACCCCCTCTTTATAGTACGGATTCCCTACGACTCAAAACCACCAAAAAGAAATCGTCGGAAAATAACCGTCTTCACTCTTCACCATTGAGGGGTGATAAACCGTCTCGTGCCTATTAATATAATCTCTGAAAAGGTCAATGCACACGATTAATCTCTTCATCAATTACCGAAACTACTAGGGTAAAATATGCCCTAACAATCTCCCCCTTTTCGGTGGATTGATGACAACACGGGATTTGCACAAAAGATATACGAGATAAATATGCAAACCCACAACCTACAAAATATAGACAGGCTCCCCCTAGATGTGTGCACTATTTGAGTATGCCTTTGGAATGCAAAAGCACACACTAGGATCAACGCACCCCCTATATTTTATAGAAGGGGCAAAACTTACAGCAACAAAATATACAACGCTAAGCATGATTGCAAAACGAACAATAAGCATAATATTACGCACATAGAGACATAATTGAGATAACTAGGGTAGCATATGTCTTACACCATATGATAGAGTCTCACACCAAACCAAAGCAAACGAAGATAAAGAGTTCACAAGCAGAAACTCGAAGCAAATAAAAACAAGCTTGTGACTCTTCAACACCCTGCAGAAAGCAAATGCAAACCCCGGTCCTAGACTCTCCCCCCCTTTGGCATCGAGACACCAAACGGGCAAAGAGTGACACTACGCGCCAATAGGTGGTAGCACTAATCTCCTCCCATGGACTCGTCGGAGTCCTCAGCCCCAGAATCCTCGCCAAACTCCTCCTCCGAATCTTCGGGATCCTCAGACTCCTCCTCCTCGTGCTCCTGCTCTGGAGCGGGTGCAGATGTGCCGGCGTTGGAATCATCCTAGTCAGACCAGCGAGAATAAGATGAAATCCACTTGTCTTCAGAAGTAATGACTTCCTCAGAGCCGCTCTGAACAACAATATCAAGTTTCCTCATGATGGCCTTCCTCTGCTGACATGCCTTCTTGGCATCCACATGTGCCAAATACATCTTGTGCTGAACATCCGTCTGAAGGCAAAACAGCTTCTTCACCTTGCACTTGAGCTTGGCAGCCCAACCAGACGAACCAGACGAGTGCTCGGGGTCGGGCACATAGTCAGAATCCTCCACATCCTCCTCAGTAGCAGGTGGCACGCCCGTAGCCCGACGGGTGGGAGCCCAGAGATTCTTCTGGCGCAAATTGATCGACTCATGAGTAGTCAGAGGCCCGGTCTCAAGCGGCTCCCCAGGGAACATGGAAGTCCACGTGTTCACAATGAGTCTGAAGATGAAGGGAGCATAGATCGGCACGTGATCACCATAGGTTGCATTCACAAGCTCCTTCCACATGACATGAGAGACGTCCAAAACAGCTCCCATGCCCTTCTCAGAGTGGCACAACAACAACATATCCACCAAGTGTCCGTGCACCATGTCTAGGTTGCCAACTCGAGGAAAGAGAGTGTGCCGGAAAATGCGATGCATAATATCAAAGAAGGGCTTCAGCTCCTTCTTGGGTCCCTTATCTGTCTGAGTGATGGTCATGTGAGGAAGCAGATTGTCCTTGTGAGTAGGTCCACCCTCATGGTGAGGGCGCAGACCAAGGGGCTTCTTCAGCCCCTCATCGGGATAGCCCAGAAGACCCATGAACTCACCCCAAGTTGCACGAAGCTGTCTACCGTGATTCATCCAAATCATAGTCCTGCCCTCACCTGTCCCAAACCACACGGTTGCAAATAACTGAGCAACCAACTCTGCATCAAAGTCATAGTTGAAGGTCATGATGAGCACAATGTTGAACTGCATACAAAGGTCAAGAGCTTCTCCAAAGTATGATCGGTCCTTTTCCAAATGCTCAATGTTGATGGACTTGGTCCTGACAAACAGATTTTTCTTGGCCTTGATCCTGTCAAAATATACCAATGATTGATCCTTGGTCCAGAAGGGACGGCTCACAAGAGATGCGTCTTGAGGACGACAATAGGGCTTCCTCTTGCGGTACTGCCAATACTCATTTTGCTTCATTTCAGATGCAGTCTTGACAGGAAACTTCTTCTTGCGAGCAACAGACTTGACACTAGACTTGCCCTTGTTCCTGGCTGACTGACGACGAGCAGGTGGTGGTGTGGGGGCAGCCTCTTCTTCTTCCTCTCCCTCAGAATAGATAGGCCTGGCGTAATAGGTGCGCCCACGCTTGGATGGAGGATTCGCATTCTTGCGACGAACCTTGGAGCTACTACCACCTGAAGAGACACAAAACAGCGAGGGAGAACAGATGAAAACACATAGCATAAGCCAAAAAGGAATCAAAGGCAAGAATGGAAGCACTAGGCAGATTCTGGAAGTTGGGGTCCCAAGCGGTAGTACCACTCCTGAGGAATGGTAGTACCGCTCGAAATAGAGCGGTAGTACCGCCCGGTAACAGGGTACACAACCGTGCAAAGATCTGGAAGTACCGGAGACCCCAAATTCAAAAATAGCACCCTAAAACTTTGATTCTCCTATCTAGCAGTCATTCCACATCCTACTCAAGCCGGGATTCTGTTGGAAATATGCCCTAGAGGCAATAATAAATTGGTTATTATTATATTTCCTTGTTCATGATAATCGTTTATTATCCATGCTATAATTGTATTGATTGGAAACTCAAATACATGTGTGGGTACATAGACAACTCTGTGTCCCTAGTAAGCTTCTAGTTAACTAGCTTGTGGATCAAAAGATGGTGAAGGTTTCCTAGCCATGGACATAAGATGTCATTTGATAACGGGATCACATCATTAGGAGAATGATGTGATGGACAAGACCCAAACTACGAACGTAGCATATGATCGTGTCAGTTTATTGCTATTGTTTTCTGCATGTCAAGTATCTGTTCCTATGACCATGAGATCATGCAACTCCCTGACATCGGAGGAGTACCTTGTGTGTATCAAACGTCGCAACGTAACTGGGTGACTATAAAAATGCTCTACAGGTATCTCCGAGGGTGTCTGTTGGGTTGGCATGGATCAAGACTAGGATTTGTTACTCCGTATGACGGAGAGGTATCTCAGGGCCCACTCGGTAATACAACATCACAATGAGCCTTGCAAGCAATGTGACTAAAGTGTTAGCCACGAGATCTTGTATTACGGAACGAGTAAAGAGACTTGCCGGTAATGAGATTGAGCTAGGTATAGAGATACCGACGATCGAATCTCGGGCAAGTAACATACCGAAGAACAAAGGGAACATCATACGGGATTAACTGAATCCTTGACATAGAGGTTCAACCGATGAAGATCTTCGTAGAATATGTAGGAACCAATATGGGCATCCAGGTCCCGCTATTGGTTATTGGCCGTAGAGGTGTCTCGGTCATGTCTACATAGTTCTCGAACCCGCAGGGTCTACACACTTAACGTTTGGTGACGATTAGTATAGTTGAGTTATTGTGTTGGTGACCGAAGGTTGTTCGGAGTCCCGGATAAGATCCCGGACATGACAAAGATCTCCGGAAGAGTCCGGAGGTAAAGATTGATATATGTGATAATAGTGTTTTGATCTCCGGAAGGGTTCCGAAATTCACCGGAAGGGGTTCCGGATGTTTACCGAAGAGTTCGGGTGCATCAACACTTTATATGGGCCAAAGGGGTAAAGCCCACGAGGTATTGGAAAGTGCAAAAGGAAGTTTTGCTGCTGCCTTAAGCGGTACTACCGCTGGTAAGGCAGTACTACCGCGTAAGCGGTACTACCGCTTATGTGAAGCGGTACTACCGCTTGTACGCGATACTGCTGGAATCCGAGTTAGACTCTTTCCGTGCGGGCCAAACCGACCTTGTGCGGAGAAAACCGACCTTGTGGAGGCTTTCTCTCCAAGTTTAGACCCCAGGGCTCAACATATAAATAGAGGGGCAGGGCTAACACACGGGACACATCAAGATTTCCCAAGCTGTGTGCCGGCAACCCTAACCCTCTAGTTCCTCCCGTCATAATCTCCGTAGTGCTTGGCGAAGCCCTGCAGAGATTGTTCCTCACCACCATCACCACGCCGTCGTGCTGCCGGAACTCATCCACTACTTCACCATCGCTCGCTGGATCGAGGAGGTGAAGGCGTCATCAAGCCGTACGTGTGTTGAACGCGGAGGTGCCGTCCGTTCGGCACTAGTTCGTGATCGGATTGAGGGACGACTTGCGATTTGGATCGCGGAGACGTTCGACTACATCAACCGCGTTTCTTAACGCTTCCGCTTAGCGATCTACAAGGGTATGTAGATTCACTCTCCCTCTCGTAGATGCTCATCACCATGGATAGATCTTGTGTGTGCGTAGGAAAATTTTGTTTCCCATGCAACGTTCCCCAACAGTGGCATCTGAGCTAGGTCTATGCGTAGATGAGATCTCGAGTAGAACACAAACGAGTTGTGGGCGTGGGTGTATACATATTGCTTGCCGTTACTAGTTGATACTTGATTCAGCGGTATTGTGAGATGAAGCGGCCCGGACCGACATTACGCGTATGCTTACGCGAGACAGGTTTCACCGCTACGTGCACTCGTTGCATAAAGGTGACTGGCGGGTGTCTGTCTCTCTCACTTTAGTTGAATCGATTTCAATGAAGAGGGTTCTTTTAGAAGATCAAAAAGCAATCACTACACCACGTTGTGGTTTTACGTAGGTAAGAACGGTTCTTGCAAACCCGTAGCAGCCACGTAAAACTTGCAACAACAATTAGAGGACGTCTAACTTGTTTTTGCAGGGTATGTTGTGATGTGATATGGCCAATTACATGATGAGATATATGTGATGTATGAGATGATCATGTGTTGTATAGAATATCACGACTTGCATGTCGATGAGTACGGCAACTGGCAGGAGCCATAGAGTTGTCTTTAATTATTTTCGCCGTTTTGCTTTACTTTATCGCTATGAGTTAGCAATAGTCGTGGAAGCAACAGTCGGCGCGACAACCTCATGGCGACACGTTGATGGAGATCAAGATGATGGAGATCATGGTGTCATGCCGGTGACGATGGAGATCATGCCGGTGCTTTGGAGATGGAGATCAAAAGCACAAGTTCATGGCCATATCATGTCACTTATGATTTGCATGTGATGTTAATCCTTTTATGCATCTTATTTTGCTTAGGACGACGGTAGCATTATAAGGTGATCCCTCACTTAAATTTCAAGATAAAATTGTGTTCTCCCCGAGTGTGCACCGTTGCGAAAGTTCGTCGTTTCGAGACACCATGTGATGATCGGGTGTGATAGACTCTACGTTCACATACAACAGGTGCAAGCCAGTGTTGCACATGCGGAACACTCGGGTTAAACTTGACGAGCCTAGCATGTACAGACATGGCCTCAGAACACAAGAGACCGAAAGGTCGAACATGAGTCATATAGTAGATATGAACAACATGAAGATGTTCACCATTGAAACCACCTCAACTCACGTGATGACCGGACTCGAGTTGGTAGATTTGGATCATGTTACACTCGAATGACCGGAGGGATGTCAATTTGAGTGGGAGTTTTTAAGTAATATGATTAACTAAACTCATTATCTTGAACAATAGTCTAAGTTGTCTTTGCTATATTTATGTTGTAGATCATGGCTCACGTAGTAGCACCCCTGAATTTTAATGCGTTCCTAGAGAAAGCTAAGTTGAAAGATGATGGAAGTAACTTTGTGGACTGGGCCCGTAATCTAAGGATTATCCTTACGGCTTCCCAGAAGGCTTATGTCCTTGATGCACCGCTTGGTGATCCACCCGCTCTAGTTGAGTCTCTAGACGTTGTGAACGCCTGGCAGGCTCGTTCTGAAGATTACTCAATAGTTCAATGTGCAATATTGTATGGCTTAGAACCGGGACTTCAAAGACGTTTTGAACGTCATGGAGCATATGAGATGTTCCAGGATTTGAAGTTTATCTTTCAGAAGAATGCCCGGATCGAGAGGTATGAGATCTCCGATAAGTTCTATGCTTGCAAGATGGAGGAGAACGGGTCTATCAGTGATCATGTACTCAGAATGTCTGGGTACTCCACCCGTCTGGCTGAATTGGGGATGCCCCTTCCGCCAGAGGCTATCACTGACAGAGTTCTTCAATCATTGCCACCTAGCTACAAGAGCTTTGTGTTGAACTATAACATGCACGGGATGAACAAGTCAGTCGCCGAGCTGTTTGCGATGCTGAAAGCCGCTGAGTCTGAAATTCAGAAGGAGCATCAAGTGTTGATGGTCAATAAAACCACTAGTTTCAAGAAAAATGGCAAGGGTAAGAAGGGTAACTCCAAGAAGAGTGGCAAAGCAGTTGCTCCTCCTATGAAGAAACCCAAGGCTGGACCCAAACCAGAAACTGTGTGCTTTCATTGCAAGGGAACTGGACACTGGAAGCGGAACTGCCCCAAGTATTTCGCTGACAAGAAGGCGGCCAACAACAAACAAGGTATATATGATATACATGTTATTGATGTGTACCTTACCAACTCCCGTTGTAGTGCCTGGGTATTTGATACCGGTGCAGTTGCTCTTATTTGCAACTCAAAACAGGAACTGCGGAATAGACGGAGGCTGGCAAAGGACGAAGTGACGATGCGCGTGGGAAATGGTTCCAAGGTTGATGTGATCACCGTCGGCACGCTCGCTCTTCGATTACCATCGAGATTAGTGATGAACCTGAATAAATGTTATTTGGTGCCTGCGTTAAGCATGAACATTATATCTGGATCTTGTTTATCGCGAGACGGTTACTCATTTAAATCAGAGAATAATGGTTGTTCTATTTATATGAGTAATATCTTTTATGGTCATGCACCCGATGTGAGGGGTTTATTCTTATTGAATCTCGATAGTAATGATACACATGTTCATAACATTGATGCCAAAAGATGTAGAATTGATAATGATAATACCACTTTCTTGTGGCACTGCCGTTTAGGTCATATTGGCGTAAAACGCATGAGGAAGCTCCATGCTGATGGACTTTTGGAGTCACTTGATTTTGAATCACTTGACACATGTGAGCCATGCCTCTTGGGCAAGATGACTAAAACGCCGTTCTCTGGAACAATGGAACGGGCAAGTGACTTGTTGAAAATCATACATACTGATGTGTGCGGTCTGATGAGTATTGAGGCGCACGGTGGTTATCGTTACTTTCTCACCTTCACTGATGACTTAAGTAGATATGGGTATATTTACTTAATGAAACACAAGTCTGAAACATTTGAAAAGTTCAAACAATTTCAGAGTGAAGTTGAGAATCATCGTAACAAGAAGATTAAATTCCTATGATCTGATCGAGGAGGAGAATATCTGAGTTATGAGTTTGGCAGTCACTTAGGACAATGTGGAATTGTTTCACAACTAACACCGCCTGGAACACCACAACGTAATGGTGTGTCCGAACGTCGTAATCGAACCTTATTGGATATGGTGCGATCTATGATGTCTCTTGCCGATTTGCCACTATCGTTTTGGGGTTATGCATTAGAGACAGCTGCATTCACTTTAAATAGGGCACCATCGAAATCCGTTGAGACAACGCCATATGAACTTTGGTTTGGCAAGAAGCCAAAGCTGTCGTTTCTTAAAGTTTGGGGATGTGATGCTTATGTCAAAAAGCTTCAGCCTGAAAAGCTGGAACCCAAAGCGGAGAAATGCGTCTTCATAGGATACCCAAAAGAGACAGTTGGGTATACCTTCTACCTCAGATCCGAAGGCAAAGTGTTTGTCGCTAAAAACGGAACATTTCTTGAGAAAGAGTTTCTCTCGAAAGAATTGAGTGGGAGGAAGATAGAACTTGGTGAGGTTGTTGAACCTTTACTTCAACCTGAAAGTAGCGCAGCGCAGAAAGATGTTTCTGTAGAGCCTACATCAGCTGAAGAGGAAGTTAATGATGATGATCATGAAGCTTTGGATCAAGTTGCTATCAAACCTCGTAGGTCGACAAGGACGCGTACTGCTCCTAAGTGGTACGGCAACCCTGTCTTAGAGGTCATGTTGTTGGACAACGATGAACCTACGAGCTATGGAGAAGCGATGATGGGCCCGGATTCCGAGAAGTGGTTAGAGGCCATGAAATCCGAGATGGGATCCATGTATGAAAACAAAGTGTGGACTTTGGAAGTATTACCTGAAGGGCGTAAGGCCATTCAGAACAAATGGATCTTTAAGAGGAAGACGGACGCAGACGGTAATGTCACCGTCTATAAAGCTCGACTTGTGGCAAAGGGTTTTTCACAAGTTCAAGGAGTTGACTACGATGAGACCTTCTCACCCGTAGCGATGCTTAATTCCGTCAGAATCATGTTAGCAATAGCTGCCTTTTTCGATTATGAAATTTGGCAGATGGATGTCAAAACAGCGTTCCTTAATGGTTTCCTTAAGGAAGAGTTGTATATGATGCGACCAGAAGGTTTTGTCGATCCAGAGAATGCTGACAAAGTTTGCAAACTCCAGCGATCCATTTATGGACTGGTGCAAGCATCTCGGAGTTGGAATCTACGCTTTGATGAGGTGATCAAAGCGTTCGAGTTTATACAAGTTTACGGAGAAGCTTGTATTTACAAGAAAGTGAGTGGGAGCTCTATAGCGTTTCTAATATTATATGTGGATGACATATTACTGATCGGAAACAATATAGAAATGTTGGAAAGCGTGAAGGAATATTTGAACAAGAGTTTTTCAATGAAGGACCTGGGAGAAGCTGCTTTCATATTAGGCATCAAGATCTATAGAGATAGATCGAGACGTTTAATAGGACTTTCACAAAGCACATACCTTGATAAGATTTTGAAGAAGTTCAAAATGGATCAATCCAAGAAGGGGTTCTTGCCTGTATTGCAAGGTGTGAAGTTGAGTAAGACTCAATGCCCAGTGACTGCAGAAGATAGAGAAAAGATGAGTGTCGTCCCCTATGCCTCAGCCATAGGCTCTATCATGTATGCAATGCTGTGCACAAGACCCGATGTCAGCCTTGCCATAAGTATGGCCGGAAGGTTTCAAAGTGATCCAGGAGTGGAACACTGGACGGCGGTCAAGAATATCCTGAAGTACCTGAAAAGGACTAAGGACATGTTTCTCGTTTATGGAGGTGATCAAGAGCTCGTCGTAAAGGGTTACGTCGATGCAAGCTTTGACACTGATCCGGATGACTCTAAGTCACAAACCGGATACGTATTTATTCTTAATGGGGGTGCGGTTAGCTGGTGCTGTTCCAAGCAAAGCGTGGTAGCTGATTCTACATGCGAAGCGGAGTACATCGCTGCCTCAGAGGCGGCGAAGGAAGGTGTCTGGATGAAGGAGTTCATGACAGATCTTGGAGTAGTGCCTAGTGCGCTTAACCCAATGACTCTGTTTTGTGATAATACTGGTGCCATTGCTCTAGCCAAGGAACCAAGATTTCACAAGAGGACCTGACACATAAAGCGACATTTCAATTCCATCCGCGATTACATCAAGGAGGATGACATAAATATTTGCAAAGTACACACGGATCTGAATGTTGCAGATCCGATGACTAAACCTCTTCCAAGGGCTAAGCATGAACAACACCAGAACTGCATGGGTGTTCAATTCATTACAATGTAAATCACATAGTGATGTGAACTAGATTATTGACTCTAGTGCAAGTGGGAGACTGTTGGAAATATGCCCTAGAGGCAATAATAAATTGGTTATTATTATATTTCCTTGTTCAAGATAATCGTTTATTATCCATGCTATAATTGTATTGATTGGAAACTCAAATACATGTGTGGGTACATAGACAACTCTGTGTCCCTAGTAAGCCTCTAGTTAACTAGCTCGTGGATCAAAAGATGGTGAAGGTTTCCTAGCCATGGACATAAGATGTCATTTGATAACGGGATCACATCATTAGGAGAATGATGTGATGGACAAGACCCAAACTATAAACGTAGCATATGATTGTGTCAGTTTATTGCTATTGTTTTCTGCATGTCAAGTATTTGTTCCTATGACCATGAGATCATGCAACTCCCTGACATCGGAGGAGTACCTTGTGTGTATCAAACGTCGCAACGTAACTGGGTGACTATAAAGATGCTCTACAGGTATCTCCGAGGGTGTCTGTTGGGTTGGCATGGATCAAGACTGGGATTTGTTACTCCGTATGACGGAGAGGTATCTCAGGGCCCACTCGGTAATACAACATCACAATGAGCCTTGCAAGCAATGTGACTAAAGTGTTAGCCACGAGATCTTGTATTACGGAACGAGTAAAGAGACTTGCCAGTAACGAGATTGAGCTAGGTATAGAGATACTGACGATCGAATCTCGGGCAAGTAACATACCGAAGAACAAAGGGAACAGCATACGGGATTAACTGAATCCTTGACATAGAGGTTCAACCGATGAAGATCTTCGTAGAATATGTAGGAACCAATATGGGCATCCAGGTCCCGCTATTGGTTATTGGCCGTAGAGGTGTCTCGGTCATGTCTACATAGTTCTCGAACCCGCAGGGTCTACACACTTAACGTTTGGTGACGATTAGTATAGTTGAGTTATTGTGTTGGTGACCGAAGGTTGTTCGGAGTCCCGGATAAGATCCCGGACATGACAAAGATCTCTGGAAGAGTCCGGAGGTAAAGATTGATATATGTGATAATAGTGTTTTGATCTCCAGAAGGGTTCCGAAATTCACCGGAAGGGGTTCCGGATGTTTACCGAAGAGTTCGGGTGCAGCAACACTTTATATGGGCCAAAGGGGTAAAGCCCACGAGGTATTGGAAAGTGCAAAAGGAAGTTTTGCTGCTGCCTTAAGCGGTACTACCGCTGGTAAGGCAGTACTACCGCTTGTGTGAAGCGGTACTACCGCATAAGCGGTACTACCGCTTGTGTGAAGCGGTACTACCGCTCGTGAGCGGTACTACCGCTTGTACGCGATACTGCTGGAATCCGAGTTAGACTCTTTCCGTGCGGGCCAAACCGATCTTGTGCGGGGAAAACCGACCTTGTGGAGGCTTTCTCTCCAAGTTTAGACCCCAGGGCTCAACATATAAATAGAGGGGCAGGGCTAACACACGGGACACATCAAGATTTCCCAAGCCGTGTGCCGGCAACCCTAACCCTCTAGTTCCTCCCGTCATAATCTCCGTAGTGCTTGGCAAAGCCCTGCAGAGATTGTTCCTCACCACCATCACCACGCCGTGGTGCTGCCGGAACTCATCCACTACTTCACCATCGCTCGCTGGATCGAGGAGGTGAAGGCGTCATCAAGCCGTATGTGTGTTGAACGCGGAGGTGCCGTCCGTTCGGCACTAGTTCGTGATCGGATCGAGGGACGACTTGTGATTTGGATCGCAGAGACGTTCGACTACATCAACCGCGTTTCTTAACGCTTCCGCTTAGCGATCTACAAGGGTATGTAGATTCACTCTCCCTCTCGTAGATGCTCATCACCATGGATAGATCTTGTGTGTGCGTAGGAAAATTTTGTTTCCCATGCAACGTTCCCCAACAGATTCAGCCAAAAATCACGAAGAACACATGCATTGCCCTAGAAACCTAGATTCAAAGAATAGAACCATAGGAGAGACGAACGGGGGCAATACCGGGTTCCATTGCGAGAGGAGATGGTGGGGATCGATCCCACCGGACGGAAACGTGGAAGACGGCACAGAATCGGCCAGCCGGAGGGGCGGCCGGGGCTGTTATTGAGCGCCTGTGAGAGAGAGGGGGCCGTGGGGAAGAAAGTGAAAGGGTATGGGGGAGTTGGAACTCCCCCTTCCCGATACATACCCCCCCCCCAAAAAAACTCCACTAAGTGGTAGTACCTCCCAAGGGGGCGGTAGTACCGCCTCGATACTACACCCGGGCAGGAGGCCCAGTAGTACCGCTCAAGCGGTAGTACCGTGGGCAGGAGCGGTAGTACCGGCCCTACCAATGGTAGTACCACGCACAGGAGGCAGAGCAGCCAAGACTATGAAGGTGGAAAGGCTTATGCACACAGAGGGTTCGAGAGCAGAAAGGGCATGGGTTGGAGACACGAAAACAACAGCAAATAGGAAGAGACACTCCAAGTTCAAAAGAGAGAAAAAGGAGAAGCAAACTTGCAGTGACTGAAAGCACAGACGTAGTCCTCACGACAAGATAAAACCAAAGAGAGGGTGGTGGCCGACAAGATAAAACCAAAGAGAGGGCGGTGGCCGAAGCCACCTATGTTTGAGTCAATTGGTATGGCACCGCAAAGATTTTAACCTTGGGCCCATGACCAAAACTCATCTTTGAAGCACAAGTACCATCAAACAATGGCGAATGTGAAAGACTTGATCGCTTTATGCATAATGGGGGGAGGGAGAGTTCATTGAGAGAACAACACTCCCCCTATGTCCATGCCTACATCTAGAACAAGATACCATGATGAATGCGGTGGGGTGTGCCTAGATTCAAGACACGTTGATCGAATCAATGATATTTAGCTCATGCCTTAACTCGCGAAATCTTGCTTCATCCAAAGGCTTCGTGAATATATCCGCTTGTTGCTCTTGTGTACCTACATGAATAATATCAATCTCCCCACGCTTGACGTGATCCCAGATGAAGTGATGGCGAATCTCAATGTGCTTCATCTTGCTATGTTGCACCGGATTGTAGGAGATCTTGATTGCACTTTCATTGTCACAGAAAAGAGGCGCTTTGTCACAAGTGACACCATAATCCTTTAAAGTTTGCCTCATCCATAGTAATTGTGCACAACAACTTGCGGTGGCTACATACTCGGCCTCGGTGGTGGAGAGAGACACACAATTTTATCCATAGTTATTCAACACCAACTCACCAAAGAGCGACCAAGGAATTGGCACCCTCCGGAAGTTGACTTCTTATCCACACGGTCTCCCGCCCAATCTGAGGCCGAATGTCCCATCAGATCAAAGCTTGCTCCTTTGGGGTACCATAAGCCAAAGTTTGGGGTATGAGCCAAATATCGAAAGATTCGCTTGACCGCCACAAAGTGACTTTCCTTAGGCGCTGCTTGAAACCGTGCACACATTCCCACACTCAACATGATATCCGGCCTAGATGCACAAAGGTAAAGCAAAGATCCAATCATGGAGCAATATACCTTTTGATCCACCGCTTTACCATTGGGATCAATGTCAAGTTGGCACTTTGTAACACCCCTATGTAATGAGCTACAATGATCATCTGATAATCATGCCAAGTCATCATCATTTGCAATGCTTGATCACAGTGGTTTAATATCTCATTTCAAATTCTGCCACTGAATTCAAATTCAAATGCAATTGAAATTTGAAGTTGCACAAAAGTTGCTGGAAAAATGTTCATCATTTGGCAAATATTCCAAAACAATTTAATGTTAAGAAAAACAACATCACCATGTTGCCAAAATGAGCATCATCATTTAAAACAGTGCTATTCCAGCAATTTAAAATGCAAATTCAATTATGAAAATTCCAAATGGGTTCAGATAATTCCCAAACTTTCTGTGGCAGTGTCTAAAAATGCTCTGGATTTAATGGGCCAAGTCCCATATTTTTCCTAAGTATTTTGGTAGCCCTACAAATTCTTTTTCTATCTCTGTTAACAAACAAAAGAGAAAAATAGAAAAGAAAAGAAACGGGCGAGGCCTTACCTGGCGCGGCCCATCTGGCCCATCTTCTGTTTCCCCTACCAGCTCCCGCGCTGCGTGTCGCCGCCGCTATGGACAGCCGCTCGCCGCGCCGTCCGCAGCCGCCACGGCACCGGAGCAGGTGGGGCGAGGGGATAAGGACGCCCTCGTCCATCTCCCCTGGGCATCTCGCCACTTCTCTTCCTCCCTCTCACTCGTGCGCGCTCGCCCACTTCCCCTCTGTCCCGAGCGCCGCTGCCACCGTTCGTCTTGCTCCGCCGCGGCCAACGCCGTCCCTGCCTCCCTCCGACGTGCCAGCCGTCTCCGCCGAGCTTGACTACGCCTCCTGCACCGCCACATCGAGCTCGGGGAGCCCTACCTCGTCGGGATCGAGCCGCCCTTCTCTCTTTGGGCGCCGGCGATCTCCTCCATCTCCGGCGACCTCTGCTGCTCCAAAGCTGTCGCCGGCTTTTCGTAGCCCCTCGGTGAGCTCCTCCCTCCCTTCATTCTTCTCCCCGCGCCGTAAACTCCCCCTACCTAGCTCGTCGCCTAGTCGAACTCCGGCCGTCGCGGGACCTCGCCGTCCGGCCACCTCTGGTCAATCCCGTGGCCTCGCACTGGCTCGTTTGGATGTGGCACTTCGCTCTCACTCGAATGTGACCGAAAGCGCGCGCAAAAAATCGCACCGTAGCCGTGCCGCCAAACTCACCCATAGCTCACCGCCGCCGTCGTCGACGTCCAGCTCCACTCCGACCACCGTAGCTAGCGCCGGTAGGCTAGATCGACGTGGCGATATCCTCCCATTCGAACGCCGCAAGAAACGCGCGAAACGGACCACCGTACGCGAAACCCGAGCTCGCCGGAGCTCTCTGCCACGCCCGGCGCTCACCGGAGAGTTTTCCGGCGCCGGCGCTGACCTGGCGTGGCCGGGGCCCTCCATTGGGTCACTGCCAGTGGGCCCCAGGCCGCCGTTTGACCCCGTTGACTTTAGTCAACGCGGGTTACTGTTTACTGTTGCCGCTGACGTGTGGGCCCCCCCTCTGTTAATTAGCTAATTACCCCGTTTTTTAAAATAAAACTTAATTAATTAAGTTAGTTAGTCACTGACATAGGGCCCCACCTAGCTAATTAACTATGTTAGTTAGATTAGTTAGTCTCTGTCAATGACAGGTGGGTCCCACTGGTCAGGTTTGACCCTGACCAGCCGGGTTGACCGCTGACGTCACTGTGACATCATGCTGACGCAATAAACTGATTTCCAAAATTTAAATTAATCCAGAGAATTTCAGAAAAATGTTTAAAACTTTGAAAATTCATAGAAATTAAACCGTAGCTCGGATCGAAAAACTTTCTACATGAAAGTTGATCAGAAAAATGAGCCGAATCCGAATATGTGGCCAAAAATGCTTGACCATCACTCCTATCTATCTGAACATGGAACCGTCCCCTCCGGTTCAGTATACCGAAATCAGCCTAAACACCGGGAAAATATCCCAGATATTTTCCCGCTTCGTCCGCGACATGTAGCAATGCATTAGGTCACCACTAACACTGCATACTGCCATGCCATGCATCTGTGTTGCATTTGTCTGCCTTTATTTATTGTTTCTTCCCCCTCTTCTTATCCGATAGCCCCCGAGACCAACGCAGCTCAGGAGACCGGCGACACCACTGACGATCCCTCCTTTGCCACAGAGCTTCCAGGCAAGCAACCCCCCCTTGATGCATGCCTATATCACCTATTCTCTCTTCCCCCTGCGTGCATTAGAAACTGCTACTGCTTGCTTTATCCTATTCTGATGCATAACCTATTTTTGTAACTGTTATTGATACCTGCCTGATATCCAAAATGCTTAGTGTAGGATGGTAGTGATCCATTTGTGGCCCCTCTTCCTTGCTCTAGTTGCCTCGCTTTAGTACCTGTGCCCCGATCGAGGTGATCGACGGGCTGAGACCAGCACAACACCGCACACCCCCTAAGTTGCTCGACCTTGCAGAGCTGACATCGAGTGCCGAGGGTGATACCTCTATCTCACTCCGGTGATGCCTCCGTAGTACATCTAGTTGGTTGTGGGCTACCGAGGGTGATTCCTCTTCCCCACCTCCGATGGAGCTTCTGTCAAGCAACCCCGCAAGTGTGAATGCCATCGAGGGTGATTCCTCCGGATTCACCTTGACGGATACATCGAGTGGAAATCCAATGAGGGTGATTCCTCGGATCCCTTCTTGATGTTTTGGACACATGGTTACTTTAACTTACTACTGTTACTGAATAAAGTCGGGTCGGCCCCGAGGGGTACCCGCGAGTGATGTGGAGACGGGTTGACCATGAGGGTACCCGCGAGATAATTACGTGGCACGGCCGGGCATTCTTAGCCCTTGCCGTAAGTCCACGAGACAGGGTGACGGGGTCACATGATCGTGCATCTCTGCTTGTCACCGCGAGCTCCTAATGCACTAATGGGTTAGGATATGTAATCTGAGTAGGCGTCTGGCCTTTTCGCACTAACCACCACGCGAGAATAAGTATGGGCACTCGGCGTCGTATGTATCAGCCAAAGCTCTTCAGATGTCAGCGATTGAGCGGCGCGCGCCGGGTTGGACTGGGAACGCCCGCGCTTGTATTAAGGGGGCTAGGTCTGCTCCCGGCCGCCCACGCAACGCGCAGGAGTGCAAATGGCGATGGGCCCAAGACCCCTGAGCACTTAGGATGTAGACCGGCGTGCTGGCCTCTCTGTTGAGCCTAGGTAGGGCTACGACGTGTCGATCAGCCGAGGCCGGGCATGGACCGAGCAAGTGTGACCGGCCAGAGTTAATCGAGCGTGTTGGGTAAGTTGGTGCACCCCTGCAGGGAAGTATATCTATTCGAATAGCCGTGTCCACGGTAACAGGACGCTCAGTGTTGTATCCCGATCTACTACAACTTGAACCGGATACCTGTAATTGAAGCTCCGAGATCGCTTTCTCGCAGGGAGTCGAGGAAGGATCTTTAGGCTTCGCTACTACATGCTTGCTACTTTAATTAAAGGCTATGTTCTACTCTCTTCTGATGCTGCAAGACGCTGAAGATGCTAGTCTTCGATAGGACTAGGCCTTTCTCTCTATTCTGGCAATTCTGCAGTCTAGTCCACAGTTACAGCCCTTCCTTTGAAAATGATGCATACTAGCATAGATCTGATGTTAGTCTTGCTGAGTACTTTGGATGAGTACTCACGGTTGCTTTGCTCCCCTTTTTTCCCCATACCCGTTTGATGCGACCAGACGATGGAGTCCAGGAGCCTGCTGTCCCAGTTGACGACTACTACTTCCCCTCTGGTGGATACTACTACAACGAGGAGCCCTCCGATGACCAGGAGTAGTTAGGAGGCACCCAGGCAGGAGGCCTGCGCCTTTCGATCTAGTGTTTTATTTTGCCCCGCCTTGTTAAAGGCCTATCTGTTTAACTTTGTGTCTGTACTCAGATACCTGATGCTTCCGCTGATGCTTGTATGACATCGATATGATGTATTCGAGCCCTCGAGGCCTGTGGCTTGTAATATAAAGCTTGTATTTCTTTTATTTGTGTTTAGAGTTGTGTTGTGATATCTTCAAGTGAGTCCTTAGGCTTGATCGTATGCATTTACGTGTATGAATAGTGCATGATTAAGTCGGGGGCGTCACAAGTTGGTATCAGAGCCGACTGCCTGTAGGAACCCCCTTTCCAACTCCTTGGCCAAAGTTGAGTCTAGTCCTTGAAAAACGATTTTACTAACATGGTTGTGTGGCTTACGGGCCCACATCGCCAATGGGTGGTATTAAGATCTTTTATTTCTCTTCCATACTCTGGGACTCTGATTTCTCTTCTTTTCGGGTTAAATGATTTTGCTAACTATGACATTAGGTTCTCGTAATCACATTCACCCGGAGAGCTGGATTGTTTGCAGATTTTCCTTTCAATTGGTCTGTTTAACCTTTTCCTTCAAAGCTATCAGATGCTTCTCACGATGCATACTCCATTAGTAGTTAGCACTCCTGCGGGCCAATGTCGAACTTCTTTGTTCAGCCCCGATGTCACCATTGATATTGAAGGGTTGGAGTTTCGTGCTTTTCCCATTATTTTGAAGTCTTCCAAAGTTGACCTCATTCTGGGAATGGATTGGTTGAAGGCTCACACCACCTTAATCAATTGTGCCACCAAGGTTGTACACCTTCTGGACCCGTCAGATGAGCTATTAAATTACCATGCTCATGTTGTTCAAAGTGCCGAGGCTCAGATTTATGCACTGAATGCGTTGAACATTTCTCCTCTGGAGGGGATCGAAAGCGTACCAGTCGTTCGCGACTTCCAGGATGTCTTTTCGGAAGAACTCCCAGGAATACCCCCTGCTAGAGCTGTCGAGTTTGTCATCGATCTAAAACCAGGCACCACTCCTATTGCGAAGCGTCCCTATAAGATGCCTCCGCATGAACTTCTTGAGCTTAAAGTGGAAATCGATAAATCACTCCGCAAGGGTTTCATTCGTCCAAGTTCCTCTGTCTGGGGAGCACCTTCTCTCTTTGTCAAGAAGAAAGATGGTACTAACCGATTGGTCCAGGATTACCGGCCGATCAACCAAGCCACCATTCAGAACAAGTATCCGCTTCCTCGGATCAATGACCTGTATGATCAACTTGCTGGATCATCAGTGTTCTCTAAACTTGACTTGAGGTTGGGTTATCATCAGATCCATGTACGCGAAGAGGATATTCCCAAGACTGCCTTTGTTACTCGCTATGGCTCTTATGAGTACACTGTTATGTCTTTTGGGCTAACAAATGCCCCAGCTACGTTCTCCCGCCTGATGAATTATATCTTCATGGAATACCTCGACAAGTTCGTCATGGTTTATCTGGATGATATCTTGGTTTATTCGAAGAATAAGGAAGAACATGCTGAACATCTTCGTCTTGTTTTGGAAAAGCTTCGAGAGCACCAACTGTATGCCAAGTATTCCAAGTGTGAATTTTGATTATCCGAAGTGACCTACCTTGGACATGTGATTTCCAAAGATGGCATCGTAGTCAACCCTGAACGAGTTCAGGCTATTCTTGACTGGACTCCTCCGAAGAATGTCAAGCAAGTCAGAAGTTTTCTCGGCCTTGCAAGCTATTGCCGTCGATTTGTCGAGAACTTCTCAAAGATTGCCAAGCCACTGACTAATCTGCTTCACAAAGGTGTTAAATTTGAGTGGACAGATAAATGTCAAGAAAGTTTCTAGACCCTTAAGGACAAGCTGATCTCTGCTCCAATGCTTGCTCCTCCGGATTCTCGCAAAGATTTCGTGATTTATTGTGACGCTTCTCGACAAGGATTAGGCTGTGTCCTGATGCAAGAGCGCAGAGTAATTGCTTATGCCTCGCGACAGTTGCGTCCTCACGAAGAAAATTATCCAGTGCATGATCTTGAACTTGCTGCAGTGATCTATGCATTGAAGCTGTGGCGACATTACCTCCTTGGTAACCGATGTGAGATATATACTGATCACCAAAGTCTGAAGTATTCATTTACTCAGCCGGATCTCAATCTCCGCCAACAGCGATGGTTGGAAACGATTACGGACTATGACTGTGGTATCTCTTACACCCCAGGCAAGGCTAACGTGATGGCTAATGCCTTGAGCCGCAAGTCATATTGCAACCACCTCAAGGTTCGCAAAGTTCAGCCCCTTCTTCATGAAGAATTCAGCAAGTTGAACCTTCATATTGTTCCTCCGAGTTCTCTCGCTCCCCCTCCTAAAGAATTCCGCAAAATGAACCTCCGTGTGGTTCCCCAGGGTTCTCTCCATACCCTGGTTGTTAAACCAGATCTCATGGACAGCATCAAGACACTGCAAAAATACGACTCTGAAGCCCAAAGGATTAAGCGTTATCTCATAGAAGGAAGGCCCTCATTCTTCACTGTTGATGATGATGACGCTTTGTTCTTTAAGGGTCGCCTAGTGGTCCCTACAAAAGACAACCTGGATATGACTCAGGAGGTTATGGAAGAAGCTCATGATACACCTCTGTCTATTCATCCTGGTAGTACCAAGATATTCGTCAGAAATTCTGGTGGTCTAACATGAAGCAAGACATTGCTCGTTATGTTGCTGAGTGTGACGTTTGCCGTCGCATCAAAGCAGAACATCAAAGACGTACTGGAACTCTGCAACCACTGGCTATTCCTGAATGGAAGTGGGACAAAGTTGAAATGGATTTCATTACTGGATTTCCCAGATCACAGAAGGGTCATAATGCTATTCTTGTCATCATTGACCGATTCTCAAAGGTTGCTCATTTCCTGCCAGTCAAGGAGACAATCACTGCTAGTCAGTTAGCAGACCTGTATGTTTCTAGAA
This sequence comes from Elymus sibiricus, assembly GCA_039707655.1. Classification (NCBI taxonomy): domain Eukaryota; kingdom Viridiplantae; phylum Streptophyta; class Magnoliopsida; order Poales; family Poaceae; genus Elymus; species Elymus sibiricus. Next base: position 289,885,708 of record CM077664.1, read on the forward strand.
TTGTGTCACTCCACGGTGTTCCGTTGGAGATCAGTTCAGACCGTGGCAGCCTTTTTAACTCAAGGTTCTGGGAAAGTTTCCAAGAAGCTATGGGAACTCATCTGTCCTTTAGCACCGCTTATCACCCCCAGTCCCAAGGCCAAGTCGAACAAGTAAATCAAATACTTGAAGATATGCTTCGCGCATGTGTCATCTCCTTTGGCAAAAAATGGGAGGAATCTCTCCCGTATGCTGAATTCTCTTACAACAATAGCTATCAAGCTAGTCTGAAGATGGCACCATTTGAAGTTCTTTATGGACGTAAGTGCCGAACTCCTCTGATTTGGTCAGAAACAGGGGAACGGCCACTCTTCGGTCCGGATATTATCCAACACGCTGAAGAGCAAGTCCGTATCATTCGTGAACATCTGAAGGCTGCTCAGTCCCGTCAGAAGAGCAATTATGACCGTAAACACAAGGTAATGGTCTATCAACCTGGCGAACAAGCTTACCTTCGAGTCACTCCCATGAAGGGCACTCACTGCTTCGGGATCAAGGGCAAGTTAGCTCCTCGCTATATTGGTCCTTTCCACATCCTCGCCAAACGTGGACAGGTGGCTTATAAATTGGAGCTGCCACTGCAATTCTCGCACATTCATGATGTCTTTCATGTTTCGCAACTCCGTCGATGCTTCAAGGATCCTCACCGTGCAGTGGATCACGAGATGCTCGAATTGCAAGATGATCTTTCTTATAAGGAGCATCCGATCCGCATTCTGGATCAAGCTGAACGTCGGACCCGTCAAAAGGCAACCAAGTTCCTCAAAGTGCAGTAGTCAAATCATACTGAAGATGAAGCCACACGGGAACGTGAAGATAGCCTACGTGAAGAATACCCCGACCTTTTCTCTTCTACCTCCTGAATTCTCGGGACGAGATATTCTTTTAGAGGAGGAGAATTGTAACACCCCTATGTAATGAGCTACAGTGATCATCTCATAATCATGCCAAGTCATCATCATTTGCAATGCTTGATCACAGTGGTTTAATATCTCATTTCAAATTCTACCACTGAATTCAAATTCAAATGCAATTGAAATTTCAAGTTGCACAAAAGTTGCTGGAAAAATGTTCATCATTTAGCAAATATTCCAAAACAATTTAATGTTAAGAAAAACAACATCACCATGTTGCCAAAATGAGCATCAGCATTTAAAACAGTGCTATTCCAGCAATTTAAAATGCAAATTCAATTATGAAAATTCCAAATGGGTTTAGATAATTCCCAAACTTTCTGTGGCAGTGTCTAAAAATGCTCTGGATTTAATGGGCCAAGTCCCATATTTTTCCTAAGTATTTTGGTAGCCCTACAAATTCTTTTTCTATCTCTGTTAATAAACAAAAGAGAAAAACAGAAAAGAAAAGAAACGGGCGAGGCCTTACCTGGCGTGGCCCAGCTGGCCCATCTTCTGTTTCCCCTACCTGCTCCCGCGCTGCGTGTCGCCGCCGCTATGGACAGCCGCTCGCCGCGCCGTCCGCAGCCGCCACGACACCGGAGCAGGTGGGGCGAGGGGATAAGGATGCCCTCGTCCATCTCCCCTGGGCATCTCGCCACTCCTCTTCCTCCCTCTCACTCGCGCGCGCTCGCCCTCTTCCCCTCTGTCCTGAGCGCCGCTGCCGCCGTTCGTCTTGCTCCGCCGCGGCCAATGCCGTCCCCGCCTCCCTCCGACGTGCCAGCCGTCTCCGCCGAGCTCGACTACGCCTTCTGCACCGCTACATCGAGCTCGGGGAGCCCTACCTCGTCGGGATCGAGCCGCCCTTCTCTCTTCTGGTGTCGGCGATCTCCTCCATCTCCGGCGACCTCTGCTGCTCCAAAGCTGTCGCCGGCTTTTTGTAGCCCCTCGGTGAGCTCCTCCCTCCCTCCATTCTTCTCCCCGCACCGTAATCTCCCCCTAGCTAGCTCGTCGCCTAGTCGAACTTCGGCCGCCGCGGGACCTCGCCGTCCGGCCACCTCTAGTCAATCCCGTGGCCTCGCACTGGCTCGTTTGGATGCGGCGCTTTGCTCTCACTCGAATGCGATCGAAAGCGCGCGCAAAAATCGCACCGTAGCCGTGCCGCCGAACTCACCCGTAGCTCACCGCCGCCGTCGTCGATGTCCAGCTCCACTCCGACCACCGTAGCTAGCGCTGGTAGGCTAGATCGACGCGGCGTGTTCCTCCCGTTCGAACGCCGCAAGAAACGCGTGAAACGGACCACCGTACGCGAAACCCGAGCTCACCGGAGCTCTCTGCCGCGCCCGGCGCTCGCCGGAGAGTTTTCCGGCGCCGGCGCTGACCTGGCGTGGCCGGGGCCCTCCACTGTGTCACTGCCAGTGGGCCCCAGGCCGCCGTTTGACCCCGTTGACTTTAGTCAATGTGGGTTACTGTTTACTGCTGCCGCTGACGTGTGGGCCCCTCCTCTCTTAATTAGCTAATTACCCCATTTTTGAAAATAAAACTTAATTAATTAAGTTAGTTAGTCACTGACATAGGGCCCCACCTAGCTAATTAACTCTATTAGTTAGATTAGTTAGTCTCTATCAATGACAGGTGGGTCCCACTTGTCAGGTTTGACCCTGACCAGCCGGGTTAACCGCTAACGTCACTGTGACATCATGCTGATGCAATAAACTGATTTTTGAAATTTAAATTAATCCAGAGAATTTCAGAAAAATGTTTAAAACTTTGAAAATTCATAGAAATTAAACCGTAGCTCGGATCGAAAAAATTTCTACATGAAAGTTGATCAGAAAAATGAGCCGAATGTAAACTTTCTACGCTGAAGATGCTAGTCTTCGATAGGACTACGCCTTTCTCTCTATTCTGGCAATTCTGGAGTCTAGTCTACAGTTATAGCCCTTCCTTTGAAAATGATGCATACTAGCATAGATCTGATGTCAGTCTTGCTGAGTACTTTGGATGAGTACTCACGGTTGCTTTGCTCCCCTTTTTTTCCTATACTCGTTTGATGCGACCAGACGATGGAGTCCAGGAGCCTGCTGTCCCAGTTGACGACTACTACTACCCCTCTGGTGGATACTACTACTACGAGGAGCCCTCCGATGACCAGGAGCAGTTAGGAGGCACCCAGGCAGGAGGCCTGCGCCTTTCGATATAGTGTTTTATTTTGCCCCACCTTGTTAAAGGCCTATCTGTTTAACTTTGTGTCTGTACTCAGATACCTGATGCTTCCGCTGATGCTTGTATGACATCGAGCTGATGTATTCGAGCCCTCGAGGCCCCTGGCTTGTAATATAAATGAAAGATCGTGGATGTCGCCTAGAGGGGGGGGGTGAATAGGCGCTTTAAAATAATTACGGTTTAGGCTTGAACAAATGCGGAATAAAACTAGCGTTTAATTTGACAAGCACAAAACCTAAATTGACTAGGCTCACCTATGTGCACCAACAACTTATGCTAAGCAAGATAAACAACTAAGTGATAGCAAGATATATAACAAGAAACAATATGGCTATCACAAAGTAAAGTGCATAAGTAAAGGGCTCGGGTAAGAGATAACCGAGGCACGCGGAGACGACGATGTATCCTGAAGTTCACACCCTTGCGGATGCTAATCTCCGTTTGGAGCGGTGTGGAGGCACAATGCTCCCCAACAATGCCACTAGGGCCACCGTATTCTCCTCACGCCCTCGCACAATGCAAGGTGCCGTGATTCCACTAAGGGACCCTTGAGGGTGGTCACCGAACCCGTACAAATGGCAACCCTTGAGGGCGGTCACCGAACCCGTACACTTTGGCAACCCTTGGGGGCGGTCACCGGTACCCGTCAAATTGCTCGGGGTGATCTCCACAACCTAATTGGAGACCCCGACGCTTGCCCGGAGCTTCACCACAATGGAATGTGGCTCCGAGGCACCACCAAGCCGTCTAGGGCGCCAAGGCACCCAAGAGGAACAAGCTCAAGGGTGCTCAAACACCCAAGAGTAATAAGCTTCTCAACTACTAACTTCCACGTATCACCGTGGAGAACTCAAACCGATGCAACTAATGCAATGGCAAGGGCACACGGAGTGCCCAAGTCCTCCTCTCCCAAATCCCACCAAAGCAACTAATGCTAGGGAGGAAAATGAGAGGAAGAACGAAGAAGAACACGAAGAACTCCAAGAACTAGATCCAAGGGGTTCCCCTCACTTAGAGGAGAAAGTGATTGGTGGAAATGTGGATCTAGATCTCCTCTCTCTTTTCCCCCAAAAACTAGCAAGAAACCATGGAGGGATTGAGAGTTAGCAAAGCTCTAGAAGGTCAACAATGGGAGGAGAGAGAGCTGCAATGGATAAGAAAACCGTTGGGGAAGAAGACCCCTTTTATAGGGCCACCCCAAATCCAACCGTTACCTGTCTCAGCCCGCACAGAGCGGTACTACCGCTCCACAGAGCGGTACTACCGCTCGGGCGGTAGTAATTCAAAAAGCAGCAGGCAACAACAAGAAACTGGAGCGGTAGTGCCGCACCAAGCGGTACTACCGCTCAACTTAAGCGGTACTACCGCTTAAGCTTTCGCAGGACAGAGGAAACAGAGGAAGTGGGGTAGCACTGGAACGGCAGTACCGCAACAAGCGGTACTACCGCTCCACTACCGCCCCACTACCGCTTAGGGAAAAATAACACCAGAAGAAAACACGGTAGTGCAGCGGTAGTAGGGGCGGTAGTACCGTGTCAAGCGGTACTACCGCTCCACTACCGCTAAACGAAAAAGAATGCCAGTAGAAATCACGGTAGTGCAACGGTAGTAGGGGCGGTAGTACCGTGTCAAGCGGTACTACCGTGGTCCCGAGCGGTACTACCGCTTTGGTGACAGGTAAACTGCCCAGACAAACAATAAACCCTGAACTGCCATAACTTCTGCAAATGAGCTCCGAATTGAGCAAACTCAAGCTTGTTGGATAGAGGACGACAAATACTATCCAACAGCGACTGGTTATATTAAGAAGTGGCAGTAGAGAAAATACCAATGATATAGAGATGAGAAACCTCTATGAATGAAGAACCGGCATAAACTCCAACATCGAAAACATCATAGAAGATGCATATATGAACTCCGTTTTCGATGACCTCGAGCTTGTCATGAAGATGACCAAAAGCTCAAAGACTCACAAAGAGAAATACCAAACACAAACCAAGAAATATGATGCAAGGATGCAATGGTTTGAGCTCTCTACGAAGATATGATAAAGCTACTCACTTGAGAGCCCCCCTTGATAGTACGGCTATCGATCCTATAACCCGGTCTCCCAACTACTACCATGAGACCGGTAAAATAGAAAACCTATCAAGGGCAAACCTTTGCCTTGCGCAAAGTCCACTTGAGCTAGATGATGACGATCTTGACCTCCTCAAGTTGGACCACCTTTCTTGATTGCGCCGGCTCGATGAAGACTAGCTGATTGCTCCCCCATACTCCACTATGGGTGAGCCGCTCTTCGGCACATCTTCACAAGTCCATTATCACTTGAACTTGCACACCGCATCTTGATGACGATCACCACTTGATGTCATCCTCCATGGGTTGAATGAGATCTTCCTCTTGACGCAAGCCCATGAAAAACATACCTAACCCCACATAGAACTCTCGCATAGAACATGGGTTAGTACACAAAGCGTAATGGACAATGCTTACCATACCATGAGATCACTTGATCCCACTCGGTACATCTTCTACGCTTTGTGTGTTGATCAACTCGAATCACTCTTCATATTTAGTCTTGATCAACCTTGAATCTTTCCAACTCTCTTCATTAGGATGATGTCTTGAAGGTAAACATGAATGTTCACACAATCTCCTTCTTCAAGACATGCTTGCAATAGGCTCATCTCTTACATGACCAATCTTTGGATAACTCCATGAATAACCTTGGTCAACACATATTCTTCTTCAAATCACCTTGAGACCAACAAATGGTCTACAAGCAAAGCCTATGGACAAACCCTTCAAATATAACTCAAGGCAACCATTAGTCCATAGAGATTGTCATCAATTACCAAAACCAAACATGGGGGCAGCACATGTTCTAACAATAAAGCTTGTATTTCTATTATTTGTGATTAGAGTTGTGTTGTGATATCTTCAAGTGAGTCCTTAGGGTTGATCGTGTGCATTTGCGTTTATGAATAGTGCATGATTAAGTCGGGGGCGTCACACACTTGGTGGGCATTGGAGTCTTGGCCGGCTTGACATCATCCAACTTGAATCTCTTGAGCATGTCTTGGGTATATTTGGCTTGGTTGATGAAGGTTCCGTCTCTTCTTTGCTTGACTTCGAACCCGAGAAAAAACTTCAACTCTCCCATCATAGACATCTCAAACTTCTCCGTCATTAGTGCGGTGAACTCATCATTGAAAGTTTTGTTAGGAGAACCAAAAATAATATCATCAACATATAGTTGGCATATGAACAAACCCCTTTTAACCCTCTTAGTAAAAAGAGTGGGATCAATTTTCCCAATTTCAAACCCACGGTCTTGCAACAATTCGGTAAGGTGCTCATACCACGCACATGGGGCTTGCTTAAGGCCATAGAGTGCCTTATCGAGCTTGTATACATGATTGGGGAACTTGGGATCCTCAAACCCTGGGGGTTGTTTGACATATACCAACTCATTAAGAGGACCATTAAGAAATGCACTCTTCACATCCATTTGTTGCAACTTAAAATCATGATGAGATGCATTTGCAAGCAACATACGAATAGATTCAAGACGAGCAACGGGAGCAAAGGTTTCACCGTAGTCGATACCCTCGACTTGGGAGTAGCCTTGTGCCACCAATCTTGCCTTGTTTCAAATGACAACACCGTTCGTATCTTGCTTGTTCTTGAAGATCCATTTGGTTCCAATGACATTATGATTCTCCATTGGCCTTGGCACCAATAACCACACTTTGTTGCGCTCGAAGTTGTTGAGTTCATCATGCATGGCTTCAAGCCAATCCGTGTCCTCGAGCGCTTCATGTACCTTTTGGGGTTCAACACAAGAAACAAACGCGTGATGCTCACAAAAGTTTGTTAATTGTCTACGAGTGGTTACCCCTTTCTTTAAGCTTCCATAAACATTCTCCATGACATGTTGTTGATGCTTGAGTTTGGAAGCAATCTTGGTGGCACGACGCTCCAAAAGCTCCTCCGTAGCCACTTGGGGAGGATCAGCTTGAACATCTTGAGCGTCATCTTGAGCTTGCTCTTGATCTTGAGCTTGCACTTGATCTTGAGCTTGCTCGGTGTCGTGATCTCGATCTTGGGCATCATTTGGTGCATCACCATCATCTTGAGTTTGATCTTGCCCTTGATCTTGATCACTTGGTTGAGGGCCTCCGGTTTGTTCTTCGGAAGCGTGTGGGTCGATGGTTGGTGATGGCTCCACTTGCGTAGAGCATTGTCCTTCTTCTTCGGCCACAAGGGGTTCCTCAATGGGGAGTATTTGACCAATCCCCATTCTTCTTATGGCTTGAGGAGGAATTTCATCACCTACATCACAAAGACCACTTTGCTCCACTTGGGATCCATTATTTTCATCAAACTCTACGTTACACGTCTCCTCAATGAGTCCATTGGACTTGTTGAGGACACGGTAAGCATGAGAGTTTGTAGCATAACCAACAAATATGCCCTCTTGAGCTCTAGGTTCGAATTTGGACAAACGTGCACCTTTCTTGAGAATGAAACACTTACACCTGAACACCCGGAAGTACTTGAGGTTGGGCTTGTTACCGGTAAGTATCTCATATGGAGTCTTGTTCAAGCCTTTGCGGAGGTAGAGCCGATTGGATGCATGACATGCGGTGTTGATGGCTTCGGCCGAAAAGTTGTACGGAGACTTGAATTCCGCCATCATGGTCCTTGCCGCGTCCATCAACGTCCGGTTCTTCCTCTCGCTACACCATTTTGTTGAGGGGTATATGGTGCGGAGTATTGATGCTTGATCCCCTCATCACTAAGGAACTCATCCAAGGTGTAGTTCTTGAACTCGGTGCCGTTGTCACTTCTAATCATCAATATCTTTGCCTCATGTTGACGTTGAGCTTCATTGGCAAAGTCTATGATGGTTTGTTGGGTCCCGCTCTTCCTTTTGAAGAAATAGACCCACGTGTATCTTGAATAGTCATCCACAATCACCAAGCAATACTTTCTTCCCCCAAGACTATCAAAGGATGGAGGTCCAAAGAGATCCATGTGAAGGAGCTCCAAGGGCCTCTTCGAGTAGATGATAGTCGTGGGTCGGTGAGCCGTCTCATGTAGCTTTCCTTCGATACAAGCACTGCAAGCATGATCTTTGGCAAAGCTCACATTTGTTAGTCCACGAACGTGATCCCCCTTGAGGAGACTTTGCAAAGATCTCATATTGACATGGGCTAGTCGGCGATGCCAAAGCCACCCCACATCAACTTTAGCCATTAGGCAAGTCGCGATCTTAGTGGGTCGCTCCGAAAAGTTAACCACATAGAGACCGTTCTCGACATGCCCAACAAAGGCTACTTTAAGAGTCTTGCTCCACAAAAGGGCCACGGTATCTAGATCAAAGAATGTGGCAAAGCCCATAAGCGCAAGTTGATGAACGGAAAGTAAATTGTATGCAAGGGTCTCAACAAGCATGACTTTCTCAATTGATAAGTCATGAGAAATCACAACCTTGCCAAGACCCAATACCTTAGATCTTGAGGCATCACCGAATTGAACATGGGTGGGCATAGATGGGCTTGGTTGCACGTCCATCACCAAATGCTTGCTCCCGGTCATATGATTTGTTGCTCCACTATCGAGTAACCATGATCCTCCACCGGAAACAAACTCCTACAAGAGATCAATGCTTGGTTTTAGGTACCCATTCTTGAATGGGTCCTTTGATGTTAGTAACAAGGGTCTTAGGAACCCAAATAGACCATTCAATGTACTCATAATAAGAACCAACAAATTTGGCATAAACATGCCCATCACTAGCACGACACAAAACATAAGAACGGTAAAAGTCGCCGGCTTTGCTCGATGGAGTGGTTTTGCCATTCTTGGAATTTCCACCCACCACCTTGTCCTTCTTTTCCTTATGAGCACCCTCTCCCTCTTTGACAAATACCTCTTTGAGAGGGAGAGGTTTCTTGGTCTTGTTCTTCTTCTTCTTCTTCTTTGACTTGGGCACAAACCCAAGTCCCTCCTTTGCCACGACTTCCTTTTGATTGTTCAAAAGTTCGTTGAGGTTCTTCTCACCTTGTATGCAACTCACAAGGCCTTTCTCGATTTGCTCCTTCAACTTGGCATTCTCCTCCACAAGATGAATATGCTCACAACAAGGGTTAGTAGCATGAGCATTATCAATTAGCACAAAAGGAGGGCATGTGGCTATTTCCGTTGTTAGCTTCACATGGAGTTGATCATGAGACTCTTTGAGAGAGCCATGAGCACTCTTCAAAGCCTTGTAGGCCTTGTCAAGTAGCTCAAACTCCTCCTTGCGTCTAGCATGGCCAACTCCATGGTCAACCTTCTCGGAATTGAGCACACGAGTAAGAACTTGAGCATGTTCAAGATCTTTCTTTAGTTGAGCAAGGTCAACGTTGTGTGACTCCTCAAGAGCCAAACGAAGACCTCGCTCTTCCTCAAGACCAATGGAAATATCCGCAATGTCATCAGCATAATCATGACTATGGCCTTGCAAGTTAGTGACAGTCTGTTCATGAGACTCAATGATATCATTGGCCTCACCCAATTGTTCCAAGAGAGCAACAAAGTGCTTCTTGGTCTCACCTTTGAGCTTACCCAAGAACTTGTCAAACTCATTCTCATCCACCTTCACCTCCTCTTGATCATCCACACAATCCAACAATGAAGGATTAGGAGAGATGGAAGTTTTGATGTTGGAGGTTACCTTGTTGACGCCTCTTGCCATGAGGCATTTGGGGATGATGTTCTCATTGGGGGCATCGAAGAGAGACACCGAGGTTGGAGAAGAGGTGGCAATGGCCACGGTGGCCGTTGCAAGCACTTCACCACTTGTATCATCATCATCATTATCGGAGTCGTACTCTTCTTGCACCACCAAGCCCTTTGGAGGCACCTTCTTGTTGTAATTGTTCTTGTTGGGGAAGGGCTTGGCCTTGTCTTTGCGAATGAGCTTGCCATCATTGTCCTCCCTCTTCTCATACGGACAATCCACCACAAAGTGACTCACATTGCCACAATTGTAGCAAGTCCTTACTCGTTGCTTGCCCTTTGAGCCACTTGAGTTGTTCTTGGAGAAGTTGGGCCTTGAGTTTCTCTTGTTGCCCCAAAATTGCCTTGACGCAAGAGCCATGTGCTCGTGGTAAGCATATTTGGTGTCTTTGGGGCAACTCTCTTCTTCTTCCTCATCTTCTTCTTTCGGAATGGACTTGGCCTTCAAAGCAAGGTTGGGTGAGGCTTTCTTTGACCGTTGGACATGAGCTAGAGCATTGTTGGCGGTCTTGTTCATGATGTTCATGGCAATAAACTCATCCAACACTTCACTTGAAGACAAGGTGTGGAAGTCCGGTCTTTGACGGACCACAGAGGACATGGCCTTGTTGAATGGCATGATGGCCTTGAGAAACTTGCGCTTGATCCAATTATCATCCGTATCCTTGCTCCCATGATCTTGAAGAGAGACCGCAAGAGTTGTCAATCTTCGGTAGAGATCACGAGGATCCTCATCTTCATTCATCACAAACTCATCGGCCTCATCAAGCACCACCTCAAAGTTGGACCGTTGAATGCTTGAGCTCCCCTTGTACAAAGATATAATGTGTTCCCAACAATCCTTTGCACGGGAGAAGGGGCGCAAGTGAGATAGATCTTCGGGAGGCACCGCGGATTGGAGGATGAACAATGCGGAGTGATTGTATTGATTGTCCGCCCCTTCTCTTGGAGTGAGGTTGCTTGGATCATGCGGGTAGAAACCTTGCTCGATGATTCTCCAAAGATTTGTTGAGCTGTGATTCAAATGAGACTTGATACAAAAAACCCAATTAGCGAATCACCTTTCACAAGCTTAGGAGGAGGACCAAGGTAGTTAATATGCGGTGTAGGGACCGGTCCTCCATAGACCGGGGGAGGGGGAACCGAGGCAAAAGTTCCCATCCCATTCTTACCATGAGGGGAAGAGGTCTGAGTACCTTCAGCCGCTTCCTTGCCGGAATTGGCCTCCGACGCCGATGCGGTGGGATTAACCACAAGCAAAGGATCGGGAGTAGATTTCAACCCCTCAAGAAGTTCTTTAAGCATGGACTTGACCTCGGCCGTCATAGATGTCTTAAGTGAAGCCATAGCTTCATTTAAGTCGTCTCGGGTGACTGAGTTCAACTCCATGGCCTCGGGCACTTCCTCATCCTGATCCCCGTCGTCAACCATACTCTTCGGGTGGTGAAACCCTTAATAAAGAGACGAGGCTCTGATACCAACTGAAAGGATCGATATGGTTGACTAGAGGGGGGGGGGGTGAATAGGCAACTACCAATTTTTAGCTTTTCTTAACAAATTAGGGTTAGCAACAAAATAGTTTGTCTAGATGTGCAACTAGGTCAGCAACCTATATGATGCTAACAATAACAACAACACAAGCAAGCACAAGATACAACACAAGTAAAGCTTGCACAAAGTAAAGGTAAGAAGTAACCACAAGTGGAACCGGTGAAGACGAGGATGTGTTTCCGAAGTTCCTTCCCTTTGAGAGGAAGTACGTCTCCGTTGGAGCGGTGTGGAGGCACAATGCTCCCCAAGAAGCCACTAGGGCCACCGTATTCTCCTCACGCCCTCACACAATGCGAGGTGCCGTGATTCCACTAGTGGTGCCCTTGAAGGCGGCGACCGAACCTTTACAAACAAGGTTGGGGTAATCTCCACAACTTAATTGGAGGCTCCCAACTCCACCACGGAGCTTCACCACAATGGAATGTGGCTCCGAGGTGACCTCAACCGTCTAGGGTGCTCAAACACCCAAGAGTAACAAGATCCGCAAGGGATTAGTGGGGGGAATCAAATTTCTCTTGGTGGAAGTGTAGATCGGGGCCTTCTCAACCAATCCCTAGAGAATCTACAAGTTTGATTGGCTAGGGAGAGAGATCGGGCAGAAATGAGCTTTTGGAGCAACAATGGAGTTAGGGTAGGAAGAGGTGAACCTAAGGAAGAAGAAGACCCCCTCCTTATATAGAGAGACAAAATCCAACCGTTTTCTGCCCTGTGCCCGCAGCTGAGCGGTACTACCGCTCCTAGGAGCAGTACTACCGCTTAGGCGGTACTACCTCGCACAGGCCTAAAATACATTGAGTGTACAAACGGTAGTGCCACCGGAGCGGTACTACCGCTGCCCCTGGCAGTACTACCGCTAAGGGGTTTTAGACCAGGAGAGGCAGCAGTAGTAGAGGCTTCCAGGGCGGCAGTACCGTACGAAGCGGTACTACCGTCCTAGTGCCGCTCTACTATCGTAAAGGGTAACGTGGAAATAGAAGCGCGCAAGGAGGAAACCCTGCAAGCGGTAGTGGCGGCGGTAGTACGGGCGGTAGTACCGCCAGAGCGGTACTACCGTGGTACTACCGTACAACTACCGTGAATTAGCACACCGACAACAGAGAGTTGCACGCACGGGGAAACCTCAAGCGGTAGTGCCACGGTAGTACCCAGCGGTACTACCGCATAAGCGATACTACCGTGAGCACCAGCGGTACTACCGTGAGCACCAGTGGTACTACCGCTTGTGTGCCACTGAACTTCCACAGAAAATAGGGGAAAGGCTCAGAGAAGGGAAAGGAAGCTGTGGGTGCATATGAGGCTGTGTACGTGTTGATTCCACCCATACCTTTCCAACGCGGACCCCCTCTTTATAGTATGGATTCCCTATGACTCAAAACCACCAAAAAGAAATCGTCGGAAAATAACCGTCTTCACTCTTCACCATTGAGGGTTGATAAACCGTCTTGTGCCTATTAATATAATCTCTGAAAAGGTCAATGCACACGATTAATCCACAACACGCATTGTCATCAATTACCGAAACTACTAGGGTAAAATATGCCCTAACAGTGTGCGAATCCTTTCAATAGCCAAACATAAAACCCTCATGTGCTTTCGGTGCAAATTTGGAAGTGTGATGTGGATCCCTTATCCAGCACCTAGCACCGCAGAGTTTGAAATAACTTACATTTGGCTTCTTACCAGCGATTAGTTCATAAGATGTCTTCTTGAAGAACTTGTGAAGATATACTCTGTTGATGATGTGGCATGCAGTATCAATGGCTTCGGGCCACCACTTGCGTGGTGTCTTGTATTCATCAAGCATAGTGCGAGCCATCTCAATGAGAGTCCTGTTCTTGCGCTCCACGACGCCATTCTGCTGTGGAGTATATGGGGCTGATAACTCATGAGTGATGCCAAGAACATCAAGATAGGTGTCGAGCCCAGTGTTGTTGAACTCAGTGCCATTGTCACTCCTGATATGCTTGATCTTGACGCCATAGTTGGTCATGGCATGGTTGGCGAACCGCCTGAAGACATCCTGCACCTCAGTCTTATACAGGATTATATGCACCGAAGTGTATCGAGAGTAATCATCAACAATCACAAAGCCATATAAATGTGCAGAAGTAGTAAGAGTGGAGTAATGAGTATGGCCGAATAAGTCCATGTGTAGCAGCTCGAAGGGACTAGTGGTCATCATGATTGTCTTCGAGGGATGTTTCTCCCTAGTCATCTTCCCAGCTTCACAGGCACCACACAAGTGATCCTTCTTGAACATGACGCCCTCGATCCCAATGATGTGCTTCTTCTTCACAAGGGTGTGCAAGTTCCTCATGCCAGCATGCCCTAGCCGTCGATGCCAAAGCCAGCATTCTAAAGCTTTTGCTAGAAGACATGTGGCAAGCTGTGGTCCTATGGAGAAATCTACCATGTACAAATCACCTCTTCGATAACCTTCGAAAACTTGAGTTTTGTCAGAAGCCATTAGTACAAGACAACAGAATTTGCCAAAGATGACAATCATATCAAGTTCACAAAGCATTGAGACTGACATGAGGTTGAATCCAAGGGATTCGACAAGCATCACTTTATCCATGTGTCGATCCTTTGAGATTGCAACCCTACATAGACCCAATACCTTGCTTTTCCCAGTATCAACAAATGTGTTGTGTAGATGGACGGAGTGTGGAGTCCATTAGTAGGCTTCGATCACCGGTCATGTGATTGGTACATCCACTATCCAGAATCCACTCATTAGCTTTTGGAAGTGAACCCTACAGTGAAGTTAGTAGGATAGGTTTCACCATGACAATTGTGAAGATTAAACATGTGATAGCATACACTTCATGTAAGATTGGTTTCATGAATGATATATCAAGATAGTCATCAAGTAATCATGGACGAATAAATGGTAAACCATCTTAGACATTTTATCTTGTGTCCAAACAAGATTTTTCAGCTCTCCAGCATTGTCTTCAGAACCCAATGCATTTTGGCTGGAGACCCGACCCTGCAAGAGAAGTTTGTTCTTCTTAACCACCCACATCTGAAGGGGTGGCTTAGAAGCAATCAATCTTAGTGTAGCCTCAGAAAACTTTGGCTTTGGAGTCCTAGCAAATAGCTTCGCACGGGGGTTAGGATACTCAAATGAATATGCAGAAAAGTGTTTTGATTTGTGAACATAGCGGTTTGAAGAACGTTACACATATTCATGAGATCAATCATTATGGCCCTGTGAAACATAAGTGTTAGCTCGATCATACGAAGACCTTTGTCTGTATGATTTGGTCCATATGAAGCTTTTGCTCTGGGGTTTGTCTTCTTCCCAGGTGGTGTCATGATGACATTCACGGGAAGCCTTTCCAGAAAACTTTTAGGCACCCAGATCTTCTTCAGAGGTGAACCATTCCTGTAGTTAGTTCCAATAAACCTGGCAAATACTTCACCATTTTGATTTTTGAACAACTTATAGTTTGAGTCAAATGACTCATCAATGATGATAGGGTTAGCACAGTTGTAGCCAGATAAGGTGGATGGATCTACTGATGGCCCTTGTGCAGCAACCCAGGTAGTCTTGGGGTACTGCTCAGGCTTCCAGTAAGACCCATCAACACTGATTCTCCTCTCGAAGCCAACACCCTCTTTCCTAGGGTTCCTGTTTAGAATCTGCTTCTTGAGCACATCACAAAGAATTTGATGCCTTTGAGGCTTTTGTACATGCCTGTCTCAAGCAATGTCTTCAACCTAGCATTCTCATCAGCAATAGTAGTGGCTTCCTCAGAGGAGGGGTTAGTTGCCACAGTAGTTGAAGATATTGCAGGCATAGAAGCATTCGAACATTCAGCAGAAGAAGTAGCATTATCACGCTCAAGGCATCTCAAAAAAGGTGGCATAAATTCATCCTGATCGGTACTGATCTGTTAAGCAAGAAGTGGATCGTTTTCAGTTCGAAGATCATCATGAGACGCTCTCAGCTTCTCTAGTTCTTGCTTCCTTTGAAGAAATTCGTAGGAAAGCTTCTCATGATTTGCTGAGAGGGTATCATGACGACTTAGAAGCTCATCATACTTAACTTGAAGATTTTTTATGTCTTCAATTAAGGATTGACTTCGATTCATTTCCTCATCCAACAGAGCATCACTTTTGTCTAGCAGATTTTGAATCTTCTCCATAGCATTTTGTTGTTCGATGGCAATTTTAGCAAGTTTCTTATAGCTAGGTTTCGATTCACATTCAGAGCCATCTTCACTTGAGGTGTCAAAGTAGGCAGCACACGATGTTACCTTTGCGCCTCTTTCCATGAAGCAATAGGCAGGAGCGGAGTTGTTGTCGTCGTGGTCGGAGACGTAACCATTGTCTTCAGTGCTGAAGATAGACTTGGCGACGAACGCAGAAGCGAGAGCCAAACTGGCCACGCCCGAATCAGACTCCTCCGACTCCTCCACTACTCCTCAAAGCAGACTCCTCCTCTGAATCCATTTCCTTGCCAATAAATGCCCGAGCTCTGCTAGAGGAACTCTTCTTGTGAGATGAAGACTTTGATGAAGACTTTGAATATTTCTTCTTCTTCTTATCATCGGAGTCATAGTCCTTGCTCTTCTTCTTCTTAGATTCTTTTTCCCATAGAGGACAATCAGCAATGTAGTGGCCTGGCTTCTTGCATTTGTGGCAAGTTCTCTTCTTATAGTCACTAGTGGAAGCTTCTGCCTTCTTGGAGTCATGTTTTGAAGACTTCCCGAAGCGGTTTTTCTTGGTGAACTTCTGGAACTTCTTCACAAGCAGTGCAAGCTTTCTGCCAATGTCTTCAGGGCCACCGGAACTGCAGTCAGAGTCTTCAGATGAAGATACAGCCTTTGCCTTCAAAGCACAAGATCGTCCATAGCTAGAACCATAGATATCTCTCTTCTCAGCCAACTGGAATTCATGAGTATTGAGCCTCTCAAGGATATTGGCAGGATCCAATTGCTTGAAATCAGGGAGTTCCTGGATCATCAGTGATAGGGTGTCGAAGGAATTGTCAAGAGACCTCAATAGCTTCTTCACAACTTCATGTTCGGTGATGTCAGCGGCGCCAAGAGCATGAAGCTCATTGGTGATATCAGTGAGACGATCGAAGGTGAGCTGAACATTCTCATTGTCGAGCCTCTTGAAGCGGTTGAAGAGATTGCGAAGAACATCAATTCATGAGTCACGCTGGGATGAGACGCCTTCATTGACCTTGGAGAGCTAGTCCCAAACTAGCTTCGCAGAATCCAGAGCACTCACACGGCCATACTGCCCGTTGGTCAGGTGACCACATATAATGTTCTTGGCAGTTGAGTCCAATTGCGCGAACCTCTTCACATCAGCAGCGGTGACACCTTCACCAACTTTGGGGACGCCAGTCCTGATGACATACCAGAGGTCGTTGTCGATGGCTTCAAGATGCATGCGCATCTTATTTTTCCAATAGGGGTAATCAGTGCCATCGAAGACAGGGCACGCAGCGGAGACCTTGATTATCCCTGCAATCGACATAGCTAAAACTCTAGGTGGTTAAACCGAATCACACAGAACAAGGGAGCACCTTGCTCTGATACCAATTGAAAGTGCTAGTTATCGACTAGATAGGGGGTGAATAGGCGATTTTTATGAAAGTCTTCGAAAAAGGCAATGTCTTCGAAAACTTAGAAGATAAACAGCTACTAGGTAAGATACATCGGAAGATAAACTAAACTAGACATGCTGAAGGAACAACACAAGAATGATATAATGTGAAATCAAGCAGCAAACTAGATAGTTGTAAGTGCATCTAGTGCCACCCCTTGTTGGTTTTGGGATATTGAAGACAAACTTGGTTGGACTAATGTGTTTGTGAGATTCACAGGATAACACATGTAGAAGTCCCTATTGATTCGGTTTACCCATCAAAGATGACCCCTAAAAATGTATGAAGACATTGAAGACAATGGTGGTTCACGAAGACATTCGTGTTGAAGATAATGGTTCACGAAGACATTCATTGAAGACAATGAAGCGCGAAGACATGGTCTTTTGGTAGTTTCTTTTTCTTATTTCTTGAGTCATAGGAACCACCGAACTGTCAAGTGGAGTCGAGGTAAACAAAGTCAGAAACTGACATGATGTGATACGTCTCCGTTGTATCTACTTTTCTAAACACTTTTGCTCTTGTTTTGGACTCTAATTTGCATGATTTGAATGGAACTAACCCGGACTGACGCTGTTTTCAGCAGAACTACCATGGTGTTGTTTTTGTGCAGAAATCAAAGTTCTCGGAATTGGACGAATTTTTTTGGAGATTTTTATGGAATATATAAAAATTATTGGCGCAAGATTCAACAGAAGAGGGGCCACCTGTTGTCCACAAGGCAACAGGGCGCGACCCCCCTAGGGCGCGCCCTGTTACCTTGTGGGGCCCACAGGCGGTCATCTGACCTAATTCCAACGCTATGAATTCTCTTTCCTCGAGAAAAAAAATAGAAGAAGTTTCATCGCGTTTTACGATACGGAGCCGCCGCCACCTCCTGTTCTTCATCGGGAGGGATGATCTGGAGTCTGTTCGGGGATCCGGAGAGGGGGATTCGACGCCGTCGTCATCATCAACCATCCTCCATCGCTAATTTCATGATGCTCAGCACCGGGCGTGAGTAATTCCTCCGTAGGCTTGCTGGACGGTGATGGGTTGGATGAGATTTATCATATAATCGAGTCAATTTGTTAGGGCTTTGATCCCTAGTATCCTTTTGTTGGAAATATGCCCTAGAGGCAATAATAAATTAGTTATTATTATATTTCCTTGTTCATGATAATCGTTTATTATCCATGCTATAATTGTATTGATTGGAAACTCAAATACATGTGTGGGTACATAGACAACACTGTGTCCCTAGTAAGCCTCTAGTTGACTAGCTCATTGATCAAAAGATGGTGAAGGTTTCCTAGCCATGGACATGAGATGTCATTTGATAACGGGATCACATCATTAGGAGAATGCTGTGATGGACAAGACCCAAACTATAAACGTAGCATATGATCGTGTCAGTTTATTGCTATTGTTTTCTGCATGTCAAGTATCTGTTCCTATGACCTTGAGATCACACAACTCCCTGACATCGGAGGAGTACCTTGTGTGTATCAAACGTCGCAACGTAACTGGGTGACTATAAAGGTGCTCTACAGGTATCTCCGAGGATGTCTGTTGGGTTGGCATGGATCAAGACTGGGATTTGTTACTCCGTGTGACGGAGAGGTATCTCAGGGCCCACTCGGTAATACAACATCACAATGAGCCTTGCAAGCAATGTGACTAAAGTGTTAGCCACGAGATCTTGTATTACGAAACGAGTAAAGAGACTTGCCGGTAACGAGATTGAACTAGGTATAGAGATACCGACGATCGAATCTCGGGCAAGTAACATACCGAAGAACAAAGGGAACAGCATACGGGATTAACTGAATCCTTGACATAGAGGTTCGACCGATAAAGATCTTCGTAGAATATGTAGGAGTCAATATGGGCATCCTGGTCCCGCTATTGGTTATTGATCGTAGAGGTGTCTCGGTCATGTCTACATAGTTCTCGAACCCGCAGGGTCTACACACTTAACGTTTGGTGACGATTAGTATAGTTGAGTTATTTTGTTGGTGACCGAAGGTTGTTCAGAGTCCCGGATAAGATCCCGGACATGACGAGGATCTCTGGAAGAGTCCGGAGGTAAAGATTGATATATGAGATAATAGAGTGTGGTCTCCGGAAGGGTTCCAGAATTCACCGGAAGGGGTTCTGGATGTTTCCCGAAATGTTCGGGTACGAGAACACTTTACATGGGCCAAGGGGTAAAGCCCACGAGGCTTAGGCAAAGTGCAAAAGGAAGTTTTGCTGGCGTCTGGGGTGGTACTACCGCTTATCGTAAGCGGTACTACCGCTACAGGCGGTACTACCGCTTATCGTAAGCGGTACTACCGCTACAGGCGGTACTACCGCTTATCGTAAGCGGTACTACCGCTTGTACGCGATACTGCTGGAATCCGAGTTGGACTCTTTCCGTGCGGGCCAAACCGACCTTGTGCGGGCAAAACCGACCTTGTGGAGGTTTTCTCTCCAAGTTTAGACCCCAGGGCTCAACATATAAATAGAGGGGCAGGGCTAGCACACGGGAGACATCAAGATTTCCCAAGCCGTGTGTTGGCAACCCTAACCCTCTAGTTCTCCCGTCATAATTTCCGTAGTGCTTGGCGAAGCCCTGCAGAGATTGTTCCTCACCACCATCACCACGCCGTCGTGCTGCCGGAACTCATCTACTACTTCACCACCGCTCGCTGGATCGAGGAGGTGAAGGCGTCATCAAGCCGTACGTGTGTTGAACGCGGAGGTGCCGTCCGTTCGGCACTAGTTCGTGATCGGATCGAGGGACGACTTGCGATTTGGATCGCGGAGACGTTCGACTACATCAACCGCGTTTCTTAACGCTTTCGCTTAGCGATCTACAAGGGTATGTAGATTCACTCTCCCTCTCGTAGATGCTCATCACCATGGATAGATCTTGTGTGTGCGTAGGAATTTTTTTGTTTCCCATGCAACGTTCCCCAACAGTGGCATCTGAGCTAGGTCTATGCGTAGTTGAGATCTCGAGTAGAACACAAACGAGTTGTGGGCGTGGGTGTATACATATTGCTTGCCGTTACTAGTTGATACTTGATTCGGCGGTATTGTGAGATGAAGCGGCCCAGACCAACATTACTCGTACGCTTATGAGAGACCGGTTCCTTCAACTGACATGTAACTTCGTTGCATAAAGATGGCTAGCGGGTGTCTGTCTCTCTCACTTTAGTTGAATCGATTTCAATGAAGAGGGTTCTTTTAGAAGATCAAAAAGCAATCACTACACCACGTTGTGGTTTTGCGTAGGTAAGAACGGTTCTTGCAAACCCGTAGCAGCCACGTAAAACTTGCAACAACAATTAGAGGACGTCGAACTTGTTTTTGCAGGGTATGTTGTGATGTGATATGGCCAATAACATGATGAGATATATGTGATGTATGCGATGATCATGTGTTGTATAGAATATCACGACTTGCATGTCGATGACTACGGCAACTGGCAGGAGCCATAGAGTTGTCTTTAATTATTTTCGCCATTTTTGCTTTACTTTATCGCTATGAGTTAGCTATAGTCGTAGAAGCAATAGTCGCCGCGACAACCTCATGGCGACACGTTGATGGAGATCAAGATGATGGAGATCGTTGTGTCATGCCGGTGATGATGGAGATCATGCCGGTGCTTTGGAGATGGAGATCAAAAGCACAAGTTCATGGCCATATCATGTCACTTATGATTTGCATGTGATGTTAATCCTTTTATGCATCTTATTTTGCTTAGGACGACGGTAGCATTATAAGGTGATCCCTCACTTAAATTTCAAGATAAAATTGTGTTCTCCCCGAGTATGCACCGTTGCGAAAGTTCGTCGTTTCGAGACACCACGTGATGATCGGGTGTGATAGACTCTACGTTCACATACAACGGGTGCAAGCCAGTGTTGCACGTGCGGAACACTCGGGTTAAACTTGACGAGCCTAGCATGTACATACATGGCCTCAGAACACAAGAGATCGAAAGGTAGAACATGAGTCATATAGTAGATATGATCAACATGAAGATGTTCACCATTGAAACCACCTCAACTCACATGATGATCGGACTTGAGTTGGTGGATTTGGATCATGTTACACTCGAATGATCGGAGGGATGTCAATTTGAGTGGGAGTTTTTAAAGTAATATGATTAACTAAACTCATTATCTAGAACAATGGTCTAAGTTGTCTTTGCTATATTTATGTTGTAGATCATGGCTCGCGCAGTAGCACCCCTGAATTTTAATGCGTTCCTAGAGAAAGCTAAATTGAAAGATGATGGAAGTAACTTTGTGGACTGGGCCCATAATCTAAGGATTATCCTTACGGCTTCCCAGAAGGCTTATGTCCTTGATGCACCGCTTGGTGATCCACCCGCTCCAGTTGAGTCTCTAGACGTTGTGAACGCCTGGCAGGCTCGTTCTGAAGATTACTCAATAGTTCAATGTGCAATATTGTATGGCTTAGAACCGGGACTTCAAAGACGTTTTGAACGTCATGGAGCATATGAGATGTTCCAGGAGTTGAAGTTTATCTTTCAGAAGAATGCCCGGATCGAGAGATATGAGATCTTCGATAAGTTCTATGCTTGCAAGATGGAGGAGAACGGGTCTATCAGTGATCACGTACTCAGAATGTCTGGGTACTCCACCCGTCTGGCTGAATTGGGGATACCCCTTCCGCCAGAGGCTATCACTGACAGAGTTCTTCAATCATTGCCACCTAGCTACAAGAGCTTCATGTTGAACTATAACATGCACGGGATGAACAAGTCAGTCGCCGAGCTGTTTGCGATGCTGAAAGCCGCTAAGTCTGAAATTCAGAAGAAGCATCAAGTGTTGATGGTCAATAAAACCACTAGTTTCAAGAAAAATGGCAAGGGTAAGAAAGGTAACTCCAAGAAGAGTGGCAAAGCAGTTGCTCCTCTCGTGAAGAAACCCAAGGCTGGACCCAAACCAGAAACTGTGTGCTTTCATTGCAAGGGAACTGGACACTGGAAGCGGAACTGCCCCAAGTATTTGGCTGACAAGAAGGCGGCCAACAACAAACAAGGTATATATGATATACATGTTATTGATGTGTACCTTACCAACTCTCGTTGTAGTGCCTGGGTATTTGATACCGGTGCGGTTGCTCATATTTGCAACTCAAAACAGGAACTGCGGAATAGACGGAGGCTGGCAAAGGATGAAGTGACGATGCGCATGGGAAATGGTTCCAAGGTTGATGTGATCGCCGTCGGCACGCTCGCTCTTCGATTACCATCGGGATTAGTGATGAACCTGAATAATTGTTATTTAGTGCCTGTGTTAAGCATGAACATTATATCTGGATCTTGTTTATTGCGAGACAGTTACTCATTTAAATCAGAGAATAATGGTTGTTCTATTTATATGAGTAATATCTTTTATGGTCATGCACCCGATGTGAGGGGTTTATTCTTATTGAATCTCGATAGTAATGATACACATGTTCATAACATTGATGCCAAAAGATGTAGAATTGATAATGATAATACCACTTTCTTGTGGCACTGCCGTTTAGGTCAATTTGGCGTAAAACGCATGTGGAAGCTCCATGCTGATGGACTTTTGGAGTCACTTGATTTTGAATCACTTGACACATGTGAGCCATGCCTCATGGGCAAGATGACTAAAACGCCGTTCTCTGGAACAATGGAACGGGCAAGTGACTTATTGAAAATCATACATATGTGTGCGGTCCGATGAGCATTGAGGCGCGCGGTGGTTATCGTTACTTTCTCACCTTCACTGATGACTTAAGGAGATATGGGTATATTTGCTTAATGAAACACAAGTCTGAAACATTTGAAAAGTTCAAACAATTTCAGAGCGAAGTTGAGAATCATCGTAACAAGAAGATTAAATTCCTACGATCTGATCGAGGAGGAGAATATCTGAGTTATGAGTTTGGCAGTCACTTAAGACAATGTGGAATTGTTTCACAACTAACACCGCCTGGAACACCACAGCGTAATGGTGTGTCCGAACGTCGTAATGGAACCTTATTGGATATGGTGCGATCTATGATGTCTCTTGCCGATTTGCCACTATCGTTTTGGGGTTATGCATTAGAGACAACTGCATTCACTTTAAATAGGGCACCATCGAAATCCGTTGAGACGACGCCATATGAACTTTGGTTTGGCAAGAAGCCAAAGCTGTCGTTTCTTAAAGTTTGGGGATGTGATGCTTATGTCAAAAAGCTTCAGCCTGAAAAGCTGGAACCCAAAGCGGAGAAATGCGTCTTCATAGGATACCCAAAAGAGACAGTTGGGTATACCTTCTACCTCAGATCCGAAGGCAAAGTATTTGTCGCTAAAAACGGAACATTTCTTGAGAAAGAGTTTCTCTCGAAAGAATTGAGTGGGAGGAAGATAGAACTTGATGAGGTTGTTGAACCTTTACTTCAACCTGAAAGTAGCGCAGCGCAGAAAGATGTTTCTGTAGAGCCTACAACAGCTGAAGAGGAAGTTAATGATGATGATCATGAAGCTTTGGATCAAGTTGCTATCGAACCTCGTAGGTCGACAAGGACGCGTACTGCTCCTGAGTGGTACGGCAACCCTGTCTTAGAGGTCATGTTGTTAGACAACGATGAACCTACGAGCTATGGAGAAGCGATGATGGGCCCGGATTTCGAGAAGTGGTTAGAGGCCATGAAATCCGAGATGGGATCCATGTATGAAAACAAAGTGTGGACTTTGGAAGTATTACCTAAAGGGCGTAAGGCCATTAAGAACAAATGGATCTTTAAGAGGAAGACGGACGCGGACGGTAATGTCACCGTCTATAAAGCTCGACTTGTGGCAAAGGGTTTTTCACAAGTTCAAGGAGTTGACTACGATGAGACCTTCTCACCCGTAGCGATGCTTAAGTCCGTCAGAATCATGTTAGCAATAGCTGCCTTTTTCGATTATGAAATTTGGCAGATGGATGTCAAAACAGCGTTCCTTAACGGTTTCCTTAAGGAAGAGTTGTATATGATGCAACCAGAAGGTTTTGTCGATCCAGAGAATGCTGACAAAGTTTGCAAACTCCAGCGATCCATTTATGGACTGGTGCAAGCATCTCGGAGTTGGAATCTTCGCTTTGATGAGGTGATCAAAGCGTTCGAGTTTATACAAGTTTACGGAGAAGCTTGTATTTACAAGAAAGTGAATGGGAGCTCTATAGCGTTTCTAATATTATATGTGGATGACATATTACTGATTGGAAACAATATAGAAATGTTGGAAGGCATGAAGGAATATTTGAACAAGAGTTTTTCAATGAAGGACCTAGGAGAAGCTGCTTTCATATTAGGCATCAAGATCTATAGAGATAGATCAAGACGTTTAATAGGACTTTCACAAAGCACATACCTTGATAAAATTTTGAAGAAGTTCAAAATGGATCAGTCCAAGAAGGGGTTCTTGCCTGTTTTGCAAGGTGTGAAGTTGAGTAAGACTCAATGCCCAGTGACTGCAGGAGATAGAGAAAAGATGAGTGTCACCCCCTATGCTTCAGCCATAGGCTCTATCATGTATGCAATGCTGTGCACAAGACCCGATGTCAGCCTTGCTGTAAGTATGGTCGGAAGGTTTCAAAGTGATCCAGGAATGGAACACTGGACGGCGGTCAAGAATATCCTGAAGTACCTGAAGAGGACCAAGGACATGTTTCTCGTTATGGAGGTGATCAAGAGCTCGTCGTAAAGGGTTACGTCGATGCAAGCTTTGACACTGATCCGGATGACTCTAAGTCACAAACCGGATACGTATTTATTCTTAATGGGGGTGCGGTTAGCTGGTGCAGTTCCAAGCAAAGCGTGGTAGCTGATTCTACATGCGAAGCGGAGTACATCGCTGCCTCGGAGGCGGCGAAGGAAGGTGTCTGGATGAAGGAGTTCATGACAGATCTTGGAGTAGTGCCTAGTGCGCTTAACCCAATGACTCTGTTTTGTGATAATACTGGTGCCATTGCTCTAGCCAAGGAACCAAGATTTCACAAGAGGACCAGACACATAAAGCGACGTTTCAATTCCATCCGCGATTACATCAAGGAGGACGACATAAATATTTGCAAAGTACACACGGATCTGAATGTTGCAGATCCGATGACTAAACCTCTTCCAAGGGCTAAACATGAACAACACCAGAACTGCATGGGTGTTCGATTCATTACAATGTAAATCACATAGTGATGTGAACTAGATTATTGACTCTAGTGCAAAAGGGAGACTGTTGGAAATAAGCCCTAGAGGCAATAATAAATTAGTTATTATTATATTTCCTTGTTCATGATAATCGTTTATTATCCATGCTATAATTGTATTGATTGGAAACTCAAATACATGTGTGGGTACATAGACAACATTGTTTCCCTAGTAAGCCTCTAGTTGACTAGCTCATTGATCAAAAGATGGTGAAGGTTTCCTAGCCATGGACATGAGATGTCATTTGATAACGGGATCACATCATTAGGAGAATGATGTGATGGACAAGACCCAAACTATAAACGTAGCATATGATCGTGTCAGTTTATTGCTATTGTTTTCTGCATGTCAAGTATCTGTTCCTATGACCATGAGATCATACAACTCCCTGACATCGGAGGAGTACCTTGTGTGTATCAAACGTCGCAACGTAACTGGGTGACTATAAAGGTGCTCTACAGGTATCTCCGAGGATGTCTGTTGGGTTGGCATGGATCAAGACTGGGATTTGTTACTCCGTGTGACGGAGAGGTATCTCAGGGCCCACTCGGTAATACAACATCACAATGAGCCTTGCAAGCAATGTGACTAAAGTGTTAGCCACGAGATCTTGTATTACGGAACGAGTAAAGAGACTTGCCGGTAACGAGATTGAACTAGGTATAGAGATACCGACGATCGAATCTCGGGCAAGTAACATACCGAAG
The DNA here is from genome assembly GCA_039707655.1 of Elymus sibiricus. Taxonomy (NCBI): domain Eukaryota; kingdom Viridiplantae; phylum Streptophyta; class Magnoliopsida; order Poales; family Poaceae; genus Elymus; species Elymus sibiricus. The sequence goes on from CM077664.1 coordinate 289,911,750, forward strand.
AACAAAGGGAACAACATACGGGATTAACTGAATCCTTGACATAGAGGTTCGACCGATAAAGATCTTCGTAGAATATGTAGGAGCCAATATGGGCATCCAGGTCCCGCTATTGGTTATTGATCGTAGAGGTGTCTCGGTCATGTCTACATAGTTCTCGAACCCGCAGGGTCTACACACTTAACGTTTGGTGACGATTAGTATAGTTGAGTTATTTTGTTGGTGACCGAAGGTTGTTCGGAGTCCCGGATAAGATCCCGGACATGACGAGGATCTCCGGAAGAGTCCGGAGGTAAAGATTGATATATGGGATAATAGTGTTTGGTCTCCGGAAGGGTTCCGGAATTCACCGGAAGGGGTTCCGGATGTTTCCCGAAATGTTCGGGTACGAGAACACTTTATATAGGCCAAGGGGTAAAGCCCACGAGGCTTAGGCAAAGTGCAAAAGGAAGTTTTGCTGGCGTCTGGGGTGGTACTACCGCTTATCGTAAGCGGTACTACCGCTACAGGCGGTACTACCGCTTATCGTAAGCGGTACTACCGCTACAGGCGGTACTACCGCTTATCGTAAGCGGTACTACCGCTTGTACGCGATACTGCTAGAATCCGAGTTGGACTCTTTCCGTGCGGGCCAAACCGACCTTGTGCGGGCAAAACCGACCTTGTGGAGGTTTTCTCTCCAAGTTTAGACCCCAGGGCTCAACATATAAATAGAGGGGCAGGGCTAGCACACGGGAGACATCAAGATTTCCCAAGCCGTGTGTCGGCAACCCTAACCCTCTAGTTCTCCCGTCATAATCTCCGTAGTGCTTGGCGAAGCCCTGCAGAGATTGTTCCTCACCACCATCACCACGCCGTCGTGCTGTCGGAACTCATCTACTACTTCACCACCGCTCGCTGGATCGAGGAGGTGAAGGCGTCATCAAGCCGTACGTGTGTTGAACGCGGAGGTGCCGTCCGTTCGGCACTAGTTCGTGATCGGATCGAGGGACGACTTGCGATTTGGATCGCGGAGACGTTCGACTACATCAACCGCGTTTCTTAACGCTTCCGCTTAGCGATCTACAAGGGTATGTAGATTCACTCTCCCTCTCGTAGATGCTCATCACCATGGATAGATCTTGTGTGTGCGAAGGAAAATTTTTGTTTCCCATGCAACGTTCCCCAACACCACTATGTTCTGAGATTGATGTTGCTATGACTTTGCTATGCTTAATGCTTGTCACTAGGGCCCGAGTGCCATGATTTCATATCTGAACCCTTTATGTTTTCATGAATATATTTGTGTTCTTGATCCTATCATGCAAGTTGTATGCACCTATTACGTGTTATGATCCGCATACCCCAAGGTGACAATAATTGGGATTCTTTCCGGTGATTACCGTAGTTTGAGGAGTTCATGTATTCACTAAGTGCTAATGCTTTGTTCCGGTTCTCTATTAAAAGGAGGCCTTAATATCCCTTAGATTTCCTTATGGACCCCGCTGCCACGGGAGGGTAGGACAAAAGATGCCATGCAAGTTCTTACTATAAGCACGTATGACTATATACGGAATACATGCCTACATTACATTGATGAATTGGAGCTATTGTGTATCATCCTAGGTTGTGACTGTTATATGGTGAATGTCATCCAACATAATTATCCATCACCGATCCAATGCCTACGCTTTTCTCATATTGGTTTCTGCTAAGTTACTTTGCTACTGCTGCTGTTACAATCACTACAAAACTGCTACTGTTACCGTTACTGTTACTGTTACTACTGCTATCAAAACTATCATACTACTGTGCTACTAAGTACTTTGCTATAGATATTTGTTCTCCAGGTGTGGTTGAATTGACAACTCAACTGCTAATACTCACAGATATTCTTTGGCTCCCCTTGTGTCGAATCAATAAATTTGGGTGAAATACTACCCTCGAAGATTGTCGCGATCCCCTATACTTGTGGGTTATCAAGACCTTTTTCTGGCGCCATTGCCGGGGAGCAGAGCTCTATTTGTTGAGTCACTTGGGATTTATATTTGTTGATCACTATGAAGAATCTGAAAGACGCTAAGACCAAGATCGTCCCCTCTATGACTAAAGGAGGTAAGGAACTGCCATCACACTTTGCACTTGATTCACCTTCTGTTTTGAGTAGGCTTGTGACACCACCACCTGCTATTCATTCTAATATGTCGCAAGTAATTGATGATACTACTGCTGCTATGAATGAAACTATTGATGATGCTAGTACTATGCTTGATGATACTATGCCACTAGGTGAATTTCTTGATGAACAACTTGCTAAAGCTAAAGAAATTGAAAATGTTGAAACTCTTGAAAATTATGATTCACCTATTATGCCTAGTCCTCCTACTAGAGTTGAAATGTCTAAGATACCTGATGGTTATGTTTTTGATGGAGAGACAGCTAGGGCAATTCTTGCTTGTAATGATAGAGATGAAGTTAGAAAATTACTGGCTAAGCTTAAAGAAAAATCTATGATGGAGAGAATGAAATATGATCCTAAGTTTGCTACCTCTCCTATATTTGTTACTGATAAGGGTTATGAATTCTCTGTCGAACCTGAGTTAATTACTTTGGTTGAATCTGATCCTTTTCATGGTCATGAAACTGAAACTGTTGTGGCACATCTTACTAAGCTGAATGATATAGCCACCCTATTTGCTCATGAGGAAAAAATTCGCTATTACTATATTCTTAAGTTGTTTCCTTTCTCATTAAAGGGTGATTCTAAGATATGGTTTAATACTCTTGCTCCTGGTTGTGTGCGTAGCCCCCAGGATATGATATACTACTTCTCTGAAAAATATTTTCCTGCTCATAAGAAACAAGCTGCCTTACAGGAAATATTTAACTTTGTGCAAATTGAAGAAGAGAATCTCCCTCAAGCTTGGGGGAGGCTTCTCCAATTACTTAATTCTTTGCCTGATCATCCTCTTAAGAAAAATGAAATACTTGATATCTTTTATAATGGACTAACCGATGCTTCTAGGGACTACCTAGATAGTTGTGCTGGTTGTGTTTTCATGGAACGAACTATTGGACAGGCTGAAGAACTATTGAATAATATATTAAAGAATGATAATGATTGGACACTTTCTGAACCACCTCCTAAACCAATTCCGAAGAAAAGAGGTATTCTATTCCCGAGTCCTGAAGATATGCAAGAGGCAAAGAAATCTATGAAGGAAAAAGGTATTAAAGCTGAAGATGTTAAGAATCTACCACCTATTGAAGAAATACATGGACTTGATATCCTGACACAGGTAGTAGAGGTAAATTCTCTCATTAGATTCAATGCAAGTGATATTGCTTATAATAAATCTGCTAGTCAATGCTTGTATGAATTTGATAATTACATCCTTAAGCAAGAACATTTTAACAAGTATGTTGATGATCGATTGAAACAAAATGCCATCATGATTGAACGCTTGAGTGATTTGATGTTTAGAATTGCTAATGATGTTAAGGGCTTGAGTAAACATGTTTCTATGGTTCAGACTCAGTTAGAACAAATAGCTAAGTCACAAAATGATTTGCTTAATGAGATGGATAATAAAATGAATGATCATGCTATTAAGGTTGTTACTAGAGGAGGTAGAATGACTCAAGATCCCTTGTATCCTGAAGGTCATCCTAATAGAATTGAGCAAGATTCTTAGAGAAATAATATTGATAAGCCTAGTACATCTAAGAAGAAAAAGAAAAAGAAAAATGATAGTGCTATGCATGCTTCTAGTGAACCTGAGATAGAAAAACCTCCTGAAAATCATAATGATGCTTCTATTTATGATGCTGAGACACAATCTGGTAATGAACATCCACCTAGTGATAATGATAATGATAATGATGTAGAAATAGGACCTGCTGTTGATCTTGATAACCCACCTCCTAAGAATAAAAGATATGATAAAAGTGATTTCATTGCTAGAAAACATGGGAAAGAAAGAGAACCATGGGTTCAAAAACCTATGCCCTTTCCTACTAAACCATCTAAGAATAAAGATGAGGAAGATTTTGAGCACTTTGTTGAAATGCTTAGACCTGTCTTTTTGCGCACTCGCTTGACTGATATTCTGAAAATGCCTCCATATGCTAAATATATGAAAGATATTGTCACTAATAAAAGAAAGATACCTGAAGCTGAAATGTCCACCATGCTTGCTAATTATTCTTTTAAGGGTGGAGTACCTAAAAAGTTAGGAGATCCAGGAATACCTACTATATCATGCTCCATTAAAAGAAATTATGTTAAAACTGCTTTATGTGATCTAGGAGCCGGTGTAAGTGTTATGCCTTTCTCTTTATATAGAAGACTTGATTTGAAAAAGCTCACACCTATTGAAATATCTTTGCAAAGGCTGATAAACCAACTGCTATACCTATTGGAATTTGCGAGGATGTGCCCGTTGTTGTTGCAAATGTTACTATCTTAACGGACTTTGTTATTCTTGATATGCCCGAGGACAACAACATGTCGATTATCCTTGGTAGACCCTTTTTGAATACTGCAGGGGCTGTTATTGATTGCAACAAAATCAAAGTCACTTTTCATGTCAATGGTAATGAGCATACGGTTTATTTTTGAAGAAACAAACTTCAGTGAACGGTATCAACATTATTGAGAAAACCGCGACAATCACTATTGGAGGTTTTGAATTTCCTCTTCCTTCAGTCAAAAAGAAATATGAAACTCTTAGTGTTGGGGAAATGCATATCCCCGTTGAGATAACCTAGTATTATATGAAAATTCTTCGGTTTCATGTCACTCGGAAATAGTTTGTTAATAAGACTTGATCAACCTTATTAATGGATTCTTTTTGAGGGGCATGTGGTCGATGAATTCAGTAAGCACAACCTTCTGTAACCATAGTTTGCTCTCTGTTATTTATAGTTTAATAAAGTAAAATGCCATGATTATCCTGTTTTCTGAATTATCCGTTCAATAAAAAATGACCCCAAAATAAAAGTGCTCAGAATGCAATAAAATTTTAACATGATTTTTTCTGGAATATATAAGAATTTTGGGCACTGAAACCAACCCAGGGAGGTGCCCCTGCTGCTCACAAGGCAACAGGGCGCGACCACCTCCTAGGGGCGCGCCAAGATGCCTTGTGGGTCCCACAGGGACCCACTCACTTATCTCTTGAGCCCACTTCATCTCCTACCTCCAGAAAAAATTCTTTGTAGCTCTCTCCCTTGTGTTCTTGCTCCCAAACCTGAGATTTTTGATCTCTTTGCTCGGAACTCCATTTCTGAAACTATTTTGGGGATTGCTCCTTGGTATGTGACTCTCCCATTGCTCCAATTAGTTTTTGCTTTAGTGGATTATATTTTGCATAAATTGCTGCTATTGGTGCTACTGAAAATGAGCTTGCATGTTGAATCCTTTGAGTTCTAAGTAGTTTGAATGCTTGATATAGCCTCTAGGCACTTGTATGAGTAGTTGCTATCAATCTTGTGAAGTTTTGTTAACATCTTTTTGTGGTCCAAATTTTTTTAGAAAATTGTTCTTAGGAAGATGAACCTCTTTAGGAGGAGTTCTTCGAGGAGGAGGTCCTCTGAAGCATCATCGAGTGAAAGCCCAGCATGCCAATCGTATGATGAACCAAGGGTAAGTTCGGTGAGAGGTGTCGAGGCAAAATCTTGTCGATGGATGTGCAACGAGTTCATGATAGGTGCAGGCATTAAGGAGGAATTTGATCAATATATTCAGAACACCGAGCTCTCCGCCTTCATCGTAGGTAAGCCTCCACAGCACTACAACCTCACTCATTCATTTACTTAAAAGTTTACGTATCATTCTCGTACTTCTAGAGTTTCATTTCATCTCTATGATAGATCCTATAGTATGTCTCTAGATGAATTATGTGATGCATGCAAAATTCCATTTTGTGGTTCACTTAGCGAACCGCGACAATCTGATTATGAACAATTTCTCAATAGTCTTTGCAATTGTGAGGCTAGGGGGGTTACGCAAGCTAGGATAAAAAGCATTCACTTTCCCTCTATTTGGTAGTTTGCACTTTTTAATGGCAAATGCATTGTTGGTAAACAAGACTGTAGTGCGCTTTGTGCTCCTGACCTGAGCCTCATTCATATTGCCTTAACGGGTAACAAACATTATAATCTTGGGGCTATTGTTGCACGAAGGTTGCATCGCAACGCGGGTAATGGTGATTTGTATGGGGGAGTTTATGCCTCCCGCGTAGCTGCGAGGTTAGGGGTTTCACCCAGACCCAATGACCCTCTTTTGCCTGATAAATACCTGAATTTTGAAACAATGCAAAACCATGAGTTTATTAAGCGCAACACTCACAGATATGACTATAACTTGATATTCGATAAATATCGTTCTGTGTCTGTTATTTTGCCTGCTCCTATCCTCTTTGACTTCCAGGGTAAACAGAGATATTTTCTTCATGAGAATGAGGTGCATGAGTATAACGTGGCAGTTGAGGCTGCTTGTCTCGCTGAGGAGGTGACTCAGAATGCCTCCACGAGCTACCATTTCAACTATTATCCGGGACAGCCATGGCAGTAGACCAAGTTAGGCCAAAAGCATAAGCTTGGGGGAGTACGTATTTCTCACCGACATTACATTCACGTTCACACATTCATTCCAATTGTCGGTGTTCATCCTTTTTCATTGTATGATCGATGTTAATTTTATTTTTGCTTTCTTCTTGTGTGTTTTGAAAACTTTAGAAAATCCAAAAAAAATAGTTCTAGTTTCTTTCTTGTCTAGTTAGTTTGTAGTGTTAAAAGAAAACCCAAAAAGATTTCTCGTTTCTTCTTTTCTTGTTTGTTGGGAGTCCTCCCGTGTAAATAGTTTTCTTGCTTTTCGTTTTTTCTCTTTAATTTTCTTTCTTTAGAAAAACTAAAAACTCCAAAAATATTTTAGTGTGTTTCTCTGAATTTATTTTCCTTTTGTTAAGTTGTCATAGGGAGAAGACCACGATGAAAATTTTGAGTGGCTCTCATATGTTTTATTGTTGATCTAACGTAGAGCCAATTTTACCTTGTCTTCTCCCTTGAATAAAATGTTTGCAGATTCCAGCTTAGTCCACGGCCCTCTTGCAGTATTATTATTTTCATATCATTCGGTCATGCAAGTGAAAGGCAATAATGACGATGATTTGATGAAGTGACTGTGGAAAGAAAAGCGGGTATGAACTCTTTCTGTTTTTGTTTTTGTAAATTTGTTTAACTCAGTATCCATGATTCAGCATATTATGAGTAAACATGTTTGTGATGACAATTAGAGATTATAGTTGCTCATGCCAAGCTTAAGTAGCTAGGAGTGGATAATGATGTATTTTAGATGTCAACATGCATTAAAATGGTTATGATGTAGTATGTTAATATGGTATCCTCCTCTGAATGTTTCAAGTGGCTTGACATGGCACATGTTCATACATGTAGTTGATTCAAAACCAACATAGCCTTCACGATATTTATGTTCAGGGTGTTTATATCCTACTCATGCTAGTATTCAATGTTAATTATTCTCAATGCATGATTATGACCGTTTTTGCTCTCTAGTTGGTCGCTTCTCAATCTATTTGCTAGCCTTCACTTGTACTAAGCGGGAATACTGCTTGTGCATCCACAATCCTTAAACCAAGTTGTCCCAGATGAGTCCACTATATCTACCTATATGCAGTATTACTCTGCCGTTCCAAGTAAATTTGCATGTGCCACCTCTAATCATTCAAATAAACTTCTGTTTTGTGTGCCCGTACCACTTATGGAGTGACAGGGGGCGGTCAGTATCTTCCATGCTAAGCGGGTTATTCTCGAGATGGGTGTTTATTCATTTGTCATTGCACGAGAGAGACTGGTATTTGGGATGCCCAATCCTATAATCAAAAATAAAAAATTATATAATGAAACAAACTCCCCTGAAAAGTTGTTGGTATGGAGGGCACCCGTGAATTCGGCTAGCCATGGCTTGTGTTTGTATGGTGGAGGGGGAGTAAACTTTACCTTTCCGCTTGGGAACCGCTGATAATGTGTTTAGCATGGAAGATATTGAAAATCCTCGGTCGTGACATTAACAGGAAAAGTACACCTCTCAAAATTGTTTTCATCTCTGATTTAAGCTTCGAGCTCTGGCACCTCTGCAAATCTCTGCTTCCCAGTGCGAAGGGCCTATCTATTTACTTTTATGTTATTTACTCTATGTTATTTTACTTTTATTGTTGAATCTCATCTTCTCATCATAAGCACCAATCTTGAGAGCACTATTGTCATTCTTATGCATTGAGTATAGTTAATGTTGTGTGCATCATGACTAGATCTCTTCTACCCCGAATTTCAATGTTTAGTCGCTGCTTGAACTTTGGAGGTGCTCTACTGCTACTTGTAGTCTGCGTTGGTTTTTCCCCGAAGAGGAGATGATGATGCAGTATAGTAGAGATAAGTATTTCCCTCAGTTAAGAACCAAGGTTATCAATCCAGTAGGAGAACCAAGCAAAATACCGTTAAGCGCACCTGCGCACACAAAAGCAAACACTTGCACCCAACGAAAATAAGAGGGTTGTCAATCCTCTTAGCGGTTACTTGCAAGGATTAAATCTTATAGAGAGAAATAGCTAAACTAAAATACTAATTAAAATACAAATAAATAAATTGCAGCAAGGTATTTTTAGATTTTTTATATGATAAAGATAGACCCAGGGACCATAGTTTTCACTAGAGGCTTCCCTCTTGAGCACGGAAACATACGGTGGGTAAACAAATTACTGTTGGGCAATTGACAGAATAGCAAATAATTATGACGGATTCATGGCAATGATCATGTATATAGGCATCACGTCCGAGACAAGTAGACCGACTCCTGCCTGCATCTACTACTATTACTCCACCCATCGACCGCTATCCAGCATGCATCTAGGGAATTAAGTTAATGAAAATAGAGTAACGCCTTAAGCAAGATGACATGATGTAGAGAGGCAAATTCAAGCAATATGAATAAACCCCATCTTTTTATCCTTAATGGCAACAATACAAATACGTGTCATGTCCCCTTCTGTCACTGGGATTGAACACCGCAAGATTGAACCCATCACAAAGCACCTCTCCCATTGCAAGATAAATCAATCTAGTAGGCCAAACTAAACCGATAGATCGGAGAGAAATACAAAGCTATAACAATCATGCATAAAAGAGTTCAGAGATGACTCAAATATTTCTCATGAATAATCTGATCATAAACTCACAATTCATCGGATCCCAACAAACACACCGCAAAAGAAGATTACATCGGATAGAACTCCAAGAACATCGAGGAGAACATTGTATTGAAGATCAAAGAGAGAGAAGAAGCCATCTAGCAACTAGCTATGGACCCGTAGGTCTGTGGTAAACTACTCACACATCATCGGAAGGGCAGCAAGGTTGATGTAGAAGCCCTCCGTGATCGATTCCCCCTCCGGCAGAGTATCGGAAAAGGCCTCCAGATGGGATCACGGAAGAACAGAGGCTTGCGACGGAGGAAAGGTTTTTTCTTCTGGCTCTCTGGGGTTTCCCAATATTTGTGAATTTATAGAAGTGGAATTAGGTCAAACGGAGTCACGTGGGCCCCACAAGGCAACACAGCGCGCCCCCCTGGGGCGCGCCCTGTTGCCTTGTGAAGCCTTCGTGAGGCTTCTGGCCTCCTCCCGAAGCTTCCAAGGTTTCTTTTGTCTAGAAAAAAATCTCCAAAAAGTTTTGTGGCATTTGGACTTCATTTGGTACTGTTTCTCTGAAAAGCCAAAAACAAGCAGAAAACAGCAACTGGCACTGGGCACTAGGTTAATAGGTTAGTCCCAAAAAATGATATATAATTGCATATAAAAACTTCCAATATTGATACTATAATAGCATGGAACAATCAAAAATTATAGATACGTTGGAGACGTATCAAGCATCCCCAAGCTTAATTCCTGCTCGTCCTCGAGTAGGTAAATGATAAAAACAGAATTTTTGATGTGGAATGCTACCTATCATATTCATCATATACTCTTTTCTTTTGTAGCATGGACATTTGGACTAGAATGATTCAAGGCAATAGTCTATAATTAGACATGAAGACATAAATACTCAAGCATACTAACAAGCAACCATGCTTTTCAAAATATCAACGTATCAAGCATCCCCAAGCTTAATTCCTGCTCGTCCTCGAGTAGGTAAATGATAAAAACAGAATTTTTGATGTGGAATGCTACCTATCATATTCATCATATACTCTTTTCTTTTGTAGCATGGACATTTGGACTAGAATGATTCAAGGCAATAGTCTATAATTAGACATGAAGACATAAATACTCAAGCATACTAACAAGCAACCATGCTTTTCAAAATATCAACGCTAAAGAAAGTTATCCCTTGCCCATTATGCTCAATCATTGATCCATTCATGAAACACACTCAATATTAGCTACACACAATGCACAAGTATGACAATAGTGCTCTCTAGTTGGTGCTTTGTAAGAGAAGATGGAGACTCAAAATAAAAATAAAAATTGCATAAAAGTAAATAGATAGGCCCATCGGAGAGGGAAGCAGAGATTTGTAGAGGTGCCAGAGCTCAAGGCTTAAATTAGAGAGATAAAATTATTTTGAGAAGCATGCTTTTCCTGTCAACGAAAACGACCGAGAATTCCCACTATCTTCCATGCTAGACACATTATAGGCGGTTCCCAAACAGAAAATAAAGTTTATTTGCTTTCCACCATTCTTTCACAATCCATTGCTAGCCGTATCCACGGGTGCCTTCCATACCATCATTTTCTAATGAATTTATTATTATCATCATATTAAAAAAATTCATTTCGGGACTGGGCATCCCTATTACCTGCCACTCTCTCGGGCAATGACAAGTGAATTAACACTCATCGTGAGAATAACACACCTAGCATGGAAAATATTGGCCACCCCCTGCCGCTTCATGAGCGGTACGGGCACACAAAACGGAAAATTATTTTGAAAAATTAGAGTTGGCACATGCAAATTTACTTGGAACGTCATGGAAATACTGCATATAGGTAGGTATGGTGGACTCATTTGGCACAACATAGGTTTAAGGAGTTGGATGCACAAGCACTATTCCCGCTTAGTACAAATGAAGGCTAGCAAATAGATTGAGAAGCGACCAACCAAAAAGCGAAAATGGTCATAAGCGTGCATTGAACATAACTAACACCAAATAATGCACCATACGTAGGATATAATTTTGTTGCATAGCTATTGACTTTATGTGCATGCATAGGGAATCACAAACCTTAACACCAATATTCTTACTAAATCACAATTACTCACTAACATGACTCACACATTATCATCTCCATATCGCAAAACTATTGCAAAGAATCAAACTTATCATATCCAATGATCTATATGAAAGTTTTTAGTATATCCCTCTTGAATATTCATCACTTTGGGACCAAATTCATATCTTGTGCAAATTACCATTACTATTATCAACTCTCAAAAAGATATAAGTGAAGCATGAGATTGCAAATATTTCTTCAAAATTTTAATCTTATCAACTCTCAAATTAATATAAGTGAAGAACGAGAGTTTAAATATTTCTTCAAAATTTAGCCACCGCCGTGCTCAAAAAGATTTAAGTGAAGCACTAGAGCAACTGCCTAGCTCAAAAAAATTGAAGTGAAGCACATAGAGTATTCTAACAAATCATGATAAACATGTGGCTATCTCAAATAGGTGTGTCCAGCAAAGATGATTGTGACAAACTAAAAAGCAAACAAATCAAGCAAACTATATCACAAGACGCTCCAAGTAAAACACATATCATGTGATGAATAAAAATATAGCTCCAAGTGAGTTACCGATAGATTGTAGACGAAAGAGGGGATGCCTTCCGGGGCATCCCCAAGCTTAGACGCTTGAGTATTCCTTGAATATTACCTTGGGGTGCCTTGGGAATCCCCAAGCTTAGGCTCTTGCCGCTCCTTATTCCTTTATCCATCGTAGTCTCACCCAAAACTTGAAAACTTTAGCACACAAAACTCAACAGAAACCTCGTGAGATCCGTTAGTATAACAAACAAATCTTTAACTTTAGGTACTGTAGTAAATTGATTCATATTTGATATTGGCATAATGCTACTGTACTCCAACTTCTCCATGACTCATACCCCCCTATACGATCCATAGATTCATCAAAATAAGCAAACTATGCAACAAAAACAGAATCTGTCTAAAACAGAACAGTCTATAAAGATATATTTAAATGCCATACTTCTGTAACTCCAAAAAACCTGAACAATTAGCACAACGTGAGAAATTCATGTACCAATACTGTGTAAAATTTTTAGATTTTTCTGATGCTCCAGTACAGAATTAAAATTCCAACACTGGACGCAAAACTTTCTGTTTTCCAAACAGCATCAATTATACTACCTTCCAAATCATCCCAAAGGCCTTACTTGGCACAAACAGTAATTAAAACATATAAACACAATCATAACAGAACCTATAATTATGCAAACACTCAAAAACAGTAGGTAAAAGCAAAAATTTATTTTATTCATTGGGTTGCCTCCCAACAAGTGCTATTGTTTCATGCCCCTAGCTAGGCATAATGCATAGTTTCAAGTGTTGTCATCCTTGGTTTTGACCTCCTTAGGTGTGTGATTTTCGGGAGATTTCTCAAAAACAATGGGGAACACGTCATCAACCAAAATACTAGGGTTATTAAGGCTACCTTCTTCAAACCCCTTTTGGTTCCCTTTTATGATCCAAGCATACTTACGATTAATTCCATTAAAAACTTGTTGAATGATGTGTATTGGAGGAACGTCCTTTATAGTATTGTTATCAAAGGCATGGTGATCATGAAAAACATATCGCAACATATACTCCCCATTGTATAGGATTTCATCTATCACAGGATTTTCTTGACTCATATTATAGAAATCAAAGATCTCTCTAGCTACTCATACTATGTAATCAAACTCATTCATAAGGATAAGAGTAGCTATCTTTTTAGCTTTGGGGTTATTTATAACTGGCAACTCATAAAACAATATCTGTAAGGTAGGATGAGTACGGATAAATCTTCTTTCGAGTTTAAGGATGAGTGCGGAGATAGCCTCCCCATAACTATTGGTTCTTTTAAGAATAGGTGTCGTTACAAACCAAAGTCCCTGTGCAATTAAAGATCTCTTGAATAATATTTTTCCCTATAACATTTCCACTCCCTACTACAAAAAAATTCGAGTCTAAATTTGAGGGAACCTCTATCTTAGGAATTTTAGCATCCTCCTCCTTTTCAATAACAAAATCAGACATAGTGGCAACTTTAAGCAGGCAAACTAGCAAACAAGCAAACAAAATATTTTTGTATAATTTTTTTTATAAGTGGGGGAGATGAAAACAAGAGGCAAAAACAAATAAAAGGTAAATAAAGTAAACACAAGTGGATGATAATTTGTGCGAAGGTACTTGGTAATTTTGATGATGTGTCCCCGGCAACGGCGCCAGAAATTCTTCCTGCTACTTGTAGTCTGCGTTGGTTTTTCCCCGAAGAGGAGATGATGATGTAGTATAGTAGAGATAAGTATTTCCATCAGTTAAGAACCAAGGTTATCAATCCAGCAGGAGAACCAAGCAAAATACCGTTAAGCGCACCTGCACACACAAAAGCAAACACTTGCACCCAACGCAAATAAGAGGGTTGTCAATCCTCTTAGCGGTTACTTGCAAGGATTAAATCTTATAGAGATAAATAGCTAAACTAAAATACTAATTAAAATACAAATAAATAAATTGCAGCAAGGTATTTTTAGGTTTTTTATATGATAAAGATAGACCCGGGGACCATAGTTTTCACTAGAGGCTTCTCTCTTGAGCATGGAAACATACGGTGGGTAAACAAATTACTGTTGGGCAATTGACAGAATAGAAAATAATTATGACGGATTCATGGCAATGATCATGTATATAGGCATCACGTCCGAGACTACATCTACTACTATTACTCCACCCATCGACCGCTATCCAGCATGCATCTAGGGTATTAAGTTAATGAAAACAGAGTAACGCCTTAAGCAAGATGACATGATGTAGAGAAGCAAATTCAAGCAATATGAAAAAACCCCATATTTTTATCCTTAATGGCAACAATAAAAATACGTGTCATGTCCCCTTCTATCACTGGGATTGAACACCGCAAGATTGAACCCATCACAAAGCACCTCTCCCATTGCAAGATAAATCAATCTAGTAGGCCAAACTAAACCGATAGATCGGAGAGAAATACAAAGCTATAACAATCATGCATAAAAGAGTTCAGAGATGACTCAAATATTTCTCATGAATAATCTGATCATAAACTCACAATTCATCGGATCCCAACAAACACACCGCAAAAGAAGATTACGTCGGATAGAACTCCAAGAACATCGAGGAGATCATTGTATTGAAGACATTTGGCGTAGTCCAAGTTAGTTATTTTTCATGGAAACTAGGTCACATATAATGACACAATGCGAAGGTTTTCAATTTTTCAATTTTTTTTGAATTTCTTGTGCCCGTTTGAAAATGCGGTTAAAACGGCGGGAATGACCGTTCGTAGTTAGGGGTTGAATCTTGCAAAACTTTTGGAGTATCTCTTATTAAATAGATACTTATGTATCTAGAAATGATTTTTGAAAAAAATAAAGAGAAAATTATGAGGCAACTGTAGTTCAAATTTGACCCGCTTCGTGCAGAATCGGCGAAAATTTGTCTTTTTCACGAGAGGTGGATTAAAAGCTTTTGACACCCAACCATTTGGTCAATTGAACATTAAATATGGCCTAATATTTTAGAAAATTGATTTGGTCCAATTTTGCAACAAATATTTGGTAGGTTATTGCTACTTGTAGTCTGCGTTGGTATTTCCCCGAAGAGGAGAGGATGATGCAGTACAGTAGAGATAAGTATTTCCCTCAGTTAAGAACCAAGGTTATCAATCCAGTAGGAGAACCAAGCAAAATTCCATTAAGCGCACCTGCACACACAAAAGCAAACACTTGCACCCAACGCAAATAAGAGGGTTGTCAATCCTCTTAGCGGTTATTTGCAAGTCTTAAATCTTATCGAGGTAAATAGATAAACTAACTTACTAATAAAAATAAAAGTAAATAAATTGCAGCAAGGTATTTTTGAGTTTTTAATATATGATAAAGTAGACCGGGGGCCATAGTTTTCACTAGAGGCTTCTCTCTCGAACACATAGCATACGGTGGGTAAACAAATTATTGTTGGGCAATTGATAGAAAAGCAAATAATTATGACAGATTCATGGCAATGATCATGTATATAGGCATCACATCCAAGACAAGTAGACCAAGTCCTGCCTGCATCTACTACTATTACTCCACCCATAGACCGCTATCCAGCATGCATCTAGGGTATTAAGTATGAAACAGAGTAACGCCTTAAGCAAGATGACATGATGTAGACAAAGTAAACTCAAGCAATATGATTAAACCCCATATTTTTATCCTTAATGGCAACAATATAAATATGTGTCATGTCCCCTTCTGTCACTGGGATTGAGCACCGCAAGATTGAACCCATCACAAAGCACCTCTCCCATTGCAAGATAAATCAATCTAGTAGGCCAAACCAAATCGATAGATCGGAGAGAAATACAAAGCTATAATAATCATGCATAAAAGAGTTCAAAGAAGACTCAAATATTTCTCATGAATAATCTGATCATAAACTCACAATTCATCGGATCCCAACAAACACACCGCAAAAGAAGATTACATCGGATAGAACTCCAAGAACGTCAAGGAGAACATGGTATTGAAGATCAAAGAGAGAGAAGAAGCCATCTAGCTACTAGCTATGGACCCGTAGGTCTGTGTTAAACTACTCACACATCATCCAAAGGGCAGCAAGGTTGATGAAGAAGCCCTCCGTGATCGATTCCCCCTCCGGCAGATACTGGAAAAGGCCTCTTGATGGGATCGCGGAAGAACAGAGGCTTGCAGCGGCGGAAAGGTTTTCTCTTCTATCTCTCTATTGGTTTGGGAATATTTGTGAATTTATATCAAAGGAATTAGGTCAAGAGGTGCCACAAGGGGCCCACAAGCCTGGGGGGCGCGGCCACCCCCTGGGGCGCGCCCTCCAGGCTTGCCGCCTCCTCGTGGCTCTTCTGGTCTTCTCCCGAAGATTCTCGGGTCTCTTCTGGTCCAGAAAAAATTAATCCAAAGTTTTTTTCATGTTTGGACACTTTTTGATAATAATTTTTCTGAAAAGGCAAAAACAAGCAGAAAACAGCAACTGGCACTAGGCACTGGGTTAATAGGTTAGTCCCAAAAAATGATATATAATGGCATATAATTGCATATAAAACATCCAAGATTGATACTATAATAGCATGGAACAATAAAAAATTATAGTTACGTTGGAGACGTATGAAGCATCCCCAAGCTTAATTCCTGCTCGTGCTCGAGTTGGTAAATGATAAAAACAAATTTTTTGATGTGGAATGCTACCTATCATGTTTCATCATGTAATCTCTCTCTTACGGTATGAATAATAAGATCCGAATGATTCAAAGCAATAGTCTATAATTTGATATAAAGACATCAATACTCAGGCATACTAATAAACAATCATGTCTTTCAAAATAAAAATGCTAAAGAACATTATCCCTACAAAATCATATAATCCTGTCATGCTCTATCTTCTTAACACAAAGTATTTATCATGCACTACCCCGATTACAAGCCGAGCAATTGGTTCATACTTTTTAACACGCTTCAGCCATTTCAACTCCCACACAATACATGAGCGCAAGCCATGGATATAGCACTATGGGTGGAATAGAGTGTGGTGGTAGAGATCGATAAGGAGAAGTCAAGAATAAGAAGATAGTCTCACATCAACGAAGCTAATCAACGGGCTATGGAGATGCCCATCAATTGATGTCAATGCGAGGAGTAGGGATTGCCATGCAACAGATGCACTAAGAGCTATAAGTGTATGAAAGATCAACATGAAAACTAAGTGGGTGTGCATCCAACTTGCTTGCTCATGAAGACCTCAGGCATTTGAGGAAGCCCATCATCGGAATATACAAGCCAAGTTCTATAATGAAAAATTCCCACTATTATATTAAAGTGACAAAATAGGAGACTCTCTATATGAAAAACATGGTGCTACTCTGAAGCACAAGTGTGGAAAAAGGATAGTAACATTGCCCCTTCTCTCTTTTTCTCTCATTTTTTTTTCGTGGGCGCTTTTTGGCCTCTTTTTTTTAATTTTCGTCCGGAGTCTCATCCCGACTTGTGGGGGAATCATGGTCTCCATCATCCTTTCCTCACTGGGACAATGCTCTAATAATGATGATCATCACACTTTTATTTACTTACAACTCAATATTACAACTCGATACTAGAACAAAAATATGACTCTATATGAATGCCTCTGGCAGTGTACTAGGATGTGCAATGATGCTAGCGTAACATGTATAAAAATGATCAACAGTGGCTGATAACCCACAAGTATAGGGGATCGCAAGAGTTTTCGAGGGTAGAGTATTCAACCCAAATTTATTGATTCGACACAAGGGGAGCCAAAGGATATTTGCAAGTATTAGCAGTTGAGTTGTCAATTCAACCACACCTGGAGACTAAATATCTATAGCAGAGTGATCAATAGCACAGTAATATGGTAGTTTGATAGCAATAGCAATAATAGTAACAGTAACAGTAATGGTAGCAGCAATTGTTTTGTAGCAATTGTGACAGTAGTAACTTAGCAAAGAACAATATGTGAAAAGCTCGTAGGCATTGGATCGGTGATTACGTTGGATAACATTCATCATGTAATAGTCGTAACCTAGGGCGACACAGAACTAGCTCCAATTCATCAATGTAATATAGGCATGTATTCCGTATATAGTCATACGTGCTTGCGATAAGAACTTGCATGACATCTTTTGTCCTACCCTCCCGTGGCAGCGGGGTCCATAAGGAAACTAAGGGATATTCAGGCCTCCTTTTAATAGAGAACCGGAACAGAGCATTAACGCATAGTGAATACATGAACTCCTCAAACTACGGTAATCACCGAAAAGAATCCCAATTATTGCCACGTTGGGGTATGCGGATCATAACACATAGCAGGTGCGTATAACTTGCAAGATCGGATCTAGAACACAAATATATTCATGAAAACATAAAGGGTTCAGATCTGAAATCATGGCACTCGGGCCCTAGTGACAAGCATTAAGCATAGCAAAGTCATATCAACATCAATCTCAGAACATAGTGGATACTAGGGATCAAGCCCTAACAAAACTAACTCGATTACATGATAAATATCATCCAACCCATCACTGTCCAGCAAGCCTACGAAGGAATTACTCACTCCCGGCGGTGAGCATCATGAAATTGGTGATGGAGGATGGTTGATGATGACGATGACGGAAGATCCCCCTCTCCGAAGCCCCGAACGGACTCCAGATCTGGCCTCCCGATGAAGAACATGAGGTGGCGGCGGCTCCGTATCGTGAAACGCGATGAAACTTCCTCTCTTATTTTTCTCTCTAGAATTGTGAATTTATAGGCTTGAGATTAGGGTCAGCGGAGCCACGTGGGCCCCACAAGCCACCAGGGCGCGCCAGGGGGTGGCGCGCCCTGGTGCCTCGTGGGCAGCAGGTGGCTCCCCTCCAGTGGATCTTGGCTACAGTATTTTTTATTTATTCCATAAAAAATCTCCAAAAAGTTTCGTCCAATTCCGAGAACTTTTATTTCTGCACAAAAAACAACACCATGGTAGTTCTGCTGAAAACAGCGTCAGTCCGGGTTAGTTTCATTCAAATCATGCAAATTAGAGTCCAAAACAAGAGCAAAAGTGTTTGGAAAAGTAGATACGACAGAGATGTATCAACTCCCCCAAGCTTAAGTCATTGCTTGTCCTCAAGCAATTCAGTTGACAAACTGAAAGTGATAAAGAAAAACTTTTACGAACTCTTTTGTTCTTGTATCTATATATATGCTTAAATAATACCCAGGTTTTCAGCAAAGATTATAACTAACCATGCAAATGATAACTCTTAGAAATTATATTCACTCATATCAATGGCATAATCAACTAGCGAGCAATAATAAAATATCTCAAATGCCAACACTTTGTCAAAACAATCATGATATAATATGACAACATGGTATCTCACTAGCCCTTTCTGAGACCGCAAAACATAAATGCAGAGCACCTCCAAAGTTCAAGCAGCGACTAAACATTGTAATTCATGGTAGAAGAGATCCAGTCATGATGCACACAACATTAACTATACACAATGCATGAGAATGATAATAGTGCTCTCAGGACTGGTGCTTGTTTGAGAACGTGGTGACTCAACAATAAAAATAAAATAAAATAACATAAAAGTAAATAGATGGGCCCATCGCAGAGGGAAGCAGGGATTTGCAGAGGTGCCAGAGCTCAAAGATTAAATTAGAGATAATTGTAATTTTGGGAGGTATGCCTTTCCTGTCAATGTCACGACCGAGAGTTTTCAATATCTTCCATGCTAAACAAATTAGCGGCGGTTCCCAAGCGATAAAGTAAAGTTTACTCCCACTCCACCAACAATCACAAGCCATGGCTAGCCGAATCCTCGGGTGCCCTCCATACCAACAACTTTCCGGGGGAGTTTGTTTTATCATTTTGTAATTTTAATCATGGGACTGGGCATCCCGATTACCAGCCCCTCTCGTGCAAGGACAAGTGAATAAACACTCATCATGAGAATAACCTGCTTAGCATGGAAGATATTGACCGCCCCCTGTTGCTCCATGCTACTTGTAGTCTGCGTTGGTATTTCCCCGAAGAGGAGAGGATGATGCAGTACAATAGAGATAAGTATTTCCCTCAGTTAAGAACCAAGGTTATCAATCCAGTAGGAGAACCAAGCAAAATTCCGTTAAGCGCACCTGCACACACAAAAGCAAACACTTGCACCCAACGCAAATAAGAGGGTTGTCAATCCTCTTAGCGGTTAATTGCAAGGATTAAATATTATCGAGGAAAGTAGCTAAACTAGAATACTAATTAAAATAAAAGTAAATAAATTGCAGCAAGGTATTTTTAGGTTTTTTATATGATAAAGATAGACCCGGGGACCATAGTTTTCACTATAGGCTTCTCCCTTGAGCACGGAAACATACGGTGGGTAAACAAATTACTGTTGGGCAATTGACAGAATAGCAAATAATCATGACGGATTCATCGCAATGATCATGTATATAGGCATCACGTCCGAGACAAGTAGACCGACTCCTGCCTGCATCTACTACTATTACTCCACCCATCGACCGCTATCCAGCATGCATCTAGGGTATTAAGTTAATGAAAACGGAGTAACACCTTAAGCAAGATGACATGATGTAGAGAAGCAAATTCAAGCAATATGAATAAACCCCATCTTTTTATCCTTAATGGAAACAATACAAATACGTGTCATGTCCCCTTCTGTCACTGGGATTGAACACCGCAAGATTGAACCCATCACAAAGCACCTCTCCCAATGCAAGATAAATCAATCTAGTAGGCCAAACTAAACTGATAGATCGGAGAGAAATTGATGAGGATATCCCTACTATGGTTCCCTCTCTACCTCATGAAGATAAACAACCTGTTGCTGCAAAGAAGATGTCCAATGATGAAATCAGGATTGGCCCAATTACAAGAGCTCGTGCTAAGTTACTAGAACAACAGGTGAATTCTCTCTTAGTTGATAATGCTATTTATTTTAATGAGAGCTTTATACTGCCTAAATCCTTGTGTGTATGTGTCATTAGGTACATTGGAGAGGAAGGCATGGCACAAGGGAGCAAGGAGGGGAGCAAGGAGGCATTGCAGCTGGGAAGGGAGGAAGACCCTGCAGTTTCCAGGGCGGTAGTACCGCCCCACACAAGCGGTAGTACCGCTTAGCGGTAGTACCGCTCCAGTACTACCGTCCTAGTACCGCTTAGGAAATTTCTTCTGGAATCCAAGCGACCCCAAGCGGTACTAAAGCGGCACTTGATATTTGTACGAGCGGTAGTACCGCTTATCACGGTAGTACCGCTTGCCATAAGCGGTAGTACCGCTCTGCCTGCGCGCAGGTTTTGGGCTGTCCAGCCCGTGTACCCCTTCGATCTCGTTTTAGACTATAAATACCCGTCCCCTAGAGTTAGTTAAGGTTAGACCACGTTTAAGATAAACCCTAGTTCTTGAGATTGCTTGTAAGCATTCGTCTTGAATCCTCATCTCCAATTCGTATCGATCTGGAGATCATATACTGCAAGTTGAGTGTGATCTGCTGTTCCATTGGGAATTAGTATATTGCAATTATACCGTTTCGTGGTCGACGGCTACGTGCGCAAGTGTGTGACGTTGTGAATATCCAAAGGGTTGAGACCTTTTGCATTGGCATCAGGGATCAAGCGAGGGAGAGTTCATCGGCGACATACAAGTTATCTATCATCTTCATCATCACCACCGCCGCTTACTGAGAAGATCGGGACACCCCATATCATCTTGGTATCAGATTTCTAGTGTTGCCTCGGTAAGCATCCACCAAATCATCCATAGATTAGTTGTGTTTTTACTCCTATCCAGAAAAAGCCTCACAAAAAGATTAGGGTTAGGGTTTTTGCCATCACCTAGATAACATCGTTTCCAAGTTTTAGTTGCTGGTCGTTGTGTCTTTCTTTTTGCGTAGCTTTTTCCTTCGAATCGATTGGTTTTAGTTTCTATCGTAGATTGCATCGTAGATTGGCTTTTTGTTTCGATCAGTTATCCTGTTTTGCAAATTCCATAGCCACAGCCTGTCTACACAAAGGTGTTAGGAACTTACCCACGAGACTAGTTTCCGCTCTACAGGCTGCTCATATAGGTTTTGGTGCTTTGCAATTTCTGAACGCGATCCAAGAACAGTCGCCGCTGCCTGCGATCTATAAAGCTATAACAATCATGCATAAAAGAGTTCAGAGATGACTCAAATATTTCTCATGAATAATCTGATCATAAACTCACAATTCATCGGATCCCAACAAACACACCGCAAAAGAAGATTGCATCGGATAGAACTCCAAGAACATCGAGGAGAACATTGTATTGAAGATCAAAGAGAGAGAAGAAGCCATCTAGCTACTACCTATGGACCCGTAGGTCTATGGTAAACTACTCACACATCATCGGAAGGGCAACAAGGATGATGTAGAAGCCCTCCGTGATCGATTCCCCCTCCGGCAGAGTACCGGAAAAGGCCTCCTGATGGGATCACGGAAGAACAGAGGCTTGCGGTGGTGGAAAGGTTTTTTCTTCTGGCTCTCTGGGGGTTTCCCAATATTTGTGAATTTATAGAAGTAGAATTAGGTCAAACGGAGTCACGTGGGCCCCACAAGGCAACATGGCGCGCCCCCCTGGGGCGCGCCCAGTTGCCTTGTGAAGCCTTCGTGAGGCTTCTGGCCTCCTCTCGAAGCTTCCAAAGTTTCTTTTGTCCAGAAAAAAATCTCCAAAAAGTTTTGTGGCATTTGGACTTCATTTGGTACTGTTTCTCTGAAAAGCCAAAAACAAGCAGAAAACAGCAACTGGCACTAGGTTAATAGGTTAGTCCCAAAAAATGATATATAATTGCATAAGATTGCATATAAAAACATCCAAGATTGATACTATAATAGCATGGAACAATCAAAAATTATAGATACGTTGGAGATGTATCAAGCATCCCCAAGCTTAATTCCTACTCGTCCTCAAGTAGGTAAATGATAAAAACAGAATTTTTGATGTGGAATGCTACCTATCATATTCATCATATACTCTTTTCTTTTGTGGCATGGACATTTGGACTTGAATGATTCAAAGCAATAGTCTATAATTTGACATGAAGACATAAATACTCAAGCATACTAAGAAGCAACCATGCTTTTCAAAATATCAACGCAAAAAAGAGTTATCCCTTGCCCATTATGCTCAATCATTGATCCATTCATGAAACACACTCAATATTAGCTACACACAATGCACAAGTATGACAATAGTGCTCTCTAGTTGGTGCTTTGTAAGAGAAGATGGAGACTCAAAATAAAAATAAAAATTGCATAAAAGTAAATAGATAGGCCCTTCGCAGAGGGAAGCAGAGATTTGCAGAGGTGCCAGAGCTCAAGGCTTAAATTAGAGAGATAAAATTATTTTGAGAGGCATGCTTTTCTTGTCAACGAAAACGACCGAGAATTCCCAATATCTTCCATGCTAGACACATCATAGGCGGTTCCCAAACAGAAAATAAAGTTTATTTCCTTTCCACCATTCTTTCACAATCCATGGCTAGCCGTATCCACGGGTGCCTTCCATACCATCACTTTCCAAGGAATTTATTATTATCATCATATTAAATTTTTTTCATTTCGGGACTGGGCATCCCTATTACCTGCCACTCTCTCGTGCAATGACAAGTGAATAAACACTCATCGTGAGAATAACACACCTAGCATGGAAAATATTGGCCACCCCCTGCCGCTTCATGAGCGGTATGGGCACACAAAACGGAAAATTATTTTGAAAAATTAGAGTTGGCACATGCAAATTTACTTGGAACGGCATGGAAATACCGCATATAGGTAGGTATGGTGGACTCATTTGGCACAACTTAGGTTTAAGGAGTTGGATGCACAAGCAGTATTCCCGCTTAGTACAAATGAAGGTTAGCAAATAGATTGAGAAGCGACCAACCAAAAAGCGAAAACTGTCATAAGCATGCATTGAACATAACTAACACCGAATAATGCACCATAAGTAGGATATAATTTCGTTGCATAACTATTGACTTTATGTGCATGCATAGGGAATCACAAACCTTAACACCAATATTCTTACTAAATCACAATTACTCACTAACATGACTCACATATTATCATCTCCATATCGCAAAACTATTACAAAGAATCAAACTTATCATATCCAATGATATATATGAAAGTTTTTATTATATCCCTCTTGAATATTCATCACTTTGGGACCAAATTCATATCTTGTGCAAATTACCATTACTATTATCAACTCTCAAAAAAATATAAGTGAAGCATGAGAGTTTAAATATTTCTTCAAAATTTTAATCTTATCAACTCTCAAATTAATATAAGTGAAGAACGAGAGTTTAAATATTTTTTCAAAATATAGCCATCGCCGTGCTCAAAAAGATTTAAGTGAAGCACTAGAGCAACTGCCTAGCTCAAAAAATTTAAGTGAAGCACATAGAGTATTCTAACAAATCATGATAAACATGTGGCTCTCTCAAATAGGTGTCTCCAGCAAATATGATTGTGACAAACTAGAAATCAAACAAAGCAAGCAAACTATATCACAAGACACTCCAAGTAAAACACATATCATGTGATGAATAAAAATATAGCTCCAAGTGAGTTACCGATAGATTGTAGACGAAAGAGGGGATGCCTTCCGGGGCATCCCCAAGCTTAGATGCTTGAGTCTTCCTTGAATATTACCTTGGGGTGACTTGGGCATCCCCAAGCTTAGGCTCTTGCCACTCCTTATTCCTTTATCCATCGTAGTCTCACCCAAAACTTGAAAACTTCAATCACACAAAACTCAACAAAACCTTCATGAGATCCGTTAGTATAACAAACAAATCTTTAACTTTAGGTACTGTAGTAAATTGATTCATATTTAATATTGGAATAATGCTACTGTACTCCAACTTCTCCATGACTCATACCCCCCGATACGATCCATAGATTCATCAAAATAAGTAAACTATGCAACAAAAACAGAATCTGTCTAAAACAGAACAGTCTATAAAGATCTATTTAAAAGCCATACTTCTGTAACTCCAAAAATTCTGAAAACTTAGAACAACGGGGGAAATTCATATACCAATACTGTGTAAAAATTTCAGATTTTTCTGACGCTCCAGTACAGAATTAAAATTCTAGCACTGGACGCAAAACTTTCTGTTTTCCAAACTGCATCAATTATACTATCTTCCAAATCATCCCAAAGGCATTACTTGGCACAAACACTAATTAAAACATAAAAACACAATCATAACAGCAGCTATAATTATGCAAACACTCAAGAATAGAATAAAAATTTATTGGGTTGCCTCCCAACAAGCTCTTTTTTTATAGCCATTAAGATAGGCTTGAGATTTTAATGATGCTCACATGAAAGATAATAATTTAAACACGAAGAGAGCATCATGAAACATGTGAAAAACACATTTAAGTCTAACATACTTCCTATGCATAGGCATTTTATAAGCAAACAAATTATCAAGACAAGAAGTATCTAGCATATGCAAGGAAGAAGAACGAAGCATTAACAATTTGAACTTCAAGAGAGGTAATTGAGTAACATGAAAATTTCTACAACCATATTTTCCTCTCTCATAATAATTACATGTAGGATCATAGTCAAATTCAACAATATAGCTATCATATAAAATATTCTCTTCACGATCCACATGCATAAAAGTTTTATAATCTTCCAAGATAGTGGGATCAACGTCAACTAAAGTCATGACCTCTCCAAACCCACATTTATCAAAAATTTCATAAGATTGAACACTCTCCGAATATGTGGGATTCTTTTTACCTAAAGTTGACACTCTTCCAAACCCACTTTCAATATTATTGCAAATGTTATTATCAATAACATATTCATCATGAGGCTTAAATAAATTTTCAAGATCATAAGAAGTATTATCACCCCAATCGTGATCATTGCAATAAGTAGTGGACATAACAAAATTGTCATCCCCAAGCTTGTAGTTTTGCATATCCTTAGCACAATTTACATTAATAGAATTTATAATAATATAATTGCAATCATGCTTTTCAATCAAGGAGCTATCATGAATCACTTTATAAATTTCTTCTTCTAACACTTCATCACAATTTCAGATTCCTGATTTTTCAAGCAAAACTTCATAGAGATAATCAAGTGCACTCAACTCACCAGCAATTGGTTCATCATAATTGGATCTTTTGAAAAGATTAGCAAGTGGATGAGGATCCATATCAATAGATTTTTGCTTTCACCTTCTATTTTTGTGTGTTGTCATGAAGGCAATAAAAGCAAGCAAGCAAACAAAAATATTTTTGTGTTTTTGTAAAAAAAATCAAAAGTGGGGGAGATGAAAATGAGAGGCAAAAGCAAATAATAGGTAAATAAAGTAAATGCAAGTGAATGATAATTTGTCCGAAGGTACTTGGTAATTTTGATGATGTCTCCCCGGCAACGGCGCCAGAAATTCTTCCTGCTACTTGTAGTCTGCGTTGGTATTTCCCCGAAGAGGAGAGGATGATGCAGTACAGTAGAGATAAGTATTTCCCTCAGTTAAGAACCAAGGTTATCAATCCAGTAGAAGAACCAAGCAAAATTCCATTAAGCGCACCTGCACACACAAAAGCAAACACTTGCACCCAACGCAAATAAGAGGGTTGTCAATCCTCTTAGCGGTTAATTGCAAGGATTAAATCTTATCGAGGTAAATAGCTAAACTAAAATACTAATTAAAATAAAAGTAAACAAATTGTAGCAAGGTATTTTTAGGTTTTTGATATGATAAAGATAGACCCGGGGACCATAGTTTTCACTAGAGGCTTCTCTCTTGAGCACGAAAACATACGGTGGGTAAACAAATTACTGTTGGGCAATTGACAGAATAGCAAATAATTATGACAGATTCATGGCAATGATCATGTATATAGGCATCACGTCCGAGACAAGTAGACCGACTCCTGCCTGCATCTACTACTATTACTCCACCCATCGATCGCTATCCAGCATGCATCTAGGGTATTAAGTTAATGAAAACGGAGTAACGCCTTAAGCAAGATGACATGATGTAGAGAAGAAAATTCAAGCAATATGAATAAACCCCATCTTTTTATCCTCAATGGAAACAATACAAATACGTGTCATGTCCCCTTCTGTCACTGGGATTGAACACCGCAAGATTGAACCCATCACAAAGCACCTCTCCCATTGCAAGATAAATCAATCTAGTAGGCCAAACTAAACTGATAGATCAGAGAGAAATACAAAGCTATAACAATCATGCATAAAAGAGTTCAGAGATGACTCAAATATTTCTCATGAATAATCTGATCATAAACTCACAATTCATCGGATCCCAACAAACACACCGCAAAAGAAGATTACATCAGATAGAACTCCAAGAACATCAAGGAGACCATTGTATTGAAGATCAAAGAGAGAGAAGAAGCCATCTAGATACTAGCTATGGACCCGTAGGTCTGTGGTAAACTACTCACACATCATCGGAAGGGCAGCAAGGTTGATGTAGAAGCCCTCCGTGATCGATTCCCCCTCCGGCAGAGTATCGGAAAAGGCCTCCATATGGGATCGCGGAAGAACAGAGGCTTGCGGCGGTGGAAAGGTTTTTTCTTCTGGCTCTCTGGAGGTTTCCCAATATTTGTGAATTTATAGAAGTGGAATTAGGTCAAACGGAGTCATGTGGGCCCCACAAGGCAACACGGCGCCCCCCTAGGACGCGCCCTGTTGCCTTTTGAAGCCTTCGTGAGGCTTCTGGCCTCCTCCCGAAGCTTCCAAGGTTTCTTTTGTCCAAAAAAAATCTCCAAAAAGTTTTGTGGCATTTGGACTTCATTTGGTACCGTTTCTCTGAAAAGCCAAAAACAAGCAGAAAACAGTAACTGGCACTGGGCACTAGGTTAATAGGTTAGTCCCAAAAAAATGGTATATAATTGCATAAGATTGTATATAAAAACATTCAAGATTGATACTATAATAGCATGGAACAATCAAAAATTATAGATACGTTGGAGACGTATCACTCCATGAGCGGTACGGGCACACAAAACAGATGTTCATTTGAATATTTAGAGGTGGCACATGCAAATTTACTTAGAACGACAGAGCAATACCGCATATGGGTAGATATAGTGGACTCATCTGTTATAACTTTGGTTTAAGGATTTTGATGCACAAGCAGTATTCCCGCTTAGTACAGGCGAAGGCTAGCAAATAGGTTGAGAAGCGACCAGCTAGAGAGTGAAAACGGTCATAATCATGCATTATGAATAATCAACATTGAATACTAGCATGAGTAGGATATTAGCACCATGAACATAAATATCGTGGAGGCTATGTTGGTTTTGAATCAACTACATGCGTGAACATGTGCCAAGTCAAGCCACTTGAAACATTCAGAGGAGGATACCATATCATCATACTACATCACAATCATTTTAATGCATGTTGACACCCAAGATAAATCATTATCCACTCCTAGCTACTTAAGCATGGCATGAGCAACTATAATCTCTAATTGTCATCATAAACATGTTTAATCATAATATGCTGAATCATGGATACTGAGTTAAACATATTTACAAAAACAAAAACAAGTTGAGTTCATACGCTTTTCCTTGCCACAGTCACTTCATCAAATTATCATCATTATTGCCTTTCACTTGCACGACCGAATGTTGTGAAAATAATAATAGTGCAAGAGTGCCGTGGACTAAGCTGGGATCTGCAAACATTTTATTCAAAGGAGAAGACGAGGTAATATGGGCTCTTTGTTACATAAACAATAATGCATACGAGAGCCACTCAACATTTTCATCGTGGTCTTCTTCTTACAATGACTCAACAAAAGAAAAGAATTTCAGAGAAACACACTGAAATATTTTTGGAGTTTTTATTTTTTTCTTGAAGAAAACAAATTAAAGAAGACAAAACAAAAAAAAGGAGGAAAAACTATTGTCGTGGGAAACGAACACCTATGGGATCAAGGAGATCCCTTATGGTTCGGCAAGGGGAGAGGGTTGCACGAAGAGCAGAACTAACGAACAGCACGCGGGGGATTTACCCAGGTTCGGGCCGCAAGGATGCGTAAAACCCTACTCCTGCTTTGATTGTATTATTGTGGATGTTCTTGGCCAAGTTGTGGGAGCTACAGTAGCAGCTACGCATGCAGAATGGGCTTTCGAAGTGCCATCTTCCCCCCCTGTACGTCTCGGGCCTCCTTTTATATTAGTCAAAGGGGCTACCACAATGGCGTACAAGATAAGGCATGAGGTGGAAAGTAACTACAGTGTTACCACAGTATTATCATACCTAACCCTGATGGCTTAGGACAAAACTCATTAAATGCACCGTGAGGTGTCCGTCGAGGTGTCCCTTAGCGTCTCGGGCTTGGAAAAGCTTTACAGGGGATGGGCAAAAGCAGCCATCCCATCAGCACCGCTTAAGCATCGCGTGGCCAGCATTACGCCACGTCACCATGAGGACAAGCCCTAAACGACAAGGCTGGCCGCTGCACTGGAGCGATAGCGCTGCACTGTGCAGAGCCTTGCCGGGGCTGAATCCTTGCCGGGCCCGGGGCTTGCCGGGACCGAATCCTTGCCGGGCCCGGGGCTTGCCGGGACCGAGTCTTGTCCGGCGCGAGGCCTTGCCGGCAAGGGTCTTGCCGGGCCTCCGCAACCCTTTGGTCTTCTGTTTTCTGGTCTGATCGTTGACTTGAATGTCTCCTTGTCGTCTTAGTCTCGTGATTACTCCTAGCTATTCCCCGGCAAGGCTTGCCGCGGTACGGCTACAACTGCCCGTGCACAAGTAAGGGGTACTAAAAAGACCCATACTTTAGTACACCGACAGGAGCCCCCGGGCCTAGGCCATACACGGGTGCCAGGCCTGTTGGGCTAGGCCCAAAACAGTGCACGGGCACGCGTGGCAGGGAATAACTGCTCGTAATCATTATCTCTTTTACCATGCCCCCGCCCCCCCCACTACGCGCATTAATCGCGCGACGTGAGAGACGTGGGCGGAAACTCCGCTGTAAAAGCGGGCGGTAAAGAGCCCGCCTCGCGCCTTCCCCATAAAAAGGGAATCGCAGAGGGCACTGCTCATTTACCCCCTCGGCCTTTTCAATCTCAATCTCAGAGCCGTCGCCATCGTCTTCTTCCTCGCGCCCAAAGCAGAGCTTTTCTCCCTCCACCCGCCTCCACCGCGCTCTTGACGTCTTCAGCGCCCACTTCCATAGCCACCATGCCGCCCAAGCTGAGCAAGGGCAAGGCGGCAGAAGCGGCCGCTGCGGCGGAGAGCAAGCTGGTGAAGATGCGGAAGGAACGCGCCGTCTTCCCCTCGACGCTTGATGCGGAGACCTTGAAGAAGAGGTACCAGTTCGCATGGGCGACTGAGACCACGGCGCATCCAGCCACCAAAGTGAGTGTAGCTTCTCGCAAGGCAAAGCCAGGAGACTATCCCTTCTTTGCCGATTACTTCTGGTGCGGCCTCTGTCCCCCGTACTCGGATTTCTTCGTAGATATCATGCTCACCTACGGCTTCCAGCTGTTAGATTTCACGCCGAATGCCGTGACTTGTATGTCCGTCTTCGCGCAACTTTGCGAGAATTTTGTTGGGGTCATCCCGAGCACTGCACTTTTCTGGCACTACTTCTACCCCCGCATCCAAAGGGGCGACGCCCTCTCCGGCAGCATCGCTTGGATCCCGAGGACGGCAACCAAGGAGACATACCCAGAGGGGCTCTACCGCGATAGATGGGATGAGTGGCGCGGCAAGTGGTGCTGGGTCCGGGAAAAGGAGCCCCAACCGTTCTGCGAGGTGCGGAAGTAGAAGGTGGCCCGCGGCAAGGATTGGGGCGCCGCGGACCCTGACGACAGCAAACTCACCATCGCCACCACCAGGATACTGCGCCTCAGGGCTGCCGGGCTGAAGGTGGAGATGATTGCTTCAGATTTCCTTCGCCGGCGCATCGCCCCACTGCAGAACAAGGGGGGCCCTGCCTGGGAGTATAGGAACGCTGCCGACGTCATGAGGGTGCGGCCTGGGCTGGATAATGATCTGACAGCCATGGGGCACGCAGCCCTCTGCCAACAGCTCTTCAATTCTGGATCAGTGGGAGACTTGCCGGCGGGCGTCGTCCCACTATGCAACAACTCATCACTGACCTCCATCATCGCCATGATGCCGGCGTTTAATGCCCATAGCATCGACGAGAGGTGGATCGAGCCATCCGCGGAGCAGGCGCTGGCGTTCTTTGACAACTTGGCGGAGAAGGCCATCCGTGCGGAGAACCTTGTCCGCGCCACCACGGAGGAGGAGCTCGCCTACATCGCCAACAGGGCGGAAGAGGCGAACCTTGCCGAAGAAGCCGGCAGCGCTGAGTCCAGCGAAGGCGAGGACTTGCTGCTGGAAGATCTTGCCGGGCGAGACGAGGCTGCCGGGGAGCCAACCGGAGCCGCTGCCGGGAGCTCTTCTGCCGGAGGCGCCGCCGAAGAGGAAGAAGAGGAGGAGGAAGAGCCCCCAGCTCTTCAACACAGAAAAAGGCGCGTCCTCCGGAAGAACGCCACTGGCGCTCCAGCCTGCCAACCTCCCTCAAGCAGCGAGGCTTCCGGGAAAGGGGCGGCTGGCGAGGCCGCGCCGCAACCTGCCGCTGCCAAGCGGCCCAGGGCCAATCCTCCTCCTCCTCCGCCAGGAACTGCGGCGAGGGTCGGCTTCGACCTCTCCACCATCAGCTCCGAGGAAGAAGAAGAAAAAGAGTAAGAGTCCCGCCACAGCCTTGATTCTCGTCCTTCTAGTTTTGCTTGATTAACTTGCTCTGTTTTTGCCTCCTCAGGGATGCGGAGACTCTAGCACAGAGGGTGGCGAAGAGGGCCAAGACCTCAACAAGCGTCGAGCCGCCGGCAAGCACCTCGGGCGCGCCGGAAACGGTTCTCGTCAGCTCGGAGTCAAGCCCAGAACGCAACCCTCGATGCAGTCCTCGACGCAGCCCCCGGCGCAGCCCCCTGCGTGAGTCTTCTACTCACTACCCACTGGCGCGTGCCGGGGTGTGCATCTTCTCTGCTGACATCTCCGGGCGTGCAGGAGCGGAGCAACAGCGAGAAGCGACAGCAGGAGCTGCCTCTGCCATGCCACCTCCGTCGACCACACTGCCCAGGGGTGAGTCTTCGGGCAAGCTCTACCGCGACGATGAGGTGGGGCCGGCAAGCGCAAGCTTCGGCAACCCCTTCCTTGACGCAGGTAAAGTTACTTGCCCCAAAGAATTCTTGTCGCTTTGGTTTTTCTTCTTTTTGTCTTCTTGGACTTCCTTCCCAGCTTCATCTTAATCAAGTTCTTGGCTTTCAATCTTCTTCTGACAGAGCTCATGGATACTGACGCCGTCATTGAAGAGACCGCCAAGGATGCCGCCACTGAAGCCGGCAAGGTTGCTACTGAAGAGGCTGCCAAGCATGCCGCTGCCGAGGCTGCCAAAGCTGCTGCCGCCGAGGCTGCTGTCGCTGAGGCCGCCAAGGCCGCTGCCGCCGAGGCCGCCAAGGCCGCTGCCGCCAAGGCCGCCGAGGGGGCCGGTGAGGAGACCCGCGGCAATACTGACGGCGCTTCCGCCGCAGGAGCGCCAGGCGCTTCTACTGCCGCAGGGCCCTCGACTGCCGAAGACCAATCCTCGTCGTTCCAGGCCCCTCCCTCAAGCCAATATATCAGGGCCGGCAAGAACGTTGTCAGCATGCCGGGGTCGGCAAACATTGAAGAGCTGGTTGAAGGGGAACATCTTGACGGGGAAATCACCGTCGCTGCCGTCAGTGAGCCCAAGGAGGAGCAACTACTTCAAGCCATGAATGACAATTATCAGAAGCTCCAGACGCTCTATCGCGCCCGGAAGGAGAAACTGGACTCCCGGGCAGCGCTCGTCGAGGCCGCGGAAGGAGACTTCCAACAACGCGTCACGGAGACACAGGCTTGGTATGGCGAGGCCCTCCAAGAGCTGAATATTTATCGGGAGCAGCTGGCGGAAGAGCGGAACGTCCTCCTGCTGAAGCAATCAGACATCGAGAAAGCGCAGGAGGAGGCCGCCCAGCAAGCCGCCGCGGCAGAAGCCCTCTTGACGCAGCGCCGCATCAGCCTTGACGCCCAAGAAGAGGACCTTGCCGCCCGCGAGGCGGCGCTTGCCGCCAAGCTTCGCAACAAGGATGAAGAGCTCGAAAGTCTTGTCGCGCGGCGGGTCTAGGAGCTTGAGCAGAAACACTTGAAGACGCTCAGAGCTCTAACTGAAGACCACGCCGGCAAGCTCAAAGAGGCCCTCGACGCTGCCGGAGCTGCGGAGACCGCGAAGAACTTGCTGGAGGAGAAGACGATGCAGCTGGAGGTCGCTCTTGAGGACCACGGCAAGAAGGTCTCAACACTTGAGGCCGAGAGAGACAAGGCTCTCCACAGCCTGATGGAGACGCAGGCCGCCGCATCCGAGAAGATCCAGCAGCTCTCCTCCGCCAAGGACTCCATTGAAGATCTGAAGCTAAAGCAATCCACGCTGGAGGAGTCTCTTGAGGCCGCCCGAGTTCGCGAGAGGACTCTTATCAAAGACCTCCATGACGAACAGGAGCTGCTCCAGAACGCCGCCACCACCCACAACGAGTACGCCTCAAGCGTGAAGCTCTGGACTGCCAGGCTGGTGGACGTCGCCGAGAAGCTTGGCGCGGAGCTGGAGACCATGGACTTGCCGGGCTTCGAATACTCAGTCGACGACAACATATCCTCAAGCGCCAGGCTAACCATGTTCTTCGACAAGCTCGTCGACGCCCTCAAGCTACTCCAGGCGAATCAGACAAGCAAGCTGGCCGACGAATCCCGGAAGCTCTGCCAGCTCGTCCTCCGCAAGGTGTTGATGAAGGTGGCGTACAGGAACCCTGGCGTCGACCTCTCCAAAGCCTTGAAGAGCTTGCCGAAGGACGCGGACGTCAAGGCTCTCGAGGAGCTTGTCGCGCCCATCGTCGATCGGGTGAGCCAGGTGAAGAGGGTCGAGGGCGATCGCCGGGATGAACTGTAGCCTCCTATCTCTTCCTCATCTTGCCGCCAGCATTCCATGTAAAAGACAATTCGTCTTATGTCAGAAACGCGGCAAGCACTAGATGTAATATAACTTGCTCTCTTTGAATTATGGCATGCTATTCCCTTTGTTCAATTTCTCTCTGTATGGTGTGTACCCTACGCTTTGCTGGGAACTTGCCGGAGCATAACCCCGTCGCGAGCGCTGGATTCGGGTCGTTAGCAGCTTGCGGGTAGTGCTGCTCACGGCAAGAAATCTTGACGCTTTCAGCGCGGCCACCTAGACTATTGAGCGGACTCGAAACAGAGTAAGGGCGCAGCCGATCACGACAAGATTCCATCGCGTGCAGGTTTTCCATACAAAGCCGAAATCGTTCAAGGGAATACAGCCTTACAAAAATCAAAATCTGCTTAAGGGGTTTAGCAACTTAGCTCTGCTTTTTGTCGCTATTCCTTTTCTTCCGGCAAGGCGCCAACCTTGAATGTCGTCTGGCCTTCATACCACCATTCTCCTACCCCCCGGCAAACTTGCGCGCGAGGGAATCTTCTATCTCTTGAGAAAAAGAAAGAAGAGAAAATAAAGGTATGGAACCCTGACGGTTCGTTAGCTCTTACCGGGATCAAGTGCAATACATATCTCAGATAATACATGCATATAGAATGACATGAAATCAACGAGAAATGTAAAGCACACAGATCTCATTAAAATATGCACAGGGATGTGCCTGCTCTGTACAAAGGATTACATGCCAGCGGCAACACTTGTACAGAATGGCGTTGCCGGGATCTTGCCGAAGCGTTACGCTGCCGCGAGCGCTGGATTCGGGTCGTCAGCAGCCTGCTGGCCGTATCGCTATCACAGCAAGAAACCCGAACAACTGCGCCTTACGGGTAGAACTTGCGAAGGTGCTCGATGTTCCAGGAGTTGCTCACTGGCAAGCCCTCTTCGGTCTCCAGGCGGACTGCGCCAGGCCTGGTGACTCGCACTACCCAGTAAGGGCCTTCCCACTTCGGCGTCAACTTGTTGGAATTCTTGGCCGACTGAACGCGCCGAAGAACAAGGTCGCCTTCCTCAAGACTCCGGGCGTGAACCTTGCGGCTATGGTAGCGGCGCAAAGCTTGCTGGTAGCGAGCGGCTCGCACAGCAGCCCGAAGACGGTTCCCCTCAAGGAGCAGCGCGTCATCTTGCCGCAGCTGCTCTTGCTCAAGCTCATCATAAGCGAGCACTCGAGGTGACCCGTATATGAGTTCCGTGGGGAGAACTGCCTCCGCTCCGTAGACCAGAGCGAAGGGCGTCTGGCCGGTGGCTCGATTTGGCGTCGTCCTGATCGACCAAAGAACCGCCGGCAACTCATCAATCCAGCGTCTTCCATGCTCGTGCAGCTTGTCGAAAGTTCTGGTCCGGAGACCACGCATCACCTCAGCGTTTGCCCTCTCCGCTTGGCCATTGCTTCTCGAGTGAGCAACAGAGGCAAAACAAATCTTGCCGCCAAGGTCTTGGACGTACTGCATGAAGGTGCGGCTTGTGAACTGTGTACCGTTGTCAGTGATGATCCTGTTCAGCACACCAAAACGGCACACAATCCCCTTGAAGAACTTGACTGCTGACTGTGCTGTCACCCTCCTCACTGCTTCCACTTCTGGCCACTTCGTGAACTTGTCGATAGCAACGTACAAGTACTCGAAGCCCCCGGCAGCGCGGGGGAAGGGACCCAGTATGTCGAGCCCCCAGACCGAGAAGGGCCAGGAGAGAGGGATCGTTTGGAGAGCTTGAGCTGGCTGATGAAGTTGCTTCGAATGAAACTGGCACGCTTCACACTTGGTTACTAGTGCCGTTGCATCCTGGAGGGCAGTAGGCCAGAAGAATCCTTGCCGGAATGCCTTGCCGACAAGGGCTATTGAGCCTATGTGGGATCCACATATGCCCCCATGAATCTCTGCCAACAGCTCTAGTCCGTCCTCCCGAGGAATGCACTTCAGTTCACACCATTGGGTCTCTTTCTGTACAGGACGTCGTCGACGAACTGGTACATACTTGACTGACGGGCTACTTTCTCAGCTTCTTCCTGCTCCTCAGGGAGTTCTCCTGTCTGAAGGAAATGGACTATTTGCTGTGCCCATGCCGGAGCCTGTGGCTCGACGACCAGGACTAAAGGCGACTCTTCAGCTGCGGGAGCATTTGCTTCTACGGCAAGAACCTGAGGCTCTTGGCGGAGCAGCTGCTCACCGGCAACTGGTATTTCTTCGGCAGCAAGGGCGCTTGCTTCGGCGGCAAGAACCAGAGGTTCTGTGCGAAGCCGCTGCTCACCGGCAACCGGAATTTCTTCGGCAGCAGGGGCGCTTGCTTCCGCGGCAAGAACCTGAGGTTCTGCGCGAAGCCGCTGCTCACCGGCAACCGTGTCGTTCCCGGCTAGATCCTTGCCGGGGGCTTCGGGAAGCCCTGCCGGGAAGTACTCGCCGGTACTTAACTTTCTTCTCTTATCAGGCCTTGTCGATGGCGACACGGATGGTTGAGTCAAGCGGAGCACAAAAGTCCCTGGTTCCACAGGTAGCTTGAGTGCGGCACGCTTCGACGGGTCGTCGGCAATGCTGTTCTCTGATCGAGGAACATGCTCTGTCTGAAGACCGTCAAAGCGCTCCTCCAGCTTCCTCACTACATCGACGTATGCTTCCATCAGCGGGCTCTGATAATCTTTGTTGACCTGCCTCACGACGAGCTAGGAGTCACCCCTGACGATGAGCTTCCTGATCCCAAGGTCTGCCGCGATCCTGAGACCGGCAAGCAGTCCTTCATACTCTGCCGTGTTGTTGGTCGATCTCTCCCGGGGAAAATGCATCTGGATGACGTACTTGAGGCGCTCTCCGGTGGGTGCGACAAGCAGCACGCCGGCACCGGCGCCTTGCAGCGAAAAGGCTCCATCAAAGTACATGATCCATTCGCGATCTGTTTCCTTGCCGGGAATCGCTGATTCTTGAACTTCGTCGTCTAGCGTTGGGGTCCATTCTGCAATGAATTCTGCCAAGGCCCTGCTCTGGATAGTTGAAGAACTTTCAAACTTGAGACCAAAGCATGACAGCTCCAACGCCCACTCCACGATCCTGCCGGTTGCTTCTGGGTTCCGGAGAATCCGTTGTAGCGGAAAGCGAGTGACGACGGTGATCTCATGTGCTTGGAAGTAATGGCGCAGCTTCCTTGAGGCCATGAGAAGGCCGAAGAGCAACTTCTGCACACCAGAATACCTCGACCTAGCCCCCTACAACAGGGAGCTGACGAAATAGACTGGGCGCTGCACCATCTTCTTCTTCTGCACTGCCTGACTTGACTGCGCGGGTCTTTCCTTGTCAGCACCAGACTTTGCCGGGGCTGGCCCCGGCAAGTCGCTTGGCGGGCCTGCCGTTGCCGCTGCATCCTCCTCTGCTTTTCTCTCTGCCACCAGCGCAGCACTAACCACTTGATTCGTTGCCGCCAGATATAGCAGCAACGGCTCTTGTGGTCTAGGCGCGACTAGTACTGGTGAAGAAGAGAGGTACTTCTTCAAATCCTGCAGCGCTGCCTCCGCTTCTGGAGTCCATTTCATTGGACCTGCCTTCTTCAAAATTTTGAAAAACGGCAGGGCGCGCTCAGCAGACTTTGAGATGAACCTACTCAAAGCAGCGACGCAGCCGGCAAGGCGGCGCACATCCTTAACTCGTCTTGGCGCTTCGATCTGCTCAATTGCCTTGATCTTGTCGGGATTGGCTTCAATTCCACGCTGAGATACAAAGAACCCGAGAAGCTTGCCGGATGGGACGCCAAACACGCACTTCTCGGGATTGAGCTTCAGGTTGATCCTGCGCAGATTTGCAAATGTCTCCTCCAGATCTTGAATGAGCGTTGCCTTGTCCTTGGTTTTGACCACTATGTCATCCATGTAAGCTTCCATATTTCTATGCAGCTGGGCCCCGAAACCAATCTGGACAGCTCTAGCAAAGGTCGAACCAGCACTTTTCAACCCGAAAGGCATACGCAAGAAGCAATATGTGCCACACGGGGTGATAAATGCGGTCTTCTCTTCGTCTTCTTTTGCCATGAAGATCTGGTGATAGCCTGAGTATGCGTCAAGAAATGACAGCAAATCGCAGCCGGCAGTGGAATCCACAATCTGGTCGATGCGCGGCAAGGGAAAGGGATCTTTTGGACAGGCTTTATTGATATATGTAAAGTCAATACATAGCCTCCACTTACCATTCGCCTTGCGCACAACAACTGGGTTGGCCAACCATGTAGGATGGAGGACTCCTCTAACCAGGCCTGCCGCCTCAAGCTTCCTAATCTCTTCCGCAATAAACTCTTGCCGCTCCAAGGCTTGCTTCCGCACCTTCTGCTTGACGGGCCGCGCGTGGGGACAGACAGCTAGGTGGTGCTCAATTACCTCCCTGGGAACACCGGGGATGTCAGATGGTTGCCATGCAAACACATCGACATTCGCCCGCAGGAAGGCAACGAGCGCGCTTTCCTATTTGTCATCAAGGGTGGAGCTTATGGTGAAGGTTCCCCCCGTCCCGTCCTCCTTGGCGGGCACCTTCTTGGTCTCAGGCGGAGCAGCCTTGGATTTCTTGATCTGGCCGGCAGAGCTCTCTGGGGCACCCTCGACGGCAGCGCAGCACTCTGGAGAGGCGCGCTTGCCGGAGTTTGTACCAGAGGTCTTGCCGGGCTGCTTCTTCTTGCCGGGATCTTGAGCGGCAGGAGCATGCGCCTTGGCGGCGGACGCTGCAACTGCTTCCCGGTAGAGCTTGTCGGTGCAAATGAGCGCGTCTTTCTTGTCGGAGTGGACAGTGATGACGCTCATTGAACCGGGCATCTTCAAGACGTTGTAGGCGTAGTGCGAGGCCGCCATGAACTTAGCCAGCGCTGGGCGGCCAAGGATTCCATTGTATGGCAACGGAATCCTGGCGACGTCGAAGACGACCTTCTCCGTCCTGAAGTTCAGCTCGCTGCCAAAAGTTACCGGCAGCGTGATCTTGCCTTTCGGCTGGTTCCTTCCCGGATTGATCCCTTGGAAAGAACCTGTCTCCTCGAGATCTTCGTCGGGAATTTGCAGCCTCTTGATCACATCGGGCGAGATCAGGTTCAGGCCGGCCCCACCGTCAACTAACATTTTCGTCACCTGGAGGTTGCGAATCGTTGGCGAAACCAACAACGGCAAGCACCCGACCGCAGTTGTGCGATCAGGGTGATCCTCGGCGTCAAAAATGATAGGCGTGAGGGACCACTTCAGTGGCTTCCGGGCATCGAGGGATGGCTCTGCCGCATTAATCTCACGCGCCCACTGCTTGAGCTGGCGGTGAGAGGAATGCAACGAAGCGCCCCCGTCGACGCACATGGCCTCTGTAGCCTTCTGGAACTCGTGTTCGCTGGACTCGTCGCCCTCTGCATCATCATCATCATTTCCTTGTTCTTTGGCGCGGCCCCGGGCAGGCTTCTCTTGCTGCTGCCTGGGCTTGCCGCGATGACCTCCTCGACCGCGCTTCCTGCCAGACCCTTCGGCACCATCTTGGGCTCTTTCCTTGTCGCGCCTTTCGTACTCGGCGCGCTGCTTCTCGGCAAGCTCCTCAACTTGCCGGCAGTCTTGGAGATCATGGCCCTTGGTACGGTGGATCTTGCAGTACTGCTTGCCGGATCCTTCTGGCTTGTCGGCAGCCGCCAAGGCCTGACACGCCGCACACCCGGCAACCTCCTTGCCGGGGTCGTCGGTCTTGGACTTCTTGGCGGTGCCGGTGTTGCCCGAACCTTCAACGGCAAGCACGGCCTTGCCCTTGCGCTTCTTGTTCTTCCGCCGCCCCTTTCTTGCCGGGGCAGGAGCGTCTTCGCTGTCGGAGTCGACTCCAGCGCCAGCGTTCTCGCCGGGGAGTCTCCTTTCTTCTTCTGCCCGAGCACATTTGTCGGCTAAGGCGTAGAGCTCGGCGACATCTCTGACTTTGTTCATCGCCAACTCCTCCCGCATCTTACGATTGCGCACATTCTGATGAAAGGCGCTGATGACGGCGGCGGGATGAACGTCAGGAATGTTGTGCTGGATGCGGCTGAACCTCTGGATATACTTGCGCAAAGTTTCGCCCTCCTTCTGGGGAATGATGTGCAGATCACTCTCCTGGCCAGGAGCTTGATGGCCGCCGGTGAAGGCGCCAACAAACTGATGGCACAGGTCGACCCAAGAAGAGATGGAATTCTCGGGCAGGTGCATCAACCACGATCTCATGTTGGGCTTCAGTACCAACGGAAAGTAGTTGGCCAGCACCTTATCGTCACGAGCCCCGGCAGCCTGCACCGCGATGGTGTAGATGCTCAAGAACTCGGACGGATGAGTCTTGCCGTCGTACTTCTCCGGTACTTCCGGCTTGAAGGAGCGGGAGCTAGGCCACTGGACTTGCCGCAGCTCACGAGTAAACGCTGGCCAACCCACCTCGTAAGGTAGGCAGCCAGGGTACCCTGGCGCGGGCTCGTCAACAGAGGTCCCAGCGCTTGTCGGACTGGCGACGCGCTTCCCTTCGGCGCTCGATGGTGGTTCGAGCGTCCTCCTTCTTCCGTTCCCGAAGAACGTGACGTTGATCACGGCGAACCCGCGGATCAGACGATGCCGTGGAATCATCCTCACGGGCGCCGGTCCGCCGAGTTAACGACCGCTCTTGACTCAGCGGAGGGGAACGCAACGTAGTCGTTCCAGCTCCGGTCTTCTCTCCATCGCCACGCACCAGCCTAGACGACTGCAGCCGCGAGGGTTCACCCTGCTGCGGTACGTCGTTGTTGGCTAGGCCGATGAGGCTCTGGATAGCGGCTCGCCACTCGTCTAGCTTCTCCGCGGCGGGAGGGAAGTCTAGGAGCAGCTGAGCTCGCGCCAACGCCTCTGCTGGCGTAGGCGGCGGCGACAGGTGCGAAGAGCGTGAGGTGCTCAAACTCCTAACAGGGTTAGAAGGAGCACCATCACGACTCTGCACCGCGCGCGGCTTCCACCAGCTCGCTGGCGCGGATCTTGGCCCTGCGCACCCTGGGAGTGATGCGCAGGGGTCTTCCCATGCGGACGCCCAGAACCACCAACGTCTTGAGGCCGCACGTCACGCGCGTCCTGAGAAG
The DNA here is from genome assembly GCA_039707655.1 of Elymus sibiricus. Taxonomy (NCBI): domain Eukaryota; kingdom Viridiplantae; phylum Streptophyta; class Magnoliopsida; order Poales; family Poaceae; genus Elymus; species Elymus sibiricus. Next base: position 289,952,718 of record CM077664.1, read on the forward strand.
GTCGTGGTGCATGCGCCGGCGTATTCGTCCTGGAAGGCGCCGCTCCATCCTTGGAAGTCGCTGCACCACCCGCAGGTTGCGCAGCTCCATCCTTGGACCTGTTGCTCGTCCGGCTCGGATCGCCGGAACGCCGTGGAAGCTCGGAGCCTCCACCCCCTCCACCCGCGTCTACCCCGTCGCCTGCGCGCGCAGCATCAGGCACGATGGATGCGGATGGACCAACCGCCGTGAAACCCTTCTTCTTGGGAGCCATGGTGGTGAAGATGATCAAAGATCTGACGCGCTGATCACTAGATCAGGTTCGCACAACCTCGATCCCCCTACCTGGCGCGCCAAAGATGTCGCGGGAAACGAACACCTATGGGATCAAGGAGATCCCTTACGGTTCGGCAAGGGGAGAGGGTTGCACGAAGAGCAGAACTAACGAACAACACGTGGGGGATTTACCCAGGTTCGGGCCGCAAGGATGCGTAAAACCCTACTCCTGCTTTGATTGTATTATTGTGGATGTTCTTGGCCAAGTTGTGGGAGCTACAGTAGCAGCTACGCATGCAGAATGGGCTTTCGAAGTGCCATCTTCCCCCCCCTGTACGTCTCGGGCCTCCTTTTATATTAGTCAAAGGGGCTACCACAATGGCGTACAAGATAAGGCATGAGGTGGAAAGTAACTACAGTGTTACCACAGTATTATCATACCTAACCCTGACGGCTTAGGACAAAACTCATTAAATGCACCGTGAGGTGTCCGTCGAGGTGTCCCTTAGCGTCTCGGGCTTGGAAAAGCTTTACAGGGGATGGGCAAAAGCAGCCATCCCATCAGCACCGCTTAAGCATCGCGTGGCCAGCATTACGCCACGTCACCATGAGGACAAGCCCTAAACGACAAGGCTGGCCGCTGCACTGGAGCGATAGCGCTGCACTGTGCAGAGCCTTGCCGGGGCTGAATCCTTGCCGGGCCCGGGGCTTGCCGGGACCGAATCCTTGCCGGGCCCGGGGCTTGCCGGGACCGAGTCTTGTCCGGCGCGAGGCCTTGCCGGCAAGGGTCTTGCCGGGCCTCCGCAACCCTTTGGTCTTCTGTTTTCTGGTCTGATCGTTGACTTGAATGTCTCCTTGTCGTCTTAGTCTCGTGATTACTCCTAGCTATTCCCCAGCAAGGCTTGCCGCGGTACGGCTACAACTGCCCGTGCACAAGTAAGGGGTACTAAAAAGACCCATACTTTTGTACACCGACAACTATTTACACAGGAAAGCTCCCAACAAGCAAAATAAGAAACGGGAAATATTTTTGGGTTTTCTTTTAATACCACCACTAATTTAAACTAGAAAGAAAAACCGAAAAGAAGCGAGAAATGTTTTTGGATTTTCTCAAAGTTTTTTTTTCAAATACACAAGAAGAAAGCGAGAAAATAAAACTAACATGGATTATACAATGAAAGAGGATGAACACCGACAACTGGAATGAAATGTGTGAACATGAATGTAATGTCGGTGAGAAATACGTACTCCCCCAAGCTTAGGCAATTTCCTAGCTTGGTCTACGGCCATCCGTAGTAGCCATCCGGTCCCATATGAAAGTGCTGAGGCGGCGGCACCTGAGCATCCCAATCCTGGGCCTCATCCTCTGCCACTGCCAATGCGTTCTGGTAAGCGACGATGTCCGGTGGCATAACAGTATATCCATTCCTGGCATGAGAATCAAACAAAGCAGGTGCAGGCAACGAAACAATATCACAAGTATCCTCACTAAAAACCAAGTTATAACGAATGTGGTGAGGAGGCTCAGGAGCATCAAGAAAGTGGTGATCCCTCATAGACTGGTGATCTAAGTAAACTCTGGGCAACAAATAATCATGTGGGCGTATGTTAACATTAAAACATCTCGCTAAGCGAGTAGCATAAATACCACCATGAATTTTACCCTTAGTCCTATTAGTGCACAGGCGGCGTGCAATGATAGCTCCCAGGTTATAAGTGTTGTCATTATGTAGTGCGCGGCAAAAAATGGCAAAGTCAGGTGCACATAGCGCACCACCTTGCTCTCTAGCAGTCAAGCATTTCCCTATGAATAAAGCAAAGTAATGAACAACAGGAAATTGCAAGCTAGTGGCTCGGGCTTTTGACACGCCCCTTTCCTCTCCCACAGTTAAAGTGTGGAGGAAGCCCTCAAATTCCTCCGATCGAGGCTCTCTTATTTCCCCATCAAAGGGGATCAAACATATCTCACAAAATTCAGCAAGCGGTATCTGATGATGTTCAGCATATAAATCAAAGCGCACCGCAGGGGGTTCGAGCCTATTCAGGAAATGAAAGTTTTGCACAAAGGAATTATTAAGGATGTGGTGCTGGTCACACTCATCTGCTAGGAAGTCGGTCAATCCGGCATTTGCAACAAATTGCGCGAACTCTTGGTAGAATCCGGCTTCGCTCATGAAGGCATTGTGTGGCCATTCGCACGGCTGGACCTCCGTCCTACGCGGAATGTTGAGGTCGCTGTCCGAGGAGTCACCAAGGACTCTCTTGGCGTTCTGCTTTGAGGAACTCCTTAGGAAGAAATTCATTTTCCTAAGAACAAATTTCTGAAAAATTTTGGGCCACAAAAAGATGTTAACAAAACTTCACAAAATTGATAGCAACAACTCATACAAGTGCCTAGAGGCCATATCAAGCATTCAAACTACTTAGGACTCAAAGAATTCAACATGCAAACTCATTTTCAGTAGCACCAAGAGCAGCTAATTATGCAAAATATAATCCACTAGAGCAAAAACTAATTGGAGCAATGGAGGAGTCACATACCAAGTAGCAATCTCCCAAAACAGTTTCGGAAATGGAGCTCCGAGCAAAGAGATCGAAAATCTCAGGTTTGGGAGCAAGAACACGAGAGAGAGAGAGCTACCAGGAATTTTTGCTAGAGGTAAGAGACGAAGTGGGCTGAAGGAGTAAGTGGTGGGGTCCCTGTGGGGCCCACAAGCCACCAGGGCGCGCCCTGGTGCCTCGTGGGCACCTGGGGCATCCCCCTGGTATGTTTCCAGTGCCAAAAATTCTTAAATATTCTATAAAAATTCATGTAATTTTTTTAGATCATTTGGAGCACTTTCATTTTTGGGCACCTTTTTATTGCACGGATAATTCAGAAAACAGGACAATCATGGTATTTTATTGCATTTAACTAAAAATAACAGAAAGCAAAAAGTGGGTACAGAAGGTTGTACTTACTAAGTTCATCGACCACATGCCTCTCAAAAAGAATCCATTAATAAGGTTGATCAAGTCTTATTAACAAACCATTTCCGAGTGACATGAAACCGAAGAATCTTCGTAAAACACTAGGTTACGTCAACAGGGATATGCATCTCCCCAATTATAAGTGTTTCATATTTCTTTTTGACAGTAGGAAGAGGGAGTTGAAAACTTCCAATAGTAATTGTCGGAGTCTTTTCAATAACATGAATACCGTTTACTTGAAATTGTTTCTTCGGAAAGTGCACTGTATGTTCATTACCATTGATATGAAAAGTGACCTTGCTTTTGTTGCAATCAATAACAGCCCCTGCAGTATTCAAAAAGGGTCTACCAAGGATAATCGACATGTTGTCGTCCTCGGGCATATCAAGTATAACAAAGTCTGTTAGGATAGTAACATTTGCAACTACAACGGGCACATCCTCACAAACACCGATTGGGATGGCAGTTGATTTGTCAACCATTTGCAATGATATTTCAGTGGGAGTGATTTTATTCAAATCAAGTCTTTTATATAAAGAGAAGGGCATAACACTAACACCGGCTCCTAAATCACACAAAGCAGTTTTGACATAATTTCTTTTAATGGAGCATGGTATAGTTGGTATTCCTGGATCTCCTAGTTTCTTAGGTACTCCGCCCTTAAAAGAATAATTTGCAAGCATGGTAGAAATTTTGGTTTCAGGTATCTTTCTTTTATTTGTGAAAATGTCTTTCATATATTTAGCATAAGGAGGCATTTTCAGCATATCAATCAAACGAGTACGCAAAAAGATGGGTCTAAGTATTTCAACAAAGCATTCAAAGTCTTCCCCATCTTTATTATTAGATGGTTTAGGAGGAAAGGGCATGGTTTTTTGAACCCATGGTTCTCTTTCTTTACAATGTTTTCTAGCAACAAAGTCTCTTTTATCATAATGTTTGTTTTTAGGAGGTGGGTTATCAAGATCAACAGCAGGTTCTATTTCAACATCATTATCAGGTTCTTTATCATTATCTGGTTGAGCATTCACATGAGCATCATTATTATTATCATCAGGTGAATGTTCATTACCAGATTGTGTTTCAGCATCGGAAATAGAAAACATCATTATTATCCTCAGAGGGTTTTTCTACCTCAGGTTCACTAGAAGTATGCAAAGTCCTATCATTTTTCTTTTTCTTTTTCTTTTTAGATGGATTAGGTTCATCAACATTAATTCTTTGAGAGTCTTGTTCAATTCTTTTAGGATGACCTTCAGGATAAAGTGGCTCCTGAGTCATTCCTCTAGTCATTACTCTAACAGCATGATCATTCATATTGATATTCATTTCATTGAGCAATTCACTTTGAGATTTAGCAACTTGTTCTAACTGGGTTTGAACCATAGATGCATGTTTACCTACACCTTTGACATCATTAGCAATTCTAAACAACAAGTCACTCAAGCGATCAATCATGTAGGCATTTCGTTTCAATTGTTTCATGACATTTGCATTGAAATGATCTTGCTTAAAATATAATTGTCAAATTCATACAAGCATTGACTAGGAGGTTTGTTATAAGGAATATCACCTTCATCAAACTTTATAAGAGAATTTACCTCTACTACCTGTGGTGGTGTGTCAAGACCATGTATTTCTTCAATAGGTGGCAAATTATTAACATCTTCAGCTTTAATACCTTTTTCCTTCATACATTTCTTTGCTTCTTGCATATCTTCAGGGCTGAGAAATAAAATACCACTCTTCCTCGGAGTGGGTTTAGGCGGTGGTTCGGGAAGTGTCCAATCATTATCATTCTTCAATATATTATTCAATAGTTCCTCAGCTTGTTCAATAGTTCGTTCCCTGAAAACACAACCAGCACAACTATCTAGGTAGTCCCTTGAAGCATCGGTTAGTCCATTATAGAAGATATCAAGTATTTCATTTTTCTTAAGAGGATGATCAGGCAAAGCATTAAGTAATTGGAGAAGCCTCCCCCAAGCTTGAGGGAGCTTCTCTTCTTCAATTTGCACAAAGTTAAATATTTCTTGTAAGGCAGCTTGTTTCTTATGAGCAGGAAAATATTTTTCAGAGAAGTAATAAATCATATCCTGGGGACTACGCACACAACCAGGAGCAAGAGTATTATACCATATCTTAGCATCACCCTTTAACGAGAAAGGAAATAACTTAAGAATATAGTAATAGCGATTTTTTTTCCTCATGAGCGAATAGGGTGGCTATATCATTTAATTTAGTAAGATGTGCCACAACAGTTTCAGTTTCATAGCCATGAAAAGGATCAGATTCAACCAAAGTAATTAACTCAGGATCGACAGAGAATTCATAGTCCTTATCAGTAACAAATATGGGAGAGGTAGCAAACTTAGGATCATATTTCATTCTCTCCCTCATAGATTTTTCTTTCATTTCAGCAAGCAATTTTATAACCTCATCTCTATCATTACAAGCAAGAATAGCTCTAGCCATCTCCCTATCAAAGACATGTTCATCTGGTGATTCAACTCCAGCAGGAGGACTAGGCATAATAGGTGAATCATAATTCTCAAGAGTTTCAACATTTTCAGTATTCTCAATTTCTTTAGCTTTAGCAAATTGTTCATCAAGAAATTCACCAAGTGGCACAATATTATCAAGCATGGTACTAGCATCATCAATAGTTTCATTCATAGCAGAGGCAGTATCATCAATAACTTGTGACATATCAGAATTAATAGCAGGTGGTGGTGTTGCAAGCTTACTTAAAATAGAAGGTGAATCAAGTGCGGAGCTAGATGGCAGTTCCTTACCTCCCCTCGTCTTAGAGGGAACGATCTTGGTTTTAGCATCTTTCAGATTCTTCATAGTGATCAACAGATATAAATCCCAAGTGACTCAGCAAATAAAGCTATGCTCCCCGGCAACGGCACCAAAAAAAGGTCTTGATAACCCACAAGTATAGGGGAACGCAACAGTTTTCGAGGGTAGAGTATTCAACCCAAATTTATTGATTTGACACAAGGGGAGCCAAAGGATATTTGCAAGTATTAGCAGTTGAGTTGTCAATTCAACCACACCTGGAGACTAAATATCTGCAGCAGAGTGATCAGTAGCACAGTAATATGGTAGTTTGATAGCAATAGCAATAATAGTAACGGTAACAGAAACGGTAACAGTAACGGTAGCAGCAATAGTTTTGTAGCAATTGTGACAGTAGTAACAACAGTAGTAACTTAGCAAAGAACAATATGTGAAAAGCTCGTAGGCATTGGATCGGTGATTACGTTGGATAACATTCATCATGTAACAGTCATAACCTAGGGCGACACAGAACTAGCTCCAATTCATCAATGTAATGTAGGCATGCATTCCGTATATAGTCATACGTGCTTGCGATAAGAACTTGCATAACATCTTTTGTCCTACCCTCCCGTGGCAGCAGGGTCCATAAGGAAACTAAGGGATATTAAGGCCTCCTTTTAATAGAGAACCGGAACAAAGCATTAACACATAGTGAATACATGAACTCCTCAAACTACGGTAATCACCGGAAAGAATCCCAATTATTGTCACCTTGGGGTATGCGGATCATAACACATAGCAGGTGCGTATAACTTGCAAGATCGGATCAAGAACACAAATATATTCATGAAAACATAAAGGGTTCAGATCTGAAATCATGGCACTCGGGCCCTAGTGACAAGCATTAAGCATAGCAAAGTCATAGCAACATCAATCTCAGAACATAGTGGATACTAGGGATCAAGCCCTAACAAAACTAACTCGATTACATGATAAATCTCATCCAACCCATCACCGTCCAGCAAGCCTACGGAGGAATTACTCACTCCTGGCGATGAGCATCATGAAATTAGTGATGGAGGATGGTTGATGATGACGATGACGGAAGACCCCCCTCTCCGGAGCCCCGAACGGACTCCAGCTATGGCCTCCCGATGAAGAACATGAGGTGGCGGCGGCTCCGTATCGTGAAACGTGATGAAACTTCCTCTCTTATTTATTTTTTCTGGAATTGTGAATTTATAGGCTTGAGATTAGGGTCAGCGGAGCCACATGGGCCCCACAAGCCACCAGGGCGTGCCAGGGGGGTGGCGCACTCTGGTGCCTCGTGGGCAGTAGGTGCCCCCCCTCCAGTGGATCTTGGCTCCAGTATTTTTTATTTATTCCATAAAAAATCTCCAAAAAGTTTCGTCCAATTCCGAAAACTTTTATTTCTGCACAAAAAACAACACCATGGTAGTTCTGCTGAAAACAACGTCAGTCCGGGTTAGTTTCATTCAAATCATGCAAATTAGAGTCCAAAACAAGAGCAAAAGTGTTTGGAAAAGTAGATACGACGGAGACGTACCAGTGGCTGAGCCACAAATACTATGTCAGCTATATGATCATGCAAAGCAATATGATAATGACGATGTGTGTCATAAAAACGGAACGGTGGAAGTTGCATGGCAATATATCTCGGAATGGCTATGGAAATGCCATGATAGGTAGGTATGGTGGCTGTTTTGAGGAAGATATAAAGAGGCTTATGTGTGATAGAGCGTATCATATCACGGGGTTTGGATGCACCGGCGAAGTTTGCACCAACTCTCGATGTGAGAAAGGGCAATGCATGATACGTCTCCAACTTATCTATAATTTTTGATTGTTCCATGCTATTATAGTATCAATCTTGGATGTTTTTATATGCAATTATATATCATTTTTGGGACTAACCTATTAACCTATTGCCCAGTGCCAGTTGCTGTTTTCTGCATGTTTTTGGCTTTTCAGAGAAACAGTACCAAATGAAGTCCAAATGCCACGAAACTTTTGGGAGATTTTTTTCTGGACAAAAGAAACCTTGGAAGCTTCGGGAGGAGGCCAGAAGCCTCACAGAGGCTTCACAAGGCAACAGGGCGCTCCCCAGGGGGGCGCCGTGTTGCCTTGTGGGGCCCACATGACTCCGTTTGACCTAATTCCACTTCTATAAATTCACAAATATTGGGAAACCCCCAGAGAGCCAGAAGAGAAAACCTTTCCGCTGCCGCAAGCCTCTGTTCTTCCGTGATCCCATCTGGAGGCCTTTTCCGGTACTCTGCCGGAGGAGGAATCGATCACGGAGGGCTTCTACATCAACCTTGCTGCCCTTCTGATGATGTGTGAGTAGTTTACCACAGACCTACGGGTCCATAGCTAGTATCTAGATGGCTTCTTCTCTCTCTTTGATCTTCAATACAATGTTCTCCTCGATGTTCTTGGAGTTCTATCCGATGTAATCTTCTTTTGCGGTGTGTTTGTTGGGATCCGATGAATTGTGAGTTTATGATCAGATTATTCATGAGAAATATTTGAGTCTTCTCTGAAATCTTTTATGCATGATTGTTATAGCTTTGTATTTCTCTCCGATCTATCGATTTAGTTTGGCCTACTAGATTGATTTATCTTGCAATGGGAGAGGTGCTTTGTGATGGGTTCAATCTTGCGGTGCTCAATCCCAGTGACAGAAGGGGACATGACACGTATTTGTATTGTTGCCATTAAGGATAAAAAGATGGGGTTTATTCATATTGCTTGAATTTGCTTCTCTACATCATGTCATCTTGCTTAAGGCGTTACTCTATTTTTATTAACTTAATACTCTAGATGCATGCTGGATAGCGGTCGATGAGTGGAGTAATAGTAGTAGATGCAGGCAGGAGTCGGTCTACTTGTCTCGGACGTGATCCCTATATACAAGATCATTGCCATGAATCCGTCATAATTATTTGCTTTTCTATCAATTGCCCAACAGTAATGTGTTTACCCACCGTATGTTTATGTGCTCAAGAGAGAAGCCTCTAGTGAAAACTATGGCCCCCGGGTCTATCTTTATCATATAAAAAACCTAAAAATACCTCGCTGCAATTTATTTACTTTTATTTTATTTAGTATTTTAGTTTATCTTTTTACCTCGATAAGATTTAATCCTTGCAAGTAACCGCTAAGAGGATTGACAACCCTCTTATTTGCGTTGGGTGCAAGTGTTTGCTCTTGTGTGTGCAGGTGCGCCTAATGGAATTTTGCTTGGTTCTCCTACTGGATTGATAACCTTGGTTCTTAACTGAGGGAAATACTTATCTCTACTGTACTGCATCATCCTCTCCTCTTCGGGGAAATACCAACGTAGACTACAAGTAGCAGGAAGAATTTCTGGCGCCGTTGCCGAGGAGACATCATCAAAATTACCAAGTACCTTCGCACAAATTATCATTCACTTGCATTTACTTTGTTTACCTTTCATTTGCATTTGCCTCTCGTTTTCATCTCCCCCACTTCTAATTTTTTTTTACAAAAACACAATTTTTTTTTTGCTTGTTTGCTTCACCATTATGGCTAGTTCTTCGCTTGTCACTACTACCCCTGAAAATGAAGTACTTAATTTTAAGAAAAGGGGAGGAGAGAATTTAAAAGATGCTTGGTATAGGATTTGCGATGCTCAAAATAGATCAACTCGTAAGCAATCCACTACCGTTCTTCTTCGAAATTTTTATGTGGGAATTACTACTTGGAATAGATTTGTTCTTGACACTATTACCGGAGGGAATTTCTTGATGTGTCCCACTTTGGATGCTTTCAATGCTATGGGAAATTTAGTGGGTTCACCCCCTATCATTATTAATGAAACATCATTGACTTTGGAGCACGTTATGCAAAGGCTAGAAGCTATAGAAACAAAATGCCTACTATTGAACATCTTGAAAATTTAGATAAAAAGGTCCACAATCATATTACTCAATTTGGTTCTAAGGTGGGGATTGCTTGGAAAACTCTAAAGGAAAAGGAGCCAATAATTAACGAAAGGATAGGCCAAAGCTCCGCTAGAATTGATAAGTTGGAAGAAATTATCAACAACTTGGGTTCCGCTTTTTCCTCCGCTAAAACTATTGATAGAACCTCTCCTAATAAAAATTGCAAGTTCATATATGTTCCCAAAGTGAAAGGTACCACTTCTAGTAAAGGGAACAAAGATCTTAAAATGATTAGCGTGCACCCCAATTTCATTGATATAATTAAGGAACCTATTCATAAAAGTAAAATTCTTGATTTTGTGCCTATGAGTGTGATGATGAGAAACACCTATGTTAAATCTACTAGGAAAAATGGATGTGTGATTGAGGACATGGAAACCAAGGATGACAACACTTGAAACTATGCATTATGCCTAGCTAAGGGCATAAAACAATAGCGCTTGTTGGGAGGCAACCCAATGAATAAAATAATTTTTTGCTTTTACCTTCTATTTTTTTGTTTGCACAATTGTAGCTTATGTTATGATTGTATTTTTATGTTTTAATTAGTGTTTGTGCCAAGTAATGCCTTTGGGATGATGTTGATGATAGTATAATTGATACTGTTTGGAAAGCAGAAAGTTTTGCGCCCAGTGCTGGATTTTTCATTATGTACAGTGGCGTCAAAAAAATCTGAAATTTTTACACAATATTGGTATATGAATTTTTTACGTTGTACTAATATTTCAGAATTTTTGGAGTTACATAAGTATGGATTTTAAATAGATCTTTACAGACTGTTCTGTTTTAGATAGATTCTGTTTTTGTTGCATAGTTTGCTTATTTTGATGAATCTATGGATCGTATCGGGGGGTATGAGTCATGGAGAAGTTGGAGTACAGTAGCATTATGCCAATATTAAATATGAATCAATTTACAACAGTACCTAAAGTTAAGGATTTATTTGTTATGCTAACGGATCTCACGAGGTTTCTGTTGAGTTTTGTGTGCTGAAGTTTTCAAGTTTTGGGTGAGACTACGATGGAGAAAGGAATAAGGAGCGGCAAGAGCCTAAGCTTGGGGATGCCCAAGGCACCCCAAGGTAATATTCAAGGAAGACTCAAGCGTCTAAGCTTGGGGATGCCCCGGAAGGCATCCCCTCTTTCGTCTACAATCTATCGGTAACTCACTTGGAGCTATATTTTTATTCATCACATGATATGTGTTTTACTTGGAGCGTCTTGTTAAATAGTTTGTTTGCTTTTGTTTGCTTTTTAGTTTGTCACAATCATCTTTGCTGAACACACCTTTTTGAGAGGGACACACATTATTCGTGATTTGTTAGAATACTCTATGTGCTTCACTTATATCTTTTGAGCTAGGCAGTTGCTCTAGTGCTTCACTTATATCTGTTAGAGCACGGCGGTGGTTATATTTTAAAGAAATAGTTGCACTCTCATGCTTCACTTATATCCTTTTGAGAGTCTTATGATAGCAATGGTAATAGGCACGGGTTATGAATTTGGTCCTGATATGATAGGTATTCAAGAGGGATATAATAAAAACTTTCATGTAGATCACTGAATATGATAAATTTGATTCCTTGCAATAGTTTTGTGACATTAAGATGGTAATATGGGGGAGGTATTAGTAGATAATTGTGGTTTAGTAAGAATAATTGTGTTAAGGTTTGTGATTCCCGAAGCATGCACGTATGATCTGTCGTTATGCTAAGAAGTTGGAGCATGATTTATTATTGATTGTCTACCTTATGAGAGGCGGTCAGGGACGAGCGATGGACCTTGTCCTACCAATCTATCCCTCTCGGGGCATGCGTAGTAGTACTTTGCTTCGAGGGCTAATAAACTTTTGCAATAAGTATGTGAGTTCTTTATGACTAATGTGAGTCCATGGATTATACGCACTCCCACCCTTCCGCAATTTGCTAGCCTCTTCGGTACCGTGCATTGCCCTTTCTCACATCGAGAGTTGGTGCAAACTTCGCCGGTGCATCCAAACCCCGTGATATGATACGCTCTATCACACATAAGCCTCCTTATATCTTCCTCAAAACAGCCACCATACCTACCTATCATGGCATTTCCATAGCCATTCCGAGATATATTGCCATGCAACTTCCACCGTTCCATTTTTATGACATACATCATCATTGTCATATTGCTTTGCATGATCATATAGCTGACATAGTATTTGTGGCTCAGCCACTGTTCATCATTGTTATACATGTTACGCTAGCATCATTGCACATCCTGGTACACTGCTAGAGGCATTCATATAGAGTCATATTCTTGTTCTAGTATCGAGTTGTAATGCCGAGTTGTAAGTAAATAGAAGTGTGATGATCATCATTATTAGAGCATTGTCCCAGTGAGGAAAGAATGATGGAGACTAATGAGTCCTCAAAAAAGTGGGGATGAAGTCCATGAGATCGTTCTAAAAAAAAGAGAGAGAGAGAAAAAAAGGCGAAAAAGTGCCATGAAAAAAAATGAGAGAAAAAGAGAGAAGGGACAATGTTACTATCCTTTTCCACACTTGTGCTTCAGAGTAGCACCATGTTTTTCATATAGAGAGTCTCCTATTTTGTCACTTTCATATACTAGTGGGAATTTTTCATTATAGAACTTGGCTTGTATATTCTGATGACGGGCTTCCTCAAATGCCTGAGGTCTTCATGAGCAAGCAAGTTGGATGCACACCCACTTAGTTTTCATGTTGAGCTTTCATACACTTATAGCTCTTAGTGCATCCGTTGCATGGCAATCCCTACTCCTCGCATTGACATCAATTGATGGGCATCTCCATCGCCCGTTGATTAGCCTCGTCGATGTGAGACTTTCTCCATTTTTGACTTCTCTTATTTATCTCTCCACCATACTCTATTCCACCCATAGTGCTATATCCATGGCTTGCGCTCATGTATTGAGTGGGAGTTGAAAAAGCTGAAGCACGTTAAAAAGTATGAACCAATTGCTCGGCTTGTCATCGGGGTAGTGCATGATAAATACTTTGTATGAAGAAGATGGAGCATGACAGGATTATATGATTTTGTAGGGATAATGTTCTTTAGCATTTTTATTTTGAAAGACATGATTGTTTGCTAGTATGCCTGAGTATTGATGTCTTTATATCAAATTATAGACTATTGCTTTGAATCATTTGGATCTTAATATTCATACCGTAAGAGAGAGGTTACATGATGGAACATGATAGGTAGCATTCCACATCAAAAATTCTATTTTTATCATTTACCTACTCGAGGACGAGAAGGAATTAAGCTTGGGGATGCTTGATACGTCTCCAATGTATCTATAATTTTTGATTGTTCCATGCTATTATAGTATCAATCTTGGATGTTTTTATATGCAATTATATATCATTTTTTGGGGACTAACCTATTAACCTAGTGCCTAGTGCCAGTTGCTGTTTTCTGCATGTTTTTGGCTTTTCAAAGAAACATTACCAAATGAAGTCCAAATGCCACAAAACTTTTTGGAGATTTTTTTCTGGACAAAAGAAACCTTGGAAGCTTCGGGAGGAGGCCAGAAGCCTCACGAAGGCTTCACAAGGCAACAGGGCACGCCCCAGGGGGGGCGCCGTGTTGCCTTGTGGGGCCCACGTGACTCCGTTTGACCTAATTCCACTTCTATAAATTCACAAATATTGGGAAACCCCCAGAGAGCCAGAAGAGAAAACCTTTCTGCCACCACAAGCCTCTGTTATTCCGCGATCCCATCTAGAGGCCTTTTCCGGTACTCTGCCGGAGGGGGAATCGATCACGGAGGGCTTCTACATCAACCTTGCTGCCCTTCCGATGATGTGTGAGTAGTTTACCACAGACCTACGGGTCCATAGCTAGTAGCTAGATGGCTTCTTCTCTCTTGTTGATCTTCAATACAATGTTCTCCTCGATGTTCTTGGAGTTCTATCCGATGTAATCTTCTTTTGCGGTGTGTTTGTTGGGATCCGATGAATTGTGAGTTTATGATCAGATTATTCATGAGAAATATTTTAGTCTTCTCTGAACTCTTTTATACATTGTTCAGCAAATCGGTAACTGGTAGCTGCTCGGTCGGCTTGGGAGTAGTGATTAATCGGTGAATCAGCCTATTAACTGGATTAATCGGTCAACCATTAATCGGTAGATTAAATAGGAATTGCCAACATATATCTAGTTTTTTTATGTATTATATCGTACTCTTATGCTCTTAGCTATGTAATATACCAAAATATGCTATTGTTTGGTCAAACCCTAGCTATTGAGGAGCGAGAGTGGGATGGGAGGGGTTACAGGGAAAAAATTTGGGCTTTGTTTGCCCAAAAGTTATTGGGTCAGCAGCGATTAATCGGCCTAACAACCGATTAATCGGTCTAACGGGCCAATTAATCGGCCTGACAAGTTAACACGATGAATAGGTGCTATTCGATTCGGTCACCCTACGAGTAGCAATTAACTGGCCCGTTAACTGATTAATCGGACAAATTCTTGAATAGTGCTTTTATGCATGATTGTTATAGCTTTGTAATTCTCTCCGATCTATCGATTTAGTTTGGCCTACTAGATTGATTTATCTTGCAATGGGAGAGGTGCTTTGTGATGGGTTCAATCTTGCGGTGCTCAATCCCAGTGACAGAAGGGGACATGACACGTATTTGTATTGTTGCCATTAAGGATAAAAAGATGGGGTTTATTCATATTGCTTGAATTTGCTTCTCTACATCATGTCATCTTGCTTAAGGAGTTACTCTGTTTTTATTAACTTAATACTCTAGATGCATGCTGGATAGCGGTCGATGAGTGGAGTAATAGTAGTAGATGCAGGCAGGAGTCGGTCTACTTGTCTCGGACGTGATGCCTATATACATGATCATTGCCATGAATCCGTCATAATTATTTGCTTTTCTATCAATTGCCCAACAGTAATTTGTTTACCCACTGTATGTTTATGTGCTCAAGAGAGAAGCCTCTAGTGAAAACTATGGCCCTCGGGTCTATCTTTATCATATAAAAAACCTAAAAATACCTCGCTGCAATTTATTTACTTTTATTTTATTTAGTATTTTAGTTTATCTTTTTACCTCGATAAGATTTAATCCTTGCAAGTAACCGCTAAGAGGATTGATAACCCTCTTATTTGTGTTGGGTGCAAGTGTTTGCTCTTGTGTGTGCAGGTGCGCTTAACGGAATTTTGCTTGGTTCTCCTACTTGATTGATAACCTTGGTTCTTAACTAAGGGAAATACTTATCTCTATTCTACTGCATCATCCTCTCCTCTTTAGGGAAATACCAACACAGACTACAAGTAGCAATGCACGGTACCGAAGAGGCTAGCAAATTGCGGAAGGGTGAGAGTGCGTATAATCCATGGACTCACATTAGTCATAAAGAACTCACATACTTATTGTGAAAGTTTATTAGCCATCGAAGCAAAGTACTACTACGCATGCCCCTAGAGGGATAGATTGGTAGGACAAGGTCCATCGCTCGTCCCCGACCGCCACTCATAAGGTAGACAATCAACAATAAATCATGCTCCAACTTCTTAGCATAACGACAGATCATACGTGCATGCTTTGGGAATCACAAACCTTAACACCAATATTCTTACTAAACCACAACTATCTACTAATACCTCCCACATATTACCATCTTAATATCGCAAAACTATTGCAAGGAATCAAACTTATCATATTCAGTGATCTACAAGAAAGTTTTTATTATATCCCTCTTGAATACCAATCATATCAGGACCAAATTCATAACCCGTGCATATTACCATTGCTAATCATGAGACTCTCAAAAAGATATAAGTGAAGCATGAGAGTGCAACTATTTCTTTAAAATATAACCACCGCCGTGCTCTAAAAGATATAAGTGAAGCACTAGAGCAACTGCCTAACTCAAAAGATATAAGTGAAGCACATAGAGTATTCTAACAAATCACGAATAATGTGTGTCCCTCTCAAAAAGTTGTGTTCAGCAAAGATGATTGTGACAAACTAAAAAGCAAACAAACTATATCACAAGACGCTCCAAGCAAAACACATATCATGTGATGAATAAAAATATAGCTCCAAGTGAGTTGCCGATAGATTGTAGACGAAAGAGGGGATGCCTTCCGGGGCATCCCCAAGCTTAGACGCTTGAGTCTTCCTTGAATGTTACCTTGGGGTGCCTTGGGCATCCCCAAGCTTAGGCTCTTGCCGCTGCTTATTCCTTTGTCCATCGTAGTCTCACCCAAAACTTGAAAACTTCAGCACACAAAACTCAACAGAAACCTCGTGAGATCCGTTAGTATAACAAACAAATCTTAAACTTTAGGTACTGTTGTAAATTGATTCCTATTTAATATTGGCATAATGCTACTGTAATCCAACTTCTCCATGACTCATACCCCCCGATACGATCCATAGATTCATCAAAATAAGCGAGCTATGCAACAAAAACAGAATCTATCTAAAACAGAACAACCTGTAAAGACCTGAATTAACGTCTCTGTAACTCCAAAAATTCTGAAAAATTAGGACAACGTGGGAAATTCATATATCAATAATGTGTAAAAAATTCAGAAGGTTCTGACACTCCAGCAAAAAAAAATTCCAGCACTGGACGCAAAAGTTTCTGTTTTCCAACATCATCTATCATACTATCTTCCAAATCATCCCAAAGGCATTACTTGGCACAAACACTAATTAAAACATAAAAGTACAATCATAATAGAATCTATAATTGTGTAAACACTCAAAAATAGAAGGGAAAAGCAAAAAATTATTTTATTCATTGATTTG
This sequence comes from Elymus sibiricus, assembly GCA_039707655.1. Classification (NCBI taxonomy): domain Eukaryota; kingdom Viridiplantae; phylum Streptophyta; class Magnoliopsida; order Poales; family Poaceae; genus Elymus; species Elymus sibiricus. The sequence goes on from CM077664.1 coordinate 289,969,505, forward strand.
CCTCCCAACAAGCGCTATTGTTTTATGCCCCTAGCTAGGCATAATGCATAGTTTCAAGTATTATCATCCTTCAAGTTAATTCCATAGGTGGCCCTCATAATAGATTCATAAGGTGCTTTAATTCTCTTTCTAGGGAAGTGTTCCATCCCTTTCTTTAATGGAAATTGAAATCTCATATTACCTTCTTTCATATCAATAATAGCACCAATTGTTCGTAGGAATGGCCTACCAAGTATTCTGGGGCAAGAAGGATTGCATTCAATGTCAAGAACAATAAAGTCCACAGGCACATAATTTCTATTTGCAAGAATAAGCACATCATTTATTCTACCCACTGGCTTTTTAATAGTGGAATCCGCAAGATGCAAATTAAGGGAACAAGGATCCATGTCAGTGAGACCTAGCACATCACATAAAGACTTCGATATAGTGGAAACGCTAGCACCAAGATCACAAAGAGCATTACATTCATAATATTTAATTTTGACTTTGATAGTAGGTTCCCATTCATCTTGTAATTTTCTAGTAATTGAAACTTCCAACTCAAGTTTTTCTTCATGTGCTTTCATCATGGCTTCTACAATATGTTTAGTGAAAGCTTTATTTTGTTCATATGCATTTGGTGAATTAATCATGGATTGCAACAAGGAAATACACTCAATCAATGAACAACTATCATAATTAAAGTCCTTGTAATCCAAAGTAGTGGGTGCATTACTATTTAAAGTTTTGACCTCTGCAAACCCACTTTTTTCATTTTTATGATCAAGATTATCACCCTCCAAGCAATTGGGACTCCTTCTATCTAAAGTTGACTCTTCTCCAGTCCCTCTTTCATCAAGTTTTATGTTACTAAATAATGATTCAATAGGAGTGACACCAATCATTTTAATATCTTCATCATTACTACGATAGAAACTGGGTGGAATCACTTTTTCTAAAAATTCTCGCTTAGCTCTCAACCTAGCGGTCCTTTCTTTACTTTCATTAATGGAGACATAGATACCTTTAATAGACTAATTTATATCATGCTTGGGTGGCAAAATTTTATCTTTGAGATTTTCCACATCATGAGCAATTCTATCCATGTTCCTAGCCAATTCATCAACTCTAGTCAATTTTTCTTCTATCATAGCATTGAAATTCTTTTGAGAATTAATAAATTCTTTAATATTACTTTCAAGATCAGAGGGCATCCTATTATTATTATTATAAGAATTACCATAAGGATTGCCATAATTATTAGAGGAATTTCCAAGAAACGGTCTAGGATTGAAATTACCCCTATAAGCATTGTTGTTGAAATTATTTCTAGAGACAAAATTCACATCAATAGCATAATTATTTTGCTCAATCAAGGTAGACAATGGCACATCATTAGGATCAATATAAGCATTTTTACTAGCAACCAATTTCAGTAGAGCATCCATCTTATCACTCAAAGTATTAATTTCTTCAATAGAATTTACCTTCTTACCAGTTGGAGTTTGTTCCGTGTGCCATTGAGAATAATTTGTCATAATATTATGAAGAAGTTTTGTAGCTTCTCCCAATGTAATTTCCATAAAAGTACCACCTGCGGCAGAGTCTAGCAAATTTCTAGAGACAAAGTTTAGTCCCGCATAATTTTTTTGTATGATCATCCATAAATTCAAGCCATGAGTTGGGCAATTTCTTATCATTAATTTCATTCTCTCCCAAGATTGTGCAACATGTTCATGTTCAAGTTGCTTAAAATTCATAATTTGATTTCTTAAAGAAATAATCTTAGCGGGAGGAAAATACTTGGTAATAAAAGCATCCTTACACTTATCCCAAGAATCAATACTATTTCCAGGCAAGGATGAAAACCAAGTTTTAGCACGGTCTAGTAGTGAGAATGGAAATAATTTTAATTTGACAATATCATTATCCACATCTTTCTTCTTTTGCATATCACAAAGTTCAACGAAAGTATTTAGATGGGATGCAGCATCTTCATTAGGGCTACCAGAAAATTGTTCTTTCATAGCAAGATTAAGCAAGGCAGCATTAATGTCACATGACTCCGCACTAGTGGTGGGAGGAGCAATAGGAGTAATAATAAAATCATTATTATTAGTATTGGAAAAGTCACACAATTTTGTATTTTCTTGAGACGTCGCGACAAAGCAAGCAAACTAGCAAACAAGCAAATAAAAATATTTTTGTGTTTTTGTAAAAAAAATTAGAAGTGGGGGAGATGAAAACAAGAGGAAAATGCAAATAAAAGGCAAATAAAATAAATGCAAGTGAATGATAGTTTGTGCGAAGGTACTTGGTAATTTTGATGATGTCTCCCCGGCAATGGCGCCAGAAATTCTTCCTGCTACTTGTAGTCTGCGTTGGTATTTCCCCGAAGAGGAGAGGATGATGCAGTACAGTAGAGATAAGTATTTCCCTCAGTTAAGAACCAAGGTTATCAATCCAGTAGGAGAACCAAGCAAAATTCCGTTAAGCGCACCTGCACACACAAAAGCAAACACTTGCACCCAACGCAAATAAGAGGGTTGTCAATTCTCTTAGCGGTTATTTGCAAGGATTAAATCTTATCGGGGTAAATAGATAAACTAAATTACTACTAAAAATAAAAGTAAATAAATTGCAGCAAGGTATTTTTGGGTTTTTAATATATGATAAAGTAGACCGGGGGCCATAGTTTTCACTACAGGCTTCTCTCTCGAACACATAGCATACGGTGGGTAAACAAATTACTGTTGGGCGATTGATAGAAAAGCAAATAATTATGACGGATTCATGGCAATGATCATGTATATAGGCATCACATCAGAGACAAGTAGACTGACTCCTGCTGCATCTACTACTATTACTCCACCCATCGACCGCTATCCAGCATGCATCTAGGGTATTAAGTATGAAACAGAGTAACGCCTTAAGCAAGATGACATGATGTAGACAAAGTAAACTCAAGCAATATGATTAAACCCCATCTTTTTATCCTTAATGGCAACAATACAAATACATGTCATGTCCCCTTCTGTCACTGGGATTGAGCACCGCAAGATTGAACCCATCACAAAGCACCTCTCCCATTGCAAGATAAATCAATCTAGTAGGCCAAACCAAATCGATAGATCGAAGAGAAATACAAAGCTATAATAATCATACATAAAAGAGTTCAGAGAAGACTCAAATATTTCTCATGAATAATCTGATCATAAACTCACAATTCATCGGATCCCAACAAACACACCGCAAAAGAAGATTACATCGGATAGAACTCCAAGAACATCAAGGAGAACATGGTATTGAAGATCAAAGGGAGAGAAGAAGCCATCTAGCTACTAGCTATGGACCCGTAGGTCTATGGAAGGGCAGCAAGGTTGATGAAGAAGCCATCCGTGATCGATTCCCCCTCCGGCAGAGTACCGGAAAAGGCCTCGAGATGGGATCGCGGAAGAACAGAGGCTTGCGGCGGCGGAAAGGTTATCTCTTCTGTCTCTCTGTTGGTTTGGAAATATTTGTGAATTTATAGCGAAGGAATTAGGTCAAGAGGTGCCACGAGGGGCCCACAAGCCTGGGGGGCGCGCCCTCCAGGCTTGCCGCCTCCTCGTGGCTCTTCTGGTCTTCTCCCGAAGCTTCCTGGGTATCTTCTGGTCCAGAAAAAATTAATCCAAAGTATTTTTTTCTCATTTGGACACTTTTTGATAATAATTTTCTGAAAAGGCAAAAACAAGCAGAAAACAGAAACTGGCACTGGGCACTGGGTTAATAGGTTAGTCCCAAAAAATGATATATAATGGCATATAGTTGCATATTAAACATCCAAGATTGATACTATATATAATAGCATGGAACAATAAAAAATTATAGATACGTTGGAGACATCAGTTCTTCACCCCAAAAAAAATCCGTTTCGGCTACTCGAAAAATGGAAAATGAATTTTTTGTGCAAAGAAAATGAAAACTCCCTTTGGAAACATTGTTTGCCATTCCAATATGCACCCTTGTGTACAATAAGAGATCATTTTTTTGAATTTTTCATGTGAAAAAGTAGAAGAAAAACAAAAGGAAAAACACAATTGCATATGCTTTATTCTCATTGGTGGAATTAGTTGTGACACGGATCGATGACATGGCGCCCATCCATCCATCTATCCATCTCTCCATCCCACATCCATCCATCCATCCATCTATCTACAGAAAACAAGAAAAAAAGAAAATGGAAAAAAGATCCCACCCAACCCCTCGCTCGCTCTCTCCCGCACGAACCCCTCTCTGTCTCGCGACCTCTCCCTCTCCCCCATGAACCTCTCTCCCTCGCCGCCACCTACCACCCACATCGTCCAGTTCCGTCAAGCTCCGGCGGTGCTTAGCACGCCCCCGAGCTCCCCTAGGTCCGTGCCTCCTTCCCCTCTGGCCAGAATCGGCTCTCAAGCCGTCCACCAGCCCCCGTGGCTAGCTAGGATTTCGGCCGCCACCCCTTACTTGGCCGGGATCTGGCACATCCGGCGACGTCGAGGCCAACGGGCACCGGATCCGGCACCGGCGTGGTCCAGGTTGGTCCCTCTCCTCCTTGTTCGCCCTACCCTCTTCTCCCCACCTCACCTATTCTTTCCTGTGATTTCCTTTGCTGCAGATCCACGGCGCGAACAGAGGAGGAGGAGCAGGACGGGCACGGACGGAGGACACCGTCTTCACCCCCTGCCCCGACGCCATGGAGGCTGCCCCTCCACCACTGCCCCGACGCCATGGAGGCCGCCCCTCCACCACTGCCCCGACGCCATGGAGGCCGCCCCTCCACCACTGCCCCGACGCCATCCAGGTCTTCTTCCTGTTGGTCTATTATTCTTCTTCCCTTCCCTTCCATTCCCTTACTAAGATGTGATGTGGTTTCCTGCCATGGATGAGCAGATGCTGCCGGATGGATGCAGGACGCCAGACATGGATGAGCAGCAGCACCACCCCCATGGTGAGCCCCTCTCCACCCCTTTGTTCCCATCCGATTGCTGCGACGCTAGGGTTTTGACTCGGTGCCATGGTTGATTACTTGCTGACCATCGCGTCAAGGACCGAGTGTTGGAGTTGATTTGTTGTGCTGGTGGTCATCTAGCTACTGATTTGCTGCTGCTAGTTAGAATGCCTACTGTTTTGTGCTGTAGGAGCACTACTAAATTATCTAGTTTACATTCGTTTGATGTCCTGTATGCTACTGATTTGTTCCGGGTTTTTAGAATGTTGTATGTTTAGTATGAACGTGTCTTAATCCATTGGATGGCCTCTGGCTAGTTCAGTTGGTATCTAGTCTAGAATAAATTATTTTCCCATTTTTTGTTTCCTTGCTGGACATGTCATGGTTCAAGTGCTGCTGCTGCTGCTATTTACTACTCCCACCGTAAAGAAATATAAGAGCGTTTAGATCACTATTTTAGTGATCTAAATGCTCTTATATTTCTTTACAGAGGGAGTACATGGTATTATTGCTAGCTATATATATACCTGCTGCTGATTGATGCTCTTGTGGTTAGGATTCTACTCCTCGAAGTGATGCTTTTGCATTGCTTTCCTTCCTCACGCACCTGCAGACTTTACGCTATTCCCTTTTCGATTTGACCTCAAAATTTCTGACTCCTCCTATCCATGTGCAACAACGATGCTTTGGATTTCATCCGTGCAGCAGAGGACAAGGGCTTCATGGCTAACGAAGGTGCATGGTTCTCGCAAGCGACGAACGGAGGCTGTTCAACATCGGCTACACAAACCACCACTGTGAGCTCCTCCCTTTCCTCTGCTACAACCATGCTCTGTTTCATGGGTTAGTTAGGATTTCGGTGCTTTTTGCGCCGTGGTTGAGTCCTTGCTGACTGTTGCGTCGACGATCAAGTGCTGGTGCTTATTTGTTGTGGTGGTGGTCATTTGGCTACTTGATTTGCTGCTCCTAATTAGTAGTATTAGAGTGCTGCGGGTTTATTAGGATGTGGCTGAAACCATTGGATGGCCTTCCTGGACATGTTTTGTTGCTATCTAGAATTAGTACTTGTCCCATTTTTTGTTTCCTTGCTGGACATGTTATGGTTCAAGTGTTGATGATGTCTAGTAGATGGCTAGCATGTTATGGTTCAAGTGTTGATGATGTCTAGTAGATGGCTTGCTAGCTACATACCTGCTGCTGATTGATGCTCTTGTGGTTAGCATTATACTCCTGGAATCATATTATACTATATCTAGTGTTCTTGTGGTTCTGCGAAGATGCATCACAAACATCTAGTGTTCTAATATAATTGGTCTCTAAAATATCTAGGTCTTTGAAGTTGGTTGAATCTGTTGCTTTATCATATATTTGTTCCATAAATCTACATTTCTATGAAATTTCTTTCAACATATAATTTTTTGATAGTCTATACACTAAACCTGGAGGTTTGCAAATCTACTCCAGGAATAATAGCTACTCTAATGCTGGTAGCGTATCTGTTCACTCTTTTACAAAAGCTCCAGGTCTACGAAATTTGAAGTTCGAAGCCGTATAGCCCTACTCAGCAAAGAGTCGTCTGTTCTGTTTGACTGTAATAGACTGTAAATATTGTAATCGTAATAGAAAATTTCATATGGGTCATACTACCATATAGTAGTATTATCCCAGCGGTTGGTCCCCCTCGAGATCCACGCTCATGCATGTATATGCTTAGGAATTCAGCTTGGACAGTCGTTTCTGAACAGTGGTCATCTGGTTGTCCTTACTCATTTATGAGGGGCATCTAACTCGGTCCAGTACGGTCCTCGTTATAAACCATTTTTTAGGACCGGTGTACGCGGCACCTGGGCCGCCTGTACTGCCAGGCACGGTGTGGCCCACTACCCAGACCAGATGCGGGTAGATGCATTCATTTAAAGCCTTATCCACCCGTCAAAAAAAATAAAAAATTTAAAGCCTTATCCCGTCCGGTGTCAATCTGGATCCCCATTTCGCTAGCTCTAGTCTTCGCTGCCATGTCCGCTTCTTCTTCCTCCGCTTGCTAGCTGGTCAGCCCTTTTTTCAGTGCATACTGCTATTTGGGTTGTTGGTTCTGAACAGCAGCAATTCAACACGATTAGGAAAGATGGTTTTATTAATTTTCCATGGCATAACATGGCCAGACACTGGCCTTTAAGATTCTTCTCAGGTACTGATTGGAAGGTTACAATTTTGGTTACAACACAATCCTTGGAAAACTCTACACCACATCAGCAGCAACCCCTTTGCCAGCAGCTCTGTCACATGTGTTCTTCCTATGCCCATACTCTGGAAATGATTGTTGACTCCAACAAACAGCCCAAATGGCATGTTGTACACGTTCGTCCGATATGTGGTATCGAAAGTGACAGCATCACCAAAGAACTTGTATTTTAGCCTGCTGTCCCCTGTTGCCCACATCAAATTCCTTATCCTGCCTTCCTCGTCAGGCTGCACCCTGAGCAAAAATTCAGGGTCCTTCGCACCAAGTTCATCAAAAACTTCAATTGTTTTTCTAACATCGTCCTCTGCCTCGTCACGACTTATTTGCCCACACAAATTCTGAAGAGATCGTTTCGTGAAAGGCACATTTTCAACCGTGCCAAAGAAACCTCCAATGATGCTGTAGACCTTGCTGAGGTTGATGTTGTGCTTCCTCAGGTTCCGAACCAGGTCTCTAGTCTCTAGTGTACAAATCAATGTGCTTGTGTGATGGCCAGTGCAGCATTTCACCACAGTTTGGTGTCATCACATGGTTATGCTTCACTCGATGCTCTATGATGTACCATCCGTTATCTGACGTCCTCAACAGCCTACAGGATCATGTATTCTCACGGAGAGGCTTTCCCTGATGCACAAACATTTTTTCAACAGAAGACAAATCATTTTTCTGGGTACAACTATATTAATTGTATGAAGCACGCAAGTTAAGTATTTTTACCGAGCATCCGCAGACAATCTCCTGCATGGTCTTCCTTTTATCTGGATTCAGCCGGCTTTTCCCGTATCTAATCCCAAAGCCATGTTCCCATGAAGCATGAATATAGGTTGTAAAAATTGTAAGCCTCTGTCAGTGAGTCAAACGTTTCCCCGAGCTCTGCCTTCACTACTTCCTCCCCAGCCCTGTCCGCAAAGCCCCTGATTGTCTTCTCAAACGCTCCCATCCTGCCTGGGCAGGGGGGTCACTCAATTGGATTTGCGCCCACACGGACGCTGCAGCAGCAAAAATATCAAGGCCAATTCCAAAACACATTTACTAAGCATTCTTTATATTTTCCTATGCACTCGGCCTTTTCTTATATTTTCCCATCATCACAGTTCACATACACGCGGCTGTACTACAAATATCCAAAATTCATCATTTTTCAGGGTATCGCCATGATCAGCGTCAACAGAATGACAGGCTGCCAGCCCGATCAGGTTATTGACATTTCATACGCCACACACCCCCTCCCCTGTTGCACCATACACTCTCACAGCGCTTTTGCTTCATTTTTTATCCTTTTTTGAACCGAGTTTCTACTACCAATTTTCCACAGCCTCTCTTATGCAGCAAAACTCTTTTTATTTTGGTCAGTTTTTCGCATAAATACTTCTCTTTCTCTATCAAAGGGATAATTTCTGGACCAGTCCACTAAAACACAAAATTTTCAGATAAACTACTACAGTTTACGAAGAAACACTAACGGTTCAGGGGAGGCACAAGCACAGCCTGCCCCCAAATGCTCTTTTCTTTAATTTCCGCCCTAAAATTTTCTTTCTGTATCACAGGGTTAATTTCTGGACCAGTCTACTAAACAGATTTTTTTTCCAGATGTTTACTG